>VDFB02256691.1:0-15922 GCA_007258455.2 Sequoia sempervirens | reverse complement strand
GATCTCATAAAAAGGATAAATCATGCATGGGATCTCATAGTTGTTTAAAAACTCAAGCATTTACTACTCATTGGTTCCTATGGAAACACAATCTATCTTTAAGTTCGTAATATAAATTCACATATGAAATTATATTTACATTCCATCATTAATAAAATAGTCTAAGAAATACATAATGTTTATATTTAATTCAACAACTTATTTCTAATCAGTTTACTTATGTTTCAAAATAGAAAAAGCAAACAATTACATGTGTTTATATTCCTATTCTTTTGAAAAATGGATTTCTATTTATCACTTTTCAATTGAATTAAAAATACAGAATTATAACTTTGCCAACAAGTTAAATACTTTCTAAAAATACAGAGTTAATACAGAGTTATATCTTACCAGCAAGTTAAATACTTTCTAAAAATACAGAATTATAATTTTACCAACAAGTAAATACTTTCTAAAAATCAGATTAAAATATTCTTTTCAGAAATTCAATATATATACATATATATTCAGATAAATCTCCATTGTAAAATAGAAATAAAATCTCAGATTATATGCATATCATTTATATTCAGAATTTTATACAACAATTACAACATTATATGTATGTATACTATAAACTCACACATATATTTACAATTATAGACATATATAATATATATGTCTACATATATTTTTATATAGCAAATACAACAAATACAACATTATACAACAAATACATCATAATACAGAATTTTATACATCAAATACAACATTATATGTATATCCCATTGCAGCCTCTGAAATTATACGCAGCCATAAGAAAAGTGCAGCCAGTGATTTTATGAGGCATACTCCAACTTTCACAAAGGTTTACAAGTAAAAGGAAGAAATAAATATAGTTTAGCATAGCCATGATAAGGGATTTACTTATAGATCTATTAAACATTTAAACATTAAATACAATATCAAAGAATGAAGAAATTCAATCTCTCACACACTATGATATATCATTTCACATTCTGAAATTAAATTCATTGGAAAGAATTTTAAAGGAAAACCTAGAAAGAACACTATCCCCGATGATTTTCTACTTGACCTCCTGTCTACCACCATTCTATTTCTTCTTTTCAAAAATTCTCTAATTTCCTATTCTTGTTCAATTATTGTTTTGCAACAAGAATGATAGAGAAAGAAAAATGTGAATCTCCAATTCTGAATTTATTCTTTGTGTAGAAAATAAGAGTTTTTATAAACATTTATTATTTTCTTCCTCTTTTTTTTCCATCTTTATTTTGCTTTATTTTTTTGTTTCTTTTTCTAATTTTAATAATTTTTTCTCATATTTTTCTACCTTTTTAATGTTCTCTATCTTATCACTTTGCTTTCGATAATCTTTCCATCTTTTTCAAGTTTTTATTTCAAGTTTATCTAAATAAATCTAATTTTTAAAGAAAACAAGATTTATCCATAATTATCCTTAAATAACAAATAAATAACATTTAATTTTCAAAGAAATCATTAAATAAAATAAAACAAATTCTTTTATTTTCATGCACTTTTAATTTACCACTAATTAATTTAATTAACAACTATAAAGTAAGAGCAATACTAAACAATTAACCAAATAAAATCCTAAATGCAACTATATGTTACTTAATACGTGTGTGCGAGAGTATTTGTTCCATCTTAACCCTGCCAGGTGGCTAACCTCCTCTACCTTAACCACACTCTTGGTCTTCAACAACCTACAACTCATGTAAACTCAGGCACCCATTAATAGATTAGTGTCCAAGAAAATATAAATCAACGCAATATAATTTATCATTCTAAGATATCATTGCATCATTTTTAAATAAATAGTATTCATTACATTCCATTTTTTTCTAAAATAAAATAACATTCACTTATTCCATCATTCAAATAACACACATTTATTGTACCACACATAATTATTCATATTTTAGTTCCACATAAGGTGAAAGCAAGCAGTATCAAAGTTTGAGACGTGACAAATCCTTAATCAAAATCATATCACAAGCCTCATTTTCAAACACTAATCAATCATCTTATCATTTTTTCAATCAATCACTCATCATCATCTTATCAAAGCCTTGCTTAAGTGATTCTCCAAGCTTGAGTAAGAAAATCAGAGCCTTGCTTAAGTGATTATCCAACCCTAATCACAAGCAAATCAATCACCATCATTATCAACATCTGATATTTAGCAAGCGATATGTTGGTTATAGGACATGTTTGTAGTGAGTATTTTGTTTGATTTATCTTTTGATCAATATCTTTTAACCCATGATTACACCTTACAACCACCTTGATATTTCTATATCTTGGTGTGTCACAATAGGTGTGTATTGGGGCATCATTTTGTCTTGTTTGGCATACTTGTCATTTCTTGAGTGTCTATGCAAAGTTTACCTCGTCACCCTGGTTCCTCATACCTTGGTGCATACTTACCTTTTCTATATCAAATCTTAGGATTTCTCAATACATGCTAGCATAACCTATCAATCCTCATCAAACTCCCCTTCCTTTTCATCTCCTTCATCCTCTTTCATCTTCTGATTCATCTGCTTCTTGATCCTAATCCCTCATCGGTCCCTTCCATTTCAAGAGAACACCCATGTTCTCCTAAACTGCATGTCCTCTGAAGGGGGCATCCCATCACCTAATCATCTTAATATTTCCTTCGTCATCCTAATATTTCCTTATTCGTCCTCTTTTCATCCTCCCATTGACTATGGCATCATATTTGATCCTTATCCTCTCTCATCCTTGATTTTTATCCTCCTTTATCCACTATTTTAAACTTCTTTGATACAATGCCACTTCATGATGTCATATTAAAGAGGGGAGAAATGTAGACACCTAAAATAGGACCTTACCCAACCACCCCTAATTTTAGCCTATCTTAAACCACTAATTAAATAAATAACTATTATTTTATTAATTATTTTTATCCATTCCCATCTTTATCCTAATCTCTTAATTAAATAAATATTTATCACTTATATAATTAATATCTCTTATCATAATCAATCAATTAAATAAATATTTATTATTTGTATAATTATTATCCCTTCACATGATCAAATTAATTAAATAAATACTTTATTTATTTAATTAATTGTCCTTTATCCTCTATCCTTGTCTATCGAATCATAGCCTTTCATCTTGTTCACATCTATCATAATCTAAATTTGTCCTCATGTGACAAATGTCCTTTACACATGTCTAACTAACTTCTTATCTAGATTCATTGAACCTAGACACCTACCCAAAAGTCAAACTAATTTTTCATCTTATCCACTCATCTCATTTAACCTCTTAATCCTAACCATTTCCATAAGTATTTTTGTCCTTATCTCAATCTTAAACCTAGATCCTATCCATCATTTGACACTTGTCATATGATTGCATTCTTTATCCAAACTCTAATCCTCCTTCAATCTTAGTTGTTCATCATCAATAATTTCCAACCATTGATTTTTCCTCTTAAAGACTATATATAGGGGCTCTCATCCTTCATTTTTCACCTAATGCAAGTATCTTTTAGCAACCTAATGTTAATGAATCCAATCTTGAGCTATCATACCTACATGCTATCAAAATATCTATTGAATCAAGCTTACCATAATCATTATCAAATCATATCAAAGATTAGGCTAGAGCATTCAACAATCCACATATCAACATCAAAGAGAAAATCACATGGAATAAGGGCACATTCCATTTCCACTCATCAAGGCGAGAAACAAATATTCTAGGTAAAGGTATTGTGGTTTTGTATTGCTTTTATCTTCCTTTGTTTACTTCAATATTTTCTAACCTTTTTAAAAAGAAATGGGTCCTAGCATCAAGGCCTAATGAGGTACCCATGTACAACAAATCTCTCGGAAATTGAAGAAAAGGATAAGATTTGTAGGAAAAATTCATCTCCAAAAGAGATAAAAGAAGAAGAGAGGGCTAGAAGGCCCCCTGAAGATGATTTTGTTAATGTAGACTACAACCCAAGAAGAGCTCATAGATGAAGGAAATTTCTCTTAGTAAAAGGCTTGGTGAAGATATCAACAACCTGTTTTAAAGATTAGAAAAATCCCAAGTCAATAATTTCCCATGAATAAGCTCCCAAATAAAATGCATGTGAATCTCTATATGTCTAGTTCACTAATGTTGGACAAGATTCTTGCATATATGTATAGTGCTTTGGTTGTCATAATAGATGATTATGGGTTGCTTGAATGAAATGCCAAACTTAATGAGAATTCCCTAAAGCTAAATAGCCTCAACAATTTTATTAACATCTTCTTGTACTTTTCCTTTGTGGATGATATAACAATAGCATTTTTATTATTACTAGACAACCTGCTAGGACCAAAACCCAGTGAGAATTTGTAACTTGAAGTGGACTTGCGATACTCAATATCACTATCCCAATCTAAATTTGTGAATTCAATCAAGTAAATATTTACTACAACATTGTAAACAATCCTTAATAATGGGAATGGAAGTGATGAGCGGGAGGTCGGGTTTGAATTCAGGTGATGGTGCGGCTAAGGAAGAATCTGGTGCGGATGAAGATGATGATGGAGATGGCTTCATGGATTTGCAGGAGGATCTTCTTCCTTCTCTGGTCCATGTTCTTGGTGGCTGGGTGTTCTAGTTGTTTGGGCTCCTACAAGAGGGTTTTCTTTGCCTTTCTTGCTTCATACAGATGGCTGAGGGAGATTATCGTGGTCAGGGCTCTGTGTTGTGGCTTCCCCTTTTGCTCTTCCTTGCACTAGGAGTTGTTGCTCCTTTGTTATCTTCTGTCCCTTTCTTGGAGGGTTCTTGACCTAGAACTCTTGTTGGCCATTCCATTGTCTCCAAGCGACAGTTAGCTGTGTGGTCGTTGGTCTGTGCTGGGGAGTTTCCTTGGTTTGCTGGAGGGGTCTTTGCCCTCACCTATGGGATGCAAAAGTTCCTCTCTTCTTTGTCTTTTGTAGTTGCCTTTGTTGAAGATTTTGTTGTTTGTGGCTTGGGGAAGCCTCACCTATGTTCCCGTGAGGAGTATGTTGCTGGTTTGGGTGGGAAAAAATTTATTCTGTTTCACCTCTTTTGGCTGCTTTTAGGCTTGTATATCAAATGTTTCAGGAAGATCCAATGTTTTTTGATGTTACTTGAAGTTTTATCTTCTTTAAGTTGGATAAATGGTGCCTCTTGCTGACTTTTGGATTGATTCTTGTTGAGGCTTCTTGCTTTGCTACTCTGTTTTGGAGGGTCTTGGCCTCCTGTCTACAGTCTCCTGGTGTGACTGGAGGAGGTTCTCCCTTCTCAAGTTGCTTTGGTTCCTCTTGGGTTCAGAGCTTTTGGGTACCCTTTGTGGTTGACTTGGCTATCTTTCTCAAAGGGGGTTATCGTTTATTCATGGCCCTGGATTCTCTCTTGGAGGAGTTCTTTGTTTTTGGGTCTGACTTGGAAGCTGGGTGTCTTGTCCAACTGTTTCTTTGGACGTTTGAGGAGGTCTTGGGTTGTCTCAAGAGGGTCATGTTGAATGGTTTATCTGCTTTTGAGACTTTGTTGGTTAGGTGGACTACCTTTCTTGTTGCTACTTTGGGAAGAAGCTTGGTTGTTGACATTGTGGTTTCTCTCTTGAAGCTCCTGCTTGCTTAGCCAAAGGATGGTGTGTCTCCCCAGTCCTTTGGAGCTTTGGCTTCCTTCCATTTCCTATGCACTGTGTCTTCTTTTGAGGTGAAGACAACTCTTGATGTTCAAGAGTAATTTCCTATTGAGTTGGAGGTGGGTGTGGTGGAAGTGGCTGGAAGTCCTCTTTTCTAGCTTCCTCTGGTGGTATTCCTATTGAGGTGGAAATTTTTCATATCAAGGTGGAGCCTGAGGTTGCTAGAGAGGTGTGCTTTCAGTTTTTTGGGTTTTCACAACATCCTCTCCTATAGAGGGGAGCTCCTTCCTCTTGAGGTGGATTTGGAGTTGGTCTGTGGTGTTGTTAGGAGTTCCAAGGGGTGTGTCTCCTTTTGTGTGCTAGTGTTTTTGATTAGGGGGTTGGGTTTAATGGTGTTCTTTACCATTAAATTAACTTTTTCTTTGTTGATCTCAATATTGCTTACTCTGAGCAGATGGTTGGTTGCTGCTTTGTTGCTCTATTGCCTAATTGTTTTAGGTGGTTATTACTATCAAAACTTGGTTGATGCAGTTGTGCTGTAGTGTTTCCTAATTGTTTCAGGTGGTTATTGCTATATCTCCATGAGTGGATGGGTTGTTGATGCCTGGAAGATGCAGGTGGATTATTTAGGGGTTTCTGTTCCCAGATAAAACCAGGTTGTATTGGGGCTTCGGGCCCATGCTTGTGTGTTTTTTGTAGTTTGTGTAGTCATGATAATCTATTAGAGGCTGTTGTCGGGCTGCTGTTGGTATGTGAGTTATTTTTTTAGCAGCTTGTTGTTGATGGGCTGATTTGTGCTTAATGTTGTTCTCTTTAGTTTCAGCTGTCTTCTTTTGTATAGGGTTTCGAGCCCCTTCAAAACCCATATTTTACCTCTAATCAAAACAATCATTAATAACAAGTGCCTTGAATGTAGTGGAGGATCCTCTTGGCTGCTCTCTAGTGTAACTCATGAGGTTCTTGCATGATTAAGGAAACCATTCCTACATCATATAAAATATAGGGCCTAGTATGAGCCAGATAGATGAGGCTACCAACAAGTTGTTGATACAAGGTACCATTAGCCAATGGTGTAGTATAATTAGCCTCAAGCTTGACTCTAAATAGGAAGGGAGTTAGAGATGGTTTATAATCAGCCATGTGAAATTGAGAAAAGAGATCAAGATTATATGTGCTAGTGTAATCCCTAAGTTAGATTGTGATATCACAATGCCAAGAAAGTAATGTAGTAAACCCAAGTATTTCATGGAAAATCTATCTTGTAGGGTTGTATTTACTACTACAATAGTTGATGAAGAGCTCCTAGTGATCAACATAAAGATCTTATCGTAAGAAGTATAAATTAGGAATATCAATAGAGATCTTATCGTAAGAAGTATAAATTAGGATTTAAATGGCACTGAGTGAAACCTAAAGTTAGGAGAAAGGAATCTATATTAGTGTACCAAGCCTAAGGGGCATGTTTGAGGCCATATATGGATTTCCTAAGTCTGCATGCTAAGGATGAATCTTGAACCATGTAGATCTCCTCCTCAAGGTCTTTGTAAAGAAAAGCACTCTTCACATCCATCTAGTGCACATACCAACCCTATGCTATAACAATAGCAAGTGTGTGTTAGATTGAAGTCATCTTGGCCATGGGAGCAAAGGTCTATGTGTAGTCAATGCCCATGACTCATGAAAAACCCTTACTAACCAATTGATCCTTGTACTAATCAACTAACCCATCTACTACAAACTTGGTTCAGTATATCCACCTACATCAAACAATCTTCCTTCCCTTAGGAAGTGAAGTAAATTCCCAAGTGCAATTTTTGATTAAGGAATCACATTTCTCATGCATATCATTGTCCTATTGGGGTATGTTTAATTCTTCTTGAAATGTTTGTGGATCAAAAGTTGAAGTGTAGAAGGTATAGGCCCACTTTGATAATTTGATCGAGTATGTTTTTCATATGTTGGATCCCCTACCAAAGTGCCTACACTTTGGAGTGTCTACCTCGCCCAAAGAGGGATGGATGTGGGTGATTCAGATGCTAAATCCTTATCCTTCAAAACATGGCTAGAAGTGGATAGAAATGACTCCCCCATCACTATACTCACTGTCAAAACTAGAAGAAGACACTACCTCAAGAATATACTATGGATTATTTGAGTCATCAAAAGGATCATCAAATCCAAGTGATTCCAAGGAAGGAGGAGAAGTGTCAAGTATAGAGTTGGCAAGACTCTCCTGAAACTTAACACTCCTCTTAATTAAAAACTGATGAGTGGTTAGGTGGAGTAGGCAATAACTGTCTACATTATCTGGATAACCTACAAAGATGCAAGGTTTGAACTAGGGGTCCATTTTATTATGTTTCTTCTCTGGTATAATGTCATGGCTAGAGATATGAAGACCCTGAAGTGCTCAACTAATGATTTCCAACCCATCCAAGATTTAAAAGGAGTGATTACCTTCAAGGCTTTATGAAGAATACAATACTAAATGCAACAAGCATAGTTGATTGCTTATGCCCAATACTATAGTGTAAGGCCTTTAGAGTGAATCATATAGTTATCTAACTCTTATAAGAATATTTTATTTCATTCTACAACATTATTTTGTTGAGTGTATGGAACTGTGTTGTAATTATATGCCCTTTGTTGTTTAAAACTTCTCAAATCTATTGTTGACATGCTCAACCCCATTGTCAATCTGAAGGAACTTGTTGACTTTCCCTTACTATTTTTTAACAAGAACCTTGAAGTCTCAAAAAATTTCAAAGACTTCATATTTCTACCTAAGGAAGGAGACCCATGTGTATTTGGATAAGTCATCTATGAAAGTGAGAGCATACTTTGCCTTAGTAAAATATGGATGGGGAAAATCCACTGATACATCGCTATGAATAAGCTCCAAATTTTGTGTAGCCCTCCAAACTTTTCCTTTCTCAAATTTTTCTTCAAGATGCTTCCCAAGGGAACAACCCTCATAAAGACACATAGAAAAATATACTCTATGCAACCTTGTTACCACATCTTGTTGACTTAGTTTCTCAAGGTAGCAATAGTTAAGGCGGTTGAACCACTCATTCCATAATTTTATAATTCCATCTAAGTGAGTAAGAAATACCATAAGAGAAACATTAAGTACAAAATGAGAGGTATAAACCTATCTTAGTGATCTATGCTTCCCATTGCCATTGTAGTGTCATTGTGTAACTCTATAATTTCAACTAAATCTAGAGAAAACTAAAATCTTATGCCCTTCCTTGTAGGAGTCATCTGATACACTGATAGGAGATTGGTTGAAAGTGAAGGTACACTTAGAAAATTTCTGAATGTTCCCACTTCAACTTCAACATACCCTCTCTCTACAATTTTTTGTAGGTGTGTCATCAACCAAGGTGATGAAAAATATGTTGTAAGGCCCTAAGGAAAAAAACTCAACCTATGAAGAAACCATGTGGTACAAAGCACCTAAATCAATGATGCAAGTTTGAGTAGATGGGCATGCAATTGCAGCTAGAGCCTTTCCATTAGATTTATCTTTACCTTTATCCTTTGATTTAGAAGATTCTTGGTTTGGTGAAGAATATTTAATAGAATTAGGGACCCCAATGTTGTTTTTCTCAAGAAGATGAGTAAGGTAGTCAATCTACTTCTTCATGCATTTTTTCTCATCATGCCCAAGTTTCTTGCAATTAGCACACTTGAATTTTTCTACCTTCAGTTTCCCTTGGTTTGAAGAGTTTTCATTGTTTCTTTTATAGGATCAAATTTTTTATCTTTCTTGTTCTCCTTGTCCTTCTAAATATTTTTCTTCTTCACTTTGTTGTTTCTCATTCTCAATAGTAAGAGCTTGAGGCTTTGAAGATTTCAGGGTGCCCATTTGTATTAATTTTTCTTTCTCCCTAGTCAAGTTAGCAATAAATTCATCTAGAGAAGGCATTTTCTACATGACTCTGAGAACACTTCTAGTTGAGTAAAAGGTAGAAAAAAAGATAGAATAATCAAGACCTAACTTGGAGAGTACAAAATGAACAGGTTGGTCATCCTTTTTAGTTGTTCCACATTCCTGTAAATACAACCTTAGTGATTTATAATTATTGAAAAGTCATCTATGGTTTCAAAGGAACTAGGGCTCCAACTGATGACCTCACTCTCTAAATTAAGACTTCTCATTTCATATAGCCTCCCAAATAGTTTTTCTAATGCAATACAAACTTCATTAGGAGAGTTCAATCTTTCTACATGAAAGGGAAGTTCAGGAGAAAGAGTAAGACACAAAAAACTAAAAGCTTGGTCATATTTATTAAACCACTTTACTTTAGCTTCATCAGCAAGTGGTTCAATCTCAATGTCCATTGTTACTTGATAGACACCTTTATTCTTTAACATAAGTTGTACTTTAAGTTTCCAATCATGATAGTTAAAGGGCATTAAATGGATGACTGATTTACGAGAATCTATTGTAGAAAGTAAATATTTTTACATAAAATATTGGAAACATAAATGTCCAGAAGTAAAGTAGGAAGTATAAAATACACAACACACAACACTCCCCTTGAATTAAATATTTAAAACTCCCCAGATTTGACACTTTATAATTCATTTCTATTTATAATACAAGCAGATATAATAGATTGGAAATGAAAAATAATGAACTTTTGAAGAAAATAACACTCAATTTTGAGTTTTCATTCAAAATTTATTACAATATTACTCTTTTTTCAAAAGTATTGGTGTGTTAGAATGCTTGTGATGTAGTTCACAAGATCTGCTCACTGCATGCAAGAAATAATAGATACCCACAATTTTTTTTGATGGTGTGATAAAAACCCATAAAACATTTGTTGGCAATATGATTGTCATTGATGTCAAAGGGAGTTTGTTGGCATTTTGGATGTCATTTAAGTTAGAGGATTAGTCACAGGAAGAATGGTGAAGTCTGATGCAAAGAATAACATGTTTTGCAAAGTTGCAAAATTGCACAAAATGTTGCAAAGTTGTCATGCAATTACATAGACTATTTCTAGATGTTTGCGGAGAAATCAAATAGCAAATCTAATGTAATGTCCCCATTTTCTAGCTCACCAAATAAATAATAATTAATTTAATTAATTAATGTTTCTGGCAAAAAGTACAAATTATTAAGATAATATTAATTAATTATATTAAAAAGGTTATAAAGTGACATTGGGGAATATTTTTACATAAAATATTGGAAACATAAATGTCCAGAAGTAAAGTAGGAAGTATAAAATACACAACACACAACACTCCCCTTGAATTAAATATTTAAAACTCCCCAGATTTGACACTTTATAATTCATTTCTATTTATAATACAAGCAGATATAATAGATTGGAAATGAAAAATAATGAACTTTTGAAGAAAATAACACTCAATTTTGAGTTTTCATTCAAAATTTATTACAATATTACTCTTTTTTCAAAAGTATTGGTGTGTTAGAATGCTTGTGATGTAGTTCACAAGATCTGCTCACTGCATGCAAGAAATAATAGATACCCACAATTTTTTTTGATGGTGTGATAAAAACCCATAAAACATTTGTTGGCAATATGATTGTCATTGATGTCAAAGGGAGTTTGTTGGCATTTTGGATGTCATTTAAGTTAGAGGATTAGTCACAGGAAGAATGGTGAAGTCTGATGCAAAGAATAACATGTTTTGCAAAGTTGCAAAATTGCACAAAATGTTGCAAAGTTGTCATGCAATTACATAGAATATTTCTAGATGTTGCAGAGAAATCAAATAGCAAATCTAATGTAATGTCCCCATTTTCTACTAGCTCACCAAATAAATAATAATTAATTTAATTAATTAATGTTGCCTGGCAAAAAGTACAAATTATTAAGATAATATTAATTAATTATATTAAAAAGGTTATAAAGTGACATTGGGGAATATTTTAATGATAAATTAATAAAGTCACTTTATAATAATGTGTTAAGTGATTTTTGGCAAGAAAATCCTAAAAAGGTAAAAAGGCATTACATAAAGACTTGAGAGGTCATTCTCTCAATATTCTAAATTATTATTTTATTTGGGGATTTGGTTTTGGAGGAGCTCACCAGGTTCAAAACCCTAGGTGAGAATACCTACAGGTTCCAATTTTGATGTTGAAAGATTTCTCCTTAGTTGACATGGTGAATTCATCCAAGATTCATACTTGTGCGATAAGGAAAATTTATGAATCTCCTTTGGAGATAAATTTGAAGATCAACGGTTGAAATCAACTTGTTTGAGAAGCAAAGATTTTGAAGATTCAGTTTGAGGGTTTCTAAATAATATTCATATTCATGCTGAAGATTATTATTGAAAAATCAAAAGTTATTATTCTGCTGTGTGGAGATAACAAATGGTGAAAGAGTTTTTAATTAGTTTGTGGACCTGGATGCAAGGGTTTATTCCAGTGTTCTTTTGAGTTTCAATTAATAGCTTCATTGTGGGTAGGCGATACCCATTCTGATCTTTAATCTGCATAATCATATTGTTTTGATTGAGTTTGGCGTAGAGAATGGTGGAAGTTTACATATATTCAGTGACCACCATTATTTGCATAACCTGAAGGTTGTATTTGGTGCTATGGGGATTGGCGTGACTTCAAGATACTCCCATTTCATTTGAAATCCCAATGCATAAGCTATAACAAATATCCTGAGCATATTCTTGGAGATTTGGAAAGGGGACGTGAGTCTAAAAGGTACGTCAAGGGTTACATTATGAGTTGCATATTACTCCTAGAGTAAAACCCTTATTTTTGTTGTTGATTAGGATCTTGTTGGGTGCCATGGAAAGTTTAGATAGCTGGCGAATTGTGTGTCAGACCCTGGAATAGCCATCTGATTTCATATGGTCCCTGAGAACATCATATGTGAGGATCTGAAGACGTATGTAGCTGGTATGGGGGTTGCAGGAGGATAAGAAGGTTGGATGTGGGAATCTTCAGTGGTTCCATACCATGTAATAGTTATACATTTTTTTAGGTTAGAGATACTCATTGTAATTGTTGTTTATTAATGTTCAGATTTGATTAATAATGTATCTCAGAGATATGCAAATCTGTGAGTATTTCTGGGTAGCATATTGTTAGTCAATGGTCCCTTTTTATTGCTCATAGGTGTTGATAAGTTTTATATTCGTATCACAGCCATAAAGCAATCTAAAAGTAATCAATCAATGGTCTGAAATGATGTCTTTACAACCTGTAGTCTGCTATAGTAAAGTTATGGGTGATTGCATTGAGATTGTAATTTATTTCTAAACTTAGATTCTTTTCATCAACATCATATTCGAGCATAATATAATTTTGTTCATAACTGGAAGTTATCCCTATGCAAATCTTGATATGTTATGTTATATGAAGTTCAAAAATTATAATCAGAAATACAAATTCTTATTTCTCGAGTCATTATCAATCTTATTTGTATGCTCAGTTTGATTAAATGGAACACCAATCAAACTAGATTAATAAAAAAAACTAAATCCTTTCGAAAGGGCTCTTACATCTGATGTGGGTTTTTTGAGTACATTCCAAAAGTGTGATCTGCATGTTCAGATGATGAGATTTGGGCTCAAGAATGAATTAATTTTGATCTTTGGTTTGGTTAGGTTTTTGCAGTTAAACCCTAAGGGTTTCAATCATGGCATCAAACAAGACTTATATTTTGTGGTTGACTGGCAATCGACAGTAGCAGGTAGCTTAAGTTATGACTTAAGTATTCTAAGTTGTTGTGGTGACTGGCCCCTAGACCTAAGTATTACCAACTTGGCGTGTGTTGAGGACCTTAATGTTTCCTAAGTCTAGCAGTAAATATTTTCTCAAGCTGATCAACAGTGGAGGATCATCGATTGTCGATCGAGCGGCTTTCGTGCACTTGCATTGCTTTTGTGCTAATGTTAGCATTTTCTTACGGATACGCAAAAACCTAACACATGTCCAATGGGGCCTAGATTAAGGATTGTGGCTTGATGAGATCAACGGTCAGTGTTGCAATTAGGGGGAATCAATGATGGTTGCAGTATCGCATTCATGGAAGACTCTGACAAGGTAGATGTTGCAATTTGTGAAATATTGCCAAGTGGTAAAGAACTATTGCAACACCTAGGTCCAATGCATTGCAAATATCATTTGACAAGTGCTAATTAAAGTGTCCTAGGATATGGCATGTGATAGAGATCATACAATGGGTAATGGAGATGGTGATCGAACAATGGTCACTATTTCAGGAAGAATGTTGTGGGTTTGAGTTTTGGTTTAGTGATGAAGTGAAAATTTGACAAGTGTCCAAGGGGATAGGTGGTAATCAACCATTGCATCTTATAGCCCCTTTGGATCACACAAGTTATTTTTTGATCTCAACACAAAAATACGATAGACATATGCTATGCGATAAAGATCGACGACAAAGGTTTAAAGGTATTTGATTTGATGGCTACATTTTAAAGGTGAAGCAGTTGAATGAAAATTGTTAGATCATGGCATAAAACAATAGATATATGACCTATATTAAAAAAATCTAATTTCCTTAAAGGCCAAGCAGTGGAAGTTGACATAGTGGATGAAATTAATTATTGTAACTGTCCCTATTGTATTTTTGATTGGTGATTTTGATGATTTTCCATTGTCATCAAAGAACCATCCAAATATGGGTATTAAATGAAAATCAAACCCTATGTTTGACATATGCTAAAAATATAAAATTACACAGATGATGAGTGTATGTTGCATGGCTCAAGAAAAGTAGAATTGTTGGTGAAAATATTAGACAAGTCTAACAAAATATTGAGAGAAAAAGTATTGTAATAGAATGTTGTGAGAAGATAGACCTAGAAAAAATATAGAGAACATCATCTAGGATATGCATTCAGAGTGGTAGAGTAGTGAGTTAGAGTAGAAGAAGGAGAGAAGAACATAGTAGAGAGGAATGCATTACTAAGTTAGTTGCAACAAAGATAGAGGATATGCCTGCAGAGAAGCAGATCAAAGAATGAGCAGTTGCAAAACAAGTCTATGATATTGAATTGGATTCATTTGAATCATATGTAAACTGGAGTTTATAGCTCCATAATTTCATTATTTATCTGATTGGTTGGTTCCATCAAAAAGTTGAGTTAGTGCTTCCTCATAGTTGGTGCTCTTAAATTAGGGAATTAGTGTCTCCTTAGGGTTGGTGCCCTTAAACATTGTAACCAGTGAGGTTTTCATTGTGAGGCTAGATTAGGACAATAGATCCTAGCAACTATTCTCACCATGGTTTTTCCCATTTTGGGTTTTCCACATATATCTAGTGTTATGAGTAGTTATGTGTGTGTGTGTGTGATCTCTACATGATCTGTTAATTTGCTTTAAAAAGTGTTAAAGGACCTAGTTTTATTTGATCTATTGGTTCACCCCCCCTCTCAGTAGATAGTTGTGTTCGAACAATTGGTATCAAAGCCTTGGTTCCTTTGGAGAAGCTTAATCAACTCAGGTAGATCTTGGATAGTGAACACAAATAGTGAACACGAATGGCTAGTCATGAAGGTTCTTCCTCAAACAAAGCACCTCTCTTCGATGGATCAAACTATGCATTTTGGAGCATTAAAATGGAAGCATATCTATCTTCATTAGGGTTTTATGTATAGATATCTATTATAAATGGATATACAAGTCCTACTATACCTCTTACTGATCAGGTTAACAAGAAAGCATATGAGAGCAATGCGAAGGCAAAGAATGCTATTCTTTGTGGATTGTCTAACTTAGATTTTGTCAAAGTAATGCACTGTAAAAATGCACATGATGTCTGGGACAAGTTGAAGAACATCTATGAAGGTGACTATAAGTTAAATTGAGCCAAGATACAAACTTACAACTTAGGCAAGTTTGAAAGTCTCAAGATGAGTGAAGAAGAGAAAATTGTAGATTACCTTTTGAGGGTAGATGAAATAGTCAATGCAATTAGAGGCCTAGGGGAAGAAATAAAAGAATTAGTCATTGTCAAAAAGGTATATGACTCTAAAATTTCTACAATAGAGGAAGCAAGAGATATGAATAAACTCACTATTGATGAGTTTCATGGCGTCGTCACTGCCTATAAGATGAGAATAGGAGAAGTAGACACCTCCAAGAGAGAAGTTACATTCAAAGTAGCCAAAAAGGAGAATGTCAAAGAATCTTCATCTGGATCTAAGGAGATTGATGAAGAAGAAGCCAACTTCATAAAAAGATTGAGAAGAGGCTCTAAAAAATACAAAAGTAAGTTACCCTTTAAATGCTTT
>VDFB02256690.1:0-14682 GCA_007258455.2 Sequoia sempervirens | reverse complement strand
CATGCCACTATTGGCTTTTTCAATGCATTTTACATTTAACTTCTGCATTTAGATTTTTAGATACACATTATAAATAATATGCATATTAGAAAAGGTCAATATTTTTTTTATTGTTAGACAATAAATTATTAGTGATGCACCAAGCATTTTTTATTTTTTAGTTT
The DNA here is from genome assembly GCA_007258455.2 of Sequoia sempervirens. Taxonomy (NCBI): domain Eukaryota; kingdom Viridiplantae; phylum Streptophyta; class Pinopsida; order Cupressales; family Cupressaceae; genus Sequoia; species Sequoia sempervirens. The sequence goes on along the minus strand of VDFB02256690.1, from coordinate 14,518 downwards.
AGGCTGCTAGCTAGGGTATTTGAATTTTTTTATCTTATCTCAATTTTGCTAGGGTTATTTTCATTTTTTTCAAAAAAATATATGGCTTTCACAAAATAAGTGAACGAGTCGCAAACCTAAGGAGCCTTATTAGAAATATGAGACAAAAGATCCAATGCAAAGAATGGTTTTATATTTTGATATGTATTTAGTTACTTATTCATTTATTTGTATTCCCATGTTTTTCTATCTTGGTGTTACAATTTTGGGGGCATGACAATAGTAAGTGCTAAAAATGGCCACTACTATAAATAGTAACCCTTGCCAAAAAGCACTGAAAACCACCACAAAGCCCAACTCATGCTCTGAGTCCCCTAACCAACTCCACTTAGCTTACAGGAACCCTAGAATAGGCTAATGGAACTCCCAAACTGATCAGGTGCAAGAAGAGGACATTACAACTAATGATGCATGCAAGTTGCTTGTCACAAAGATTATCAAGCTATGATCCCGAAAGAGACATTAATATAGGTATAAGAAAGAAAGGGTGAAGTTCAAAGACTATGATGGCATATTTTAGGCACAAACAAAAAGGATTTAGGTGAAGCAACTCTTCTTCGGCACATTGAGATAGAATTGTATATGAGGATCATCTTCCAAACATAAATTTATCACTCTAGAAAGTCCAATATACAAGACAAGAAGTTTAATAAAGCCTAGAGATCAAACTTTCTATTTTTAGAAAAAAAAAACATTTTTTTCATTGTTTTGGATTGAGTAGATTGGCACAAAAAACACTTTCTATTTTAGAAAATTGTTTTTTATTGCTTTTTTGGTGAAAACTAATGGATGGCAAAGAGCAAAAAGTTACCAAAGTAGTTTCAAGCTTTGTCACATGAAAATAAAATTCAAAAAGATGAAAGCCAATGAAAAATGACTTTTTTTATTAAAGTCAATGTTTGAAAACAAAAAAACAGAATAAATTTAGAAGAAATTCAAAGTTGTGAGTTAATCATTTAAAAAATTGCATTAATGAGCAAAGATTTCCACCAAAAACCAAATATGCACTTAAACTCAATCAAGCACTCAAATAGTAATTGGGAAACAAAGCAAAAGTAATGTCCAAGTTAGTATGTGGGCCCAAGTCAAGATGGGCATAAAAAAAAATGAAATAAAGGAGAAAAATCAAGAATATGAACCCTTCATTTAAAGTGACACCCAACCCAAGATAGAGAATTAGTCAAAGAAAATTGAAAAGAAAACTAGAGCTCTTGATTGAGATGGATGCTCAAGATGAGAAGCATAAATGGAAAGAAAGTAATATTTTATACTATTTAAAGGGGATGAGAATAAAATTTCTTGCAAAGCAATTATTATTATTTTTGAAGCTTCAAGAAGCTACAGCTCGAAGGTGATAAATATGTGTCATTTACATATACAATGTAATGAGAATTAATGTCAAACTTATGTTGCAGAGATTGTCATTCAAGTTTGATGTCAACTAGATTGTTAAATGTCTTTGTGTAAAGAATGTGAAGTTGAAGTTTGCTTATGTGTCCAAGATTTCTATTCAAATCCAATCCTAGGTGTTGTAATCACTCAAGAAGGAATCTAATTAATAAAAGATGTGTTAACTTTGTGTGACATTGGTGTTCAAATCCATGAAGTAGCTTTGAATGTTTTATGATAATTAATTCTCTTCATCCATTCTTCTTCTAGGTGTTGTTATTTTCACATCTTATGTTTTCTTTTCCAAATCAAATTGTTAATACAAATTCCGAAGGATCTTTGTTTTATCCTTGGATAGTATTCTTGTCTAGGTTTTAGCTCTCACTAAATTGAGAAAATTCATTGGTGAGAGTAGGAGTTCTTCAAACTCTCATGTTCTAACCTCTAAGATCAAAACAAATAGGTCAAGTTTTCATATTTATTTTATGCTTATAAAAAACCCCAAAGAATAGATTGTATAGTGTTCAAATTGGCAAGCTTGTTTTTGTTTCAAATTTTAAAGTAGATTAAATGTGGGAGCTTCCCTTGCAAGTGTGAAAAGAGGATTTCCTTATCCATTGTTTTGTTTTGTATTGTCACAAAAATGATAAATTGAAACACCAACACATGGCTATGCAATTTATGCTGATTATTTTCAATAACAATCATCATAAATTCATAATAGTTATTAGTTGGCTGTTGTGCTTGTATGATGATGCAATTTTGTACTATATTTGTATTCAAATCTAATAGAAAACACCTCCTCAATGTTTTACAAACCCTCTTGATACATTTTGTAACTGAATTGTGCATAAAATTTATTTTTTTAATTAAAATTAAGTATTTTTTAAAGTAGTCGAGCTTTCCCATTTCAAAAAGGAATTGGGGTGCTAAGTTTGAGTTGAGTTCAAGTATGTGAACTATGCCATCAACAACACATAAGATAGAATAATTACGTCAAAAATTTAATCTTCGTAGGGCATGGGTGATCATGTTATCGAATAACTAATTCTTGTAATCAACAAATACAACCATTTTTTTTTTTTCCCAGTCATTCAACTCATTATCTATGACAGACTCTAAGTGGTTCCTTCAATCTTCCAGAAAATATTAATTTTGTTTCTGCAGTGCAGGTTGTCTAGGTTCTAGATAACTTCATTCTGAAACTCAAAGAAATCTTGGATATTTGAGGATACAATACACAGAATTAAGGTCAACTTGAACCTAAATGAATCAAACACATTGTACTTGCTATCTGTGTGAAGATGATCCTAATACTTTTCAACTTTAAACCATTTACCCAAGTTTTCAGTCATATCTAGCCAGTTCTACAAATAATTATAAATTTATTATACTTTCTTTCATCAGTTTTAGTTTCAAACTCATATTTTGCAATGTTTATCAAGCAAGGCCTTCCTCTTTCCACATGTGGTTTTTCCCATCGATTGCACCTATCCTTTAATCTAGTTTACGTAATGTATGTGCCCTTTATGCATTACACAGAATATTGTCAAGTTATCCGTGCAAACTAGGAATGAAACCTCTTTTGGAGAAATGGTCTTTCAATGCAAATAATATTGAAGATAAGAATTTATTCAGATACTGGTGATTTAATCAATACAGAAATACAAACATATAACTTAAGTTTTGTACTATTTCCAATTTTATCAAATAAAATTCTCTTAGGAGGACCACTTTTACCACATGAACGTAAAGACACTGAATTCTGTAGAGATGCAAACGGAGATTACATATTATAGAAACAAAGCTTCTATAATTGAACATGAAAATTCTCTAAAAAACACTATGAATCCAATTCATTTTGTACAAAGAAAGCTAACCTCTTTCCTAAACACACAAGATCCCTTCCGAAAGATTTCAAGAAGTGTGTTGTAGTTGATTCCAAACTCCTGGAAAAGAAGTTCATTCTTGTCCTGTGTTTGGGTACCCTGCACAATTTAACTATGAGTTGAATTACATCTGTACAACTAGTTTCATCTCAAATTTCAAGTTTCCATTGTCCATAATAAATTGAAAATGATACTTCTAGAAGAAACTTCTAGAGATATTTATATTGATGTTTTCAATCACACTATGTATCCATCATTAGGATGAACATGTGATACAATTGCTGAACTAGAGTTCATAAATTAGATAATTCTATTTACAATCCAAAGATGTAAAGTTTACCCCACCAATAGAAAAACAATAATTATTGACAATTGTTTAAATCATGGATAAATTTTTTACTGAAGATTGCCTAACCTACAAGTACTACCGAATAGCAGAGTGTGCTGAGTAACTTGCTCATGTACCTGCTGGCAAGTATCAGTGAGTTGCAGGCTGGAACTCACAAAGTACTCAGTGAGTCTGAGTCTGCAACTCAGTCTCACATCTGCAATGCAGCCTGCATGCTGGAATGCTCTAAAAATGCAGATTCTCCTCCTTTTTAAACCCTCTAAACCTTTACATTTCCCTCTCACAGTTATCATTTACCTTTGAGCTCTTCTTGTGGTGATTTTAGGTGATTGTGGATGTGCAATTCTAGAGACTTTTGAAGATCTTTTCAGATGTGTTTTAATTTTCTTTTTCTTTTTTACAAGTTTTTCAAATTTGTTTTACACTTATAATTTTTTCTGAGCATTAGAAATGTTGTTTTTACATGCATATTCATGTTTTATATACAATTGAATTAACCTACACTAGCTAGGATTCCACATTTAAAAAATAAATTCAAAGCCAGGTTTTACACTTACTTTTTAACTTTTTCAATGCTGGATTTGCAGTGATTTTTTTTTCAATGCCACTGTTGCACTTTCTGTCAAATGGCCTTACGAAGTGAAAGTGGAAGCTCAAGCATTAGCAACAAGGATGACACTTGGAAGCATGGTGTACCATGACCAACCATGGAAACAATCATTTGCAACTATCATAGATTGAAAATAAGTGGAGGACCACCTTGCACAAATTGTTAACCATAATGTCAAAATAAGTGAACCCGAAGGGCCGTCGGGTCCCCGATCCTAGTGTTTTAGGAGCAGGGATGTCAGGAGAGAGCGATGGGAGCCAGCGTTCCCGTCTCTGGCGCTTTTACCTTGCGAAGAGCGGAAGCGTCAGAAAAGCGTCTCCGAGGAGCGCTGGAGTGTCGTCCCTCAAAGCGTCTCCCAGTGAGACGGGCAAAAAGGTCTTTAAAAAAAAAATTTAAGACATTTTTTTATATTTTATTGGTTCTATTCAAACCCTAAGGGCATGTGGGGCCCATCTACACTCTTACATGCCTTCAAAAGGCCCTTCACTCTTCATTTTTATTCACATTTGCATTTCTACTTGTTTGCTACAGCAAGAAGAAGAAGAGTGAAGGCTGAGGAAAGAGTGATTGAAGGAGTGAAAGGAGTGATTGCAAGTGAAAAAGGAGTGTCAAGGAGCAAGAAGAAGAAGAGGAGGAAGATTCTTCACCTTGTTGAAGAGATTTTTCAAGCAAAAGGTAGGGTTTTTAACTGATTTTTTATTTTATTTTCTGATTTTCAATGTTTTTTCATTTCTTCTTGTTTCATTTTTTAATTTTTCTTATTTCATTTCTTCTTGTTCCATTTTCTAAATTAATTTAGAATCTTAGATTTTGTTTTGCAATTTAAAATTTGTTGAAAAATTTAAAATATAGAGTTTATTTTTTTAATTTTAAAGTAGGGCATAGGCTGAAACTATGTGTTTATTGATTTTTTTTTTCATTTTGTGAAATGCAGTGTCAAAATGAGCTCCCATAGTCATGAAATGAGTGAGGATGAGATGGAAACTGATTCTCATAGTGCAAGCCAATCAAAATATGACCCTGAGCATGAGGATGAGCACAATGAGGGGGGTGAGCATGGGTCAAATCCAGAAGGGCAAACTAGTTCCATAGCTAGTGCACCAGTTTCTACTGATTGCCCTTCCCAGCTTTTGGCAAAGTGGGCTAGGGGTCCTTATGATCCCAAATCTCCTCTCAAACAGTTTGCAACAAGAATAACAGCCCCAACATAATCAACTGGTGGTACGAGGAAATGGAAATGCAACATTTGTGGTGATGATTGGTTTGGGAGCATCACCAGAGTTAATGCACACTTCCTCTTTTGGCTAGGAAAAGGTGTGGGAGCATGTGATTTTTTGAAGAAATCTAAAAATTTGAAATACAGAATTGAGTTCAACAAGCTTTGGGGTGTTCCAGATGACGTGACAATTCCAATGCCTACTACCTTGTCTGGTAGGCAACATATTCAAACTATTCAGCAGATTCAGGAGCAGCAAATGCAGAGGCAGCCACATATTTCTACTCCTGCATTGCATCAGAGAGCAGGAACATTGTCAGGGTCAGCCTCAGGACCGTCATCCACTTATAGCACTATGGCTGAATCACAACAGGGCAAGGAGAAACGCAAGATGCAAAGTCAGCCTAACCCCATAGCTGATTTATTTAATGTGCACCTAAGGGATCAAATAGATGATTCCATTGGCAGGTTCTTTTTTGCCAATGGAATCCCATTCCATGTAGCTCGATCTCCTTATTATAAGGAGATGATTTCGATGGTGGCAAAGGGAGGACCATCATATGTGCCACCAGGTGAGCACAAATTGAGGACCACGATCTTGGATAACAACTATGCCAAGATCAATTCATTGATGGAGACGATGAGGGCATGTTGGGAGGAGTCTGGATGTAGCATAGTTATGGATGGGTGGACAAACATTAGGCATCGTCCACTCATCAATGTTATAGTTACATGTTCAGAGGGGCCATTCTTTCTCAGGGCGGTTGATTGTTCAGGGCATCGAAAAGATGCTGATTTTCAGTTTGAGATCCTTCGGGCAGCTATTGAGGAGATTGGGCCACAAAATGTGGTCCAAGTAGTGACAGATGCAGCACATGTGTGCAGAGCTGCAGGGAGGCTTATAGAGGCATCATACAGACACATTTGGTGGACTCCATGTTGTGTGCATGCCATGAACAATGCACTCAAGGACATGGGGAAGATTGAGTGGATTAGAGGAGTGGTCAGCAATGCTAGAGATGTGCAGATGTATATCTGCAACCACCACACTTCACATGCCATCTTCAAGAGCTTCGCGAAGAAGGAGTTCTTGAAACCAGTTGAGACCAGATATGCATCCTATTTCATTCTTTTGGAGAGAATGCTTGAGTTGCAAGAGCCACTGCAAGTCATGGTTATGACACAAGAATGGAATTGTTGGGATGGGTCCAGGACAGAGCAGGGGAAGAGGGTGAAGGAGATAGTGAAGAGTGATGCATTTTGGCATGATGCAAAATATATTGTCACCATCATTACACCAGTTGTACAGGTCATCAGATCTGGGGATGGGGATGCACCTAACCTTGGGGAGGTGTATGAGTGCATTGATTCTATGCTTGGTCAGATGAGGGCAGCTGTGCGAGAGAAGGACCCCACTTTAGCGTTCTACAATGTTTACATTCAGCCTATTATTCAGCATAGATGGGACAGCCTAAACACTCCCTTGCACATGGCTGCTTATGCATTGAATCCGAAGTGGTACATGCCTAGGCCTGGGAGAGTTACACCGATTCAGGATGATGAGGTGAAGGAAGGGTTCTTCAAATGCATTGATAGGATGTATGATGTTGAAGCTGCTGGCACCATTCGCACTGAGTGGACGAAATTTGCTACTCTTAGGGGTTATAAGGCTGCAGCAAAGGCGGACATAAGAACTATGGCACAGGAGGATCCGATTTTGTGGTGGACTTGTCATGGACCGAAATCACTGACTACCACACTAGCCATTCATTTGCTGTCCCAGGTTTCTAGTTCTTCAGCTTCTAAGAGGAACTGGTCTACTTATAGCTTCATCCACTCTCTTAAGAGGAATAGACTTACCTCTAGGAGAGCAGAGAAGCTAGTGGCTGTACATAGTGCCTTGCGTATCACTGACCGCAGGACACGTGTGTACAAGGAGAGCCCGGCAGCACGATGGGATGTAGAGCCAGAGGAGCCATCACAGATTGATGAGGATGAGGATGCTTCAGATATAGGGCTGGTTGGTGTTCCTTTGGCGGATCTTGACCTTGGGGAGTCCAGTGGTTCCAGTGATGAGGAGTTTGCTGACCTCCCGAGGGATGATTAGAGGCCTTTGCCTCCTTCACTACATTTTGTCATTTTGACATTTTGATTTTGTACTTGTTTTGATATCATATAATCATGCTACTCATTGTAATCATCTTTATAATCAGATATTTTTGATATAATATAATAGAAATCTTCCATTTGTCGATGCAACAATTGTTACATTGTAGTATTGAGTATTACTATTCTAATTTCTAATTAGTAATTCATCATTCGATACTGAAAACTTCAATATTCAATGTTCAATGTTCAAGTACTAATTTAGTATTTCAATTTTGCTATTTTACTTCTTAATAGTCTTATACATCTTTTCATAACTAGCATTTTAAGTACCATATGTATAGTATATAGTATATACCAACCCCTCTCCTCAGCCCCTCATTAGATCCCAGTCCGAAATTGAGGCCTTTTCCTAGATCGTCCCCGATCCTGGCCTTGGTGGAACATAGAGTCAAAATGTATCCTGGAAGCGTTCTATAAAAGTTGTATGGGAGATGAATGTAATGTCCCTTTTTCAGTCCATTCCAACATTTTGAAAATTCCATCTTTCTTGGAAAGCGTCAACTTTATCAAAATGGTATTCTGGCAACAGCAGAAAGTTCTTGGAGCCAAGATGAATACAATGGTACTTTCATGCACGGATCTGACATTTTGGGAACACTCCACTCTTTTTGGAAAATTTTGTCATCATGGGAGGGCACCAATCTTCACATAGACTGATATCCTATGCACTTAAGGTCTTGGTGGTGTAGTTGGAATTCATATTGACCTTGTTAACATTTTCCATAACTTTGTTGGTTGTGCGAAAAATAACTAAATTTTTAAATGGTTAAATACTTAAGTTGTTTGAAAGTGGAAAATTAAAGAAAACTTTTATATTTAATTATTTAAAAAGGTAATTAATTGAGTTTTGAGGAAAAAGATGAATATTTAATTAAAAATCATTTTAATTTCTTTTAGAGTTTGATGGAAAAGGATTAAAAAAGCAATTATTGGGAAAAAGAAATTCTATGATTATCGATTTCCAAATAACCTTGTTTGTAAAGCTTTGGTTTGGCTTACCTTGAGGATGAAAACCCTCTTGGATTATCTAGGAATTGGAAAACAGAAACCTTCCGACCCTCTTTGTTGGCTTTATTCAAAGGTCAAATTTGAGCTTTATAGGTTATTACAAGTTTAGCAAATTAGAAAATCCAAAATATATATATATATTTTTGCAGGTATTGTTATTTCAAAATAAATCAAAAAATTATATCTTATTTGCTAGTCAAATAATATAAACCCAGTCGTACCAGTTTTGGTTGCAAAGTGGTTTGTACCATTTGTAATGGCGTAGAGTTTATTTTAAAGGTGTAATTGAGTTCAAGAGTAGATTTGAATGATCGATCCATCACTTGAAAATTTGGAATATATGAAAATAAAATGAAACAGGTATCAGACCCCCTTATGAAGCATTATTGGTATACTAAGGTGATCGCTCATCTTCCAAGGGTGACGTGGAAGGGAAAATTAGCAATGCAGCCTAAAAAGGGAGTCTTGACAACTATTTGCCAGCTGTCAAGTGTCATATAGGGAGGTGACATGTAGGCATAAGGGATTTAAATCAGTCCAAAAAGAATTGCAGGTCCCCAACAGCTACAAGCTGGAGGTTATAAAAAAAATTATTGTGTTTTATGGCCACTACACCACCTTAGACTCCTGCCGCCACCTTCCAATCCCATTGCAGCAGTTTAAAGGATTTTGAATTTTAGTTGCAGCAGTCCAGCACTTCCACCTGGCCATTGAATTTTCAAAGAGAGTTAATTAAGCATATGAATCACGCATGCTAACCACCACATTCCAAGTTTCAAAAGTAGTCAAATCTCCAAGGAAAAGGGAGATACCAGCAGATAAAAAGGAGGACATGGGAACTGCAAAAGTCAATACAAGTAGTAAAAGAAAAAGCGATGCAGATCTATTTCAACATATGACAAGGCTCTGCGCGCGCTCCTTTTTTTTAAATTTCTGATCTTTTGTAGCTTGATGAATCGGACTGGAGGGGGGGCCATCAGGGCTCCCCCACCTATGAACTCTGCTCCTTCCCAAAATGGTGCACCTTCACCTTCTTGGGGAACGAAGAGTACGCTTGGTGCTTCACATGTTCCTTCGCCTAGGGGTTTGAACGAGGCCGTTTCTTCTCGTGGGAGTAAGGACATTCTGCTAACTAGTGAAAACTCTGCTTCTTATGTGGAAAAGCTCGTTGGAGGAAAGGCTTCGACAAAGGCGCCTCAGGACTCTTTGTTTTCTTTTTGTACTATTGTGGGGGATGAAGTGGACATCCCAGATGTAATCGTGAATGATGCTTTGGAGGGCCTGAAGCTGTCCTTGGTTGGAAAGTTCTTTGCTGGCTGTCCTAATATTGACCAGGTACACAAGTGGGCCACTGACACTTGGAATCTCAAGGGCAGTGTTTCTATATGTGCTATGCCTAAAGGTCTTTTTTTGTTTACCTTTGTTATCCCTGAGGATATGATAAAGGTTCTCATGGGTGGCCCGTGGGCTTATGATAAAAGTTTTAAAAATATTTTGTCTTTGTGTAAGTGGAAACCAGGGTTTGATGCCTCTGCTAACTTGTGGAAAGTCGCCCCCACCTGGGTCAAGCTCCCTAGTTTGCCACTAGAATTTTGGCACCAAAATGTTTTTAAAGGGATTGTTGATTCTTTCAGAACCTTGGTTACGGTGGATAAAGTAACCCTTCTTAAGTCTCGTTTGGTTTATGCTAAAATGTGTGTGAATGTTGTTGTCAACACAGTTCTACCCACCTCTGTGACTTTAAAATCAAAATTTGGAAGATGGGTTCAACCATTGGGGTCTGAAAAAGCTATGGTTTTCTGCCAAGGATGCAATAAGTTTGGGCATCTATAGGATGTTTGCAATAAAGTCCCTTTGGAACCTAAGAAGCCTCAAATTAGAATCCAACAGAGTTCTCCTTTGGAAAATGCGGTTCCTATGAACCTAATAAAGGAGCCTAATATCCCAACTCCTAATAAGGCATTGTTGATATCTGATAAGACAAGCACACCACTTCTAAAGGTGCAAGACATGGAAGGTCTAACCTTGAATGAGGATGTTCCAAAGGAAAACGTGGTTGGGACCTTCTCGGAGGGGGTTGCTGATGGGCTCTCCTCCCCGCCTTCCTTTGAAAAATATCTTGAATCACAATTGGGAAAGGTGGACAACATGAAAAACTTATCTCAAGATATGGTGGGAGATAAACAACATGGTGAGCTTCCTAAGGAGGGTGAGATTGTCAATCAAAAGGAAAAGCCTCTAACTCCCTCTCCTGAATCCCCTACAAAGGACCCAAAGTTGGGGGAGATTCAAACACCAGAAAACAAAAAGGAGAAGGAAGGTAAAAATGGAACCAGTATAAGCAGGATAAACTCTTGCTCCCCCCAAAAAGAGGGTATGGTACACAAAGACTAGATAAACACAAAATCAAGGAAAAAGAAGAAACCAGATGTGGGAGGAAACAACAAAGTGGGAAAACCTCAATTAAAGGAGTCAAGGATTAAAGAAACAGCAAGAGATGTGGCTGTGGGTAAGCAGAGAATGCTTGACTCCCTGGCAAGGAGCAAATCAAGAAAGAAGGGGAGTTCTTCTCCCACCTTGAAGTAGTATCAAGTGATACTACTTTTCCTGTTTTGTTCTAATCCGTATGCTCTCTTGGAATATTGGGGACTTAATGGCCCCTATTAACAACGTTTGTTAAAAGCTTGTTTAGCTAATGTGAAACCGGATGTTTTACTGATTCAAGAAACTAAAATGAAAAAAGAAAGCTTTGAAAAAGTGCTAAAATGGCTTTGGCGTGGTGCTGGTTTTGAAGTCAGTGATGCCGAAGGATCCTCGGGAGGGATTGCAACTTGCTGGAACCCTTCTAGGCTTGCTGGAAGATTGAATTTAAGCAATAAAAATAGTCTCTTAATCAGTATGGAAGATAGTGTTACCTCGGTCAAATGGAAATTGATCAATATCTACGGCCCAAATTCAAGACTGGACAGGCTTGATTTATGGAACATGCTGGAAGGAATTATTGCCAATAGAAAAGATGAGTTTTGGATACTTGGAAGGGACTTCAACTCCCCGTTATACCCCTCAGAAAAAAGTGGAGGTCTTACTGATTTTTTTGATAGCATGATGGACCTACCAGGTTTCCTTAACTCAGTGGGGTTAATGGACATTCCTCTGAATGGCTCTATCTTTACCTGGTCCAATAGGCGACAGGGTAGTCATCTTATCTAGGTTAAATTGGGCAGATTTCTTGTTTCCTCTAATTGGAACATAATGCAGGATCTCTCTCTTATTGCCTTCCCAAGAACAGGTTCAGACCCTAGTGCTCTCCTCCTCGAATGGGATGATAAAATGACTAAAAGGCCTTTCCCTTTTAGGTATGAAATTATGTGGTCACTTCATCTGGACTTCAAATCTTTGGTTGAGGAATGGTGGAATCTTCCTTGTGAGGGAACTCCTATGTATAGATTAGCTTAGAAGTTGAAAAGAGTCAAAGAAAAGGTCAAGGGGTGGAACAAGTATTCGTTTGGGAACATTTTTGCTACTAAGAAAGATTTAATCTTGAAAATTAAGGAGATTCAAGATCTAATGGAGTTGGGGATTTTGGATGATGAAACCTGTAATAAAGAAAGGTAGTTGAGATCTCAATGGTATAAAATAAACAAAAAAGAGGAAATTTTCTGGAAAAGAAATCAAGAATTTAGTGACTAAGGGAAGGGGATAGGAATACAAAGTTTTTCCACCAATCCACCTTGAAACACAGAGGAAGAAACAGGATCAGATTTTTAATTACTTCTAATGGGACAAGACTTGATAATGAAGAGGACATTGTTAGGGAGGCTATTTCCTTTTTTTCAAATTTTCTTGAACAGCCAAAGGTTGATAATTTTGAATTGGATGATTTTTTGCAAGTCATTCCCCATGTTATCACAGAGTAGGATTTAAAAGAGTTGTCTAAGGCTATTTCTATGAATGAGGTGAAGGAGGTTGTTTTCTCCTTTGGGGCTTTTAAAGTGCCAGGACCGGATGGATTTCTCCCAAACTTTTTCCAAGTTTATTGGGATATAGTCTCTCTTGATTTGTTCAATGCGGTCAGGGATTTCTTTAGATCGGGAAGGCTTTTAAATCATATGAACACCACTTTTATAGCTCTAATTCCCAAGGCTAATGATGTTGTTTCCATGAATGATTAGAGACCTATCAGTCTGTGCAACACTACCTATAAGATTTGTTCTAAAATTATGGTTAATAGGCTGAAATTACTTATGAACAAAATGATTGCTGTCAATCAAAAGGGATTTGTCCAAGGAAGACAAATATTGGACGCAGCTATTTATACCCATGAGGTGTTACATTCAATGGATCACAACAAAAAACAGGGTATGGCATTGAAACTGGATATCTCTAAAGCGTATGACCAAGTCTCTTGGAATTTTCTATTTGTTCTTGAAAAAATTGGCTTTAATGGTAAGTTCCTCAATCTTATCAGATCTTGTGTCACTACTTCAAAGTATTCTATCCTGATTAATGGGGTTCCCAAAGGCTCCTACTCTTCAAACCGTGGCTTGAGACAGGGGTACCCATTGTCACCTTACTTGTTTGTCATTGTTGTTGAAGCTTTGGGCCGTAATATACATAAACAACTTGTAAACAAAACTTTAAAAGGTTTTTGTGTTGCTTCCTCCCTTCCCCTTGCTTCACACCAACAGTTTGTTGATGATACTATCCTCATGGGGGAGGCATCTATTTTAGAAGCAAAACAATGGAAAGCAATCCTTGACCAATATGCTAAAATATCTGGCCAATTCATTAATTATCAGAAAAGTAAAATCTATTTTTTCAATACTAGCCAGATTGTTAAGGACAAAGTAATGAATATCTTAGGATGCTAGGAGGCGGACTTGCCAGCTACTTATTTGGGCTTACCTTTAATTTCAAGAAAGCCAAACAGTAACTACTGAAATTACATTGTGGAAAAGATCCAGAAGAAACTAGTTGGGTGGAAAGGCAAATTGCTGAGCTTTGTTGGGAAGGTTCAGGTTTTAAAATCTTCCTTAAAAAATATACTTGTTTATTACCTATCTCTGTTCAACATCCCTGCTTATATTGCTGAGAAAATTGAAATGATTCAAAGGAGATTCTTATGGTCAGGAGTGGAAGAAAGGAAAAGAATGGCTCTCATTAAATGGGAAATTGTTTGCACACCGAAGAAGGAAGGAGGTCTGGGGATTAGAAGAATAAAAATGTTTAACAAAGCCCTTGTGGCAAAAATGGGATGGTTTCTGTTGGAAGGTGAAAAGGATTGGGTATAGATTTTGTGGGCTAAATACCTAAATAATAAGGATGCTTGTTGTTTTCTCAAGAAAAAGGAGCTACCTTACGGCTTTGTCTTTTGGAATAACTTACTAAAAGTTAGAGGAACCCTAACTAAAGGAGAGAAATTGAGAGTTGGAAATGGGTTTAGAACTGATTTTTCGGAAGATGTTTGGTCCACTAGTGCTCCTTTGTCTGCTAGTGACAACCTTCAACAAAGTAGAATCAAATTAAAAAGAAGCATTGGCAAAAAGGTCTCTAATTACTTAAATTGGGAAGGATCGAAACCAAAATGGATTGACTTCAAGAACTATTTGAATAATGCTCTTCTCAGGGGTGGTAGACAGCCAAACTGGGATGCTGGTTTGGACTCTCTATTGAGACTAATTGGGAATCCTAACCTTTTTTCAAGAAATAGAAAGGATGAATGGATATGGACAAAAAATGCTTTAGGGAGGTTTTCTGTTAAGTCAGCTTATGAGACTATGGAAGTGCAACCCCTTAATCTTGGAGTCTGTTGGCGTAAAATCTAACACCTCTGGAGTGCAGGTTTGTAC
>VDFB02256688.1:0-24936 GCA_007258455.2 Sequoia sempervirens | reverse complement strand
GACACTGGCCTTAACTGGCACATCCAACTTAACCCTACTCTATGGGCTTACCGCACCCGCATTCACATGCCTACAGGAGCCACTCCATTCACCCTGGTCTTCAGAGCTGAATCCATATTGCCCATCGGAGTTAAAATCTCATCCCTAAGAGTCTCCATGAAGGGTCTGATAGATGATGAAGAGTACAGACAGTCACGACTACATGAGTTGGAGATGTTAGATGAAAGAAGACACAATTCCCTAAACCATTTACAGGTGTATCAAAACCATCTCTATCATAGTCACAACAAGAGAGTCATGGTCAGGAAGTTTGACATTAGCAATTTAGTCCTCATGCAAAATCCTAAGAATCAAGCTAACAGAGAAAAACCTGGCAAGTTCGAACCAAATTGGATGGGTCTTTATGTCATAATATCCTCTTTCAGTTTTGGAGCATATCAGTTAGCTACTCCAGAGGGTGAACAACTGACAGAGCTGATTAATAGTCTACACCTTTGAAAGTTCTATGCATAACATCAGAAAGTTAGGCTAAAAACTGCAAAAATACAAAAAAAAATGAAAAATATAAAAAATTGTCACCCTGATGAAAACCTGGCAAATAGGCGTCTTTGTGACACCAAAAAAATAAAAAAATAGTAAAGAGAAATAATTCGTCCAAATAGTGAAAACCTGGCAAACAGGCGTCTTTGTGACACCAAAAAAATAAAAAAATAGTAAAGAGAAATAATTCGTCTAAATAGTGAAAACCTGGCAAACAGGCGCTTTAGATAAGTACCATGGTGAAAACCTGGCAAACAGGCACCATGCGTAGTCAGTCATTGCTCAGCCATCTAATGTCACTCTATCTATAAACACTCACTTTTCTGACATCACCTTGCCACCTGACACCAAATCCTCGTTATTTTCTCCAATGGCTGATAACGATTGATATCAAGACTTGTATATCACCCATTCGTCACTCGCGCACATCCTTTATGTATCTGTCTAGTTGGATAGTCTTGGACCTAACTAGGGGAAACTCTTTATTACCTAATTGCAGTGGGTATCGCACATGGTCTTGTCACTCGAAAAAGTCCTAGAAAAAAAAGACAAAAACATTATAAAAAGTCCTGAAAAAAGACAAAAACATCATAAAATGTCTTTAAAAAAAGATAAAAATATTATAAAATGTCTTGAAAAAAAAAAACATCATAAAAGTCCTGAAAAAAGACAAAAACATCATAAAATGTCCTTAAAAAAGACTAAAAACATCATAAAAGTCCCTGAAAAAAAGACAAACATAAAAAGTCCTGAAAAAGACAAAAACATCATAAAATGTCTTCAAAAAAAGACAAAAACATCATAAAAAGTCCTAAAAAAAGACAAAAACATCATAAAATGTCCTAAAAAGAAGACCAAAAACATCATAAAATGTCTTGAAAAAAGACCTAAAAATCGAAAAATGTCTTGAAAAAAGACCTAAAAATTGAAAAACATCCTAAAGAAAAACACAAAAAAGTCAAAATATCTCAAAAACACAAAAACAGAGTCATTTCTTGACAAGTTCGTCGAGTCAATCAGTCTTAGTCATTTTTCCAAATTACATTGTCTCTACGCATTTTCTATGTAGGCAAGGCTCAACTTTGAGCCCCCGAAACATTAGGTCAGTCCTTTTAGGTTGTCAAAATAAAATCATGACTCAGTCTTTGGTCATCAAGACAGTCATTAGTCGTGTCAAACTACAAGGTCTCTGAGTGTATGACGTAGGCAAGGCCATCAATCGATGAGCCCCCGAGGCCACACTAGGTCAGTCCATTAGGGTTCATTGCACTACAGTGGCACACACATCAAATAATTTTCAAATTAAACAAAATTCTTATC
The DNA here is from genome assembly GCA_007258455.2 of Sequoia sempervirens. Lineage (NCBI taxonomy): Eukaryota > Viridiplantae > Streptophyta > Pinopsida > Cupressales > Cupressaceae > Sequoia > Sequoia sempervirens. Next base: position 23,076 of record VDFB02256688.1, on the reverse strand, counting down.
AATCTTAAAATAGACAGCCATTCACATAAACTCTGACAAATCAATCAAATCGTCGAATCGTCAAACTTAGTCAAAATCAGTCAAATCATAAAATCATAGTCATTCTTCAGATAAATCTTTCTGAAGGATGCCCCTTGTCACATATTTATGTCCTAGGATGTGTCCTTCTTAGGCATTTTCACCGTCATTCAGTATTTTGAGGGATTCTCACAACATTTGAGAGTTGCTCCCTTTGTCATCAGCATTCATTCAGGATGTGTCCTTCCTAAATTTGACACCTTGACATCTTGGCATCAACATTGTTTTAAGATGTTTCCTTCCTGAACTTATCATCAATTTGGCATCTATCCATTGGCAACCTTGGCATCTTGACATCACAACACTTGGCATTCAGACATACTTGACAAACTTGACATTTCGACATCGAGACACTTGGAAAACACTTGGAATTTAATTTTTCATCATCATGCTACTAGTTCCTCGAGGATGTCCTGACAACACGATTTAGAGGAGCAACGACGTGTCATGATGATTGTTTTGTCTTCTCTTTTTGGTAATCATGTTGCTAGTTCCTCAAGGATGTCCTAACAACAGGATTTAGAGGAGCAACGACACTTCATGACTTGTCTTTATTGTATTTATCTATTTTTGTCATGTGATGGTTCGACCTTGCACACCATCGATCTATGTCATATCATGGTGTTTATTGGCCATTACAATAATCCACCCAATGATGATTTAGAGCAATAACTATTAGTTATATGGCTATATGTTGAAGGATTTCATCATACTAACATTTTCTTCTCTTTGTCTTGTTGTCTCTCTTCTTCTATCTTCTGATGATATCCTGTGACATACAAAAATATACTTGCATACATAATCATATAGGCATTGCATTTCATTACACATTGGAATTTAGTTATGTAACTATGGAAAAAGTAAACTAAATACAATTAAATACACCTCTTAATGAAACATTGTATCAAGATTAAACATGAATTAAACTAATTTAAAACAGAGAAAAGCTTGAAAGCGTCTCATTGTTTCGTATCTCCAAAGATTTATGAGTCATGGGAAGGCTCTCATATTTGATAAAGTACTGTGACTATTAAAATGCCTATTCAGAGAACGGAATGATGCTAAATGTTATGATTGTGATGATGGATAATAAAACTAACAGCTATGATGCTACTATAAATGAAGCCTGATGGATGAAAGCTACAGTAAAAAGAAACTATGATGTTGTCGTGATATGAAATCTATTGATGCTAAGATGCTAAATGATAATTGATGCTAATGCTATTACTATTGCTATTGTTTGGTTGCTTGAGTACTAATTCCTGCAGAGTAAGTTTGCATAAAACTGGGATTTTCTCGGATCATTTTCATGCTTCAAAAGGTTGTATATATAGATTTTCGGCAGTAGTTTTGCATAGGGGTAACACAACAAAGGTTGAGATTCAATTTATAGATTTGAATGGTAAGAGATGGAAATGCTAGAGCTGATCATGGGGATTGTTCCTCCCCATGAAAACACCAAGAAAGATGATAGGAAAGATTAGAGGAAGAAGATTGAGAGGATTGCCTGCAGGTTTGTCCCCGAGGCTTTCCTGTGAATGTCAGTTAAATTAATTAAATTAATAAAAATCTAATTTTATTGGTGAGTGAATAGAGGAATTTTGATTTATGCATTTATTTGAATATATTAGATTTATTCAAATTTAGCAAATTAGGAAGATTTAATTAAATAAAACAAATATTTGATATTTTCCCATTTAATAAAGAGGAATATGATAATAAAATAAAACTTTAGGATATCTTTATTTAATTAAGAGGAAATATGATAAGATAATTAAATAACACAAACTTATTGAAGTTGTGTATTTAATTTTAAGATAGAATTTAATGGATAAAGTATAGAAGAGATAATAATGATAATAATTAAATAAAACAAAGTATTTAATTTTGCTTATTTAATTAAGAGGAAAATAATGTGATAAAATAGAAGAACTAGTAATGAACTTAATATAAATCTATTTATTTATTAAGTAGATGAATTTTAGGATTAATTAATCAAATAAATCATATTTAATTAATTATATTCTCTAGGCTATTTTTAGGTGTATACAAGTTAAATTAACGAATAGTTGCATCCATACATTCATATATCATAAAAAGCAACAAATTAAACATGTCTTTGCATTCATTCACATAAAAGCACTACATGTCACATACATAGTATTGTCATACATTAATGCATCCATCATCATCATACATAAGGCATTCATAGGAATCAAAATATTATCCATGTCATTGTATTCATCATTAATCATCATAGCATCTCATAACACACAAATAAACAATCATGGCATCACATCATAAATAATCATCATAAATGCATACATGACATGACATATAAAGCAACATCATCATAGGAATCATAAATGCATAAATAAACAATCACATCATCATGGTATTACATCATAAGTAATCATCAAATAAGCATCCATCTAATGCATCATCACATAACATGAATCATATAGGCCACATCCAAAACTGCATCATATATATCATCTCAAAAAATATAATGTCATAGGATAAAGTCATGAGATATCCCACAAATGGAGCTCACAGGCTCGATAGTCAATACATAAAGTGTCATAACATAATTGTCTGAAACATGAATGACAATAAAGTATGCATGTCAATTCCCCTAGGATGTGCTCTCCTCATCCCCTCGTGGAGAAGAGCGTAGTGACTAGTTACCTGAACCTGGCACTGGTATAACCTGTGAAGCCATGGCAACTTGTGTCTGTAAGGCTGATGGTACTGTCACTGAGGGCATCATCTGAACTGCAGCATGCATCTGGGATGACACTAGTGCCTGCGTCTGAGAAGTCAATGGATCTATCACTAGAGACTGGCTATGAGAGGACCTATGCTTTGACCCAAATGACCTATGGCTATGACCTAATTTGTGACTCGAGGCATGTCTATGAGAATGGCTAGACCCTTGCCCTAATGAATGGCCTGAGGAGGTAGATCCCCCTGCACTGCTCTGACTCGTGCTGCTACTGCCACTCCTTGACCTACTACCACTGCTTTTCCTTGTCTGTTACCATGTCAAGGTAGGATCTCACCTCTCGGGTGGCACTACCTACTCATATAATAATTTGTATTTTCTCAAACAGGTGCTCACCCTAGCTAGCTCTCTCTCCATATCTCCTGACGGCCCTACACATAGCTAAGAAAACTCTATACACCACTGAGCTTCCTCCTACTAGCGGATCACTGCCTGATCCTGCTCTACCCTAACCACCTCCAACTCAACCTACAAGGCCCTCACCTGTGTTGTGCTCTCATCTAGCCTCCTTTGTAGGTCTTCCACTCGTTGATCCATCATCACATTATCTGGCAGTGGTGGTCCTATGGGTATCTCATCATCTCCCTCTATCATTTTCCACCTAGGAGCCGCTTCACCTCATCTATAGCCTCATCATTATCACCCATCTCCTCATCATCCTCCACATCCTCCTCTCCCCCGACAATTCCCTCCTCTCTCGACTCCTCCTCTCGAACCTCCATCTCTGGCAACCCCTCCTTTGCTGCATGCTCCTCCTATCTAGCCTCCTCCTCCACCACATGCTCCTCCTATCTCCCCTCATACCTCAGCTCCTCCTCTCTCTCCTCCTCCTTGGCCACCTCAAGGATCGATACCAAGGGCAATCAATCCACACGTTGTCTCACCCTCTTGGCCTACCTCCCACCATCTCCTCCTCTCCTCCTCCTCCCACCATCTCCATCTCTCCCTCCACCCCTACCTCCATCTCTCCCTCGGCCTCTACCTCTCCCCTATCTCCAACTCTGCCTCCCTGACCACCTCGTTGCACATGTGGTATGACTGATCTCCTATCAACGGGCGTTGGTCCATTTGGATCTATCAAAGGGATTGGCCTATGAGTCTACCACCATAAATCATAGTCTGTTGTGGTCCCTGGATTCACAATCCCTCTGCTCCATCCCCATTGTTGGGCTAGTAGCCCATCAATTTGTTTCTCGGCGAATGGAACTGATATCGGTGGACCCCATGTTGACTCTCTGGATGACCTGGCATACTTGTTTGTACCCATAGGAACACCCTACTGCTCATTGAACTATCATAGTACCCTTTGAGGTAAGTACATCTCAATAATTAGCTGACTCTGCACAGTCTGCTAATCAAGTATCTGAACTGCCTACAAAAATTGAGGTGATCGGCCTCATCCTCCCACTATCCACAGTCCCTGTATGGCCTCCAGATAAAGGATATCATGGTGTCAATCTGATGGCGCCACCAACCTATCTCACCGACTCGAGTCTGCTGCAATGCGCCCGCATAATAGTAAACATATGGCATCCCATCCGCCAACTATGGTCTCTGGATAGGCGGACAAAAAATAGTGACGTGCTCCCACGCCCAAATCATAAGGAGTGTCATCCCACAACCAATACTCTGATCTCTCCCATAGGCAATCTCATGAAGCTGATGATATAACATCCCCAATAGGCAAGGTCCCCAGGAATGCACGGTCCTGTCTCATTTTATCCTGATAAGCAGATTTCCCCAGCCAATAGGAAATATGTGTCCTTGACGGTCAAGAATCAATACCCCCCCAATCAATGTCACCAATAGGGCATCAAATCATGCATAATGCTCCGCCATGAACTCCCAGGGGATCTCATATCCCTCAATCCCCAGTCTCGCACCCTGATCATGATAATATGTTGTAAAAGTCTGATACCCATGTTGTGGATCATATACGATCTGCTCTCCTCAGATCGATAGGCACAAGATCCAATACACGTCCTCAAGGGTGACTATAGCCTCCCCCATTGGAAAATGGAAGGATCGGGTTTCAAAATTCCACCTCTCACAAAGTGCAATCAAAAGTCACCTCTTTGCCCAAATAATGGGCATATAGGTGGCATAGTAGAGTCCCAATCGCATTAGTTGTCATCTCTCCCTCTCCCGCAATTGGCCCCAAAATCTATAGGTGGATGGCTTGCTCTCTCATGTATAAATGGGCGCTAACTATGTCAAAACATGCATCAGTACCTTATCGAAAATCATCATCATTTATCTAGCTCAAAAGCATTTCAAATTTTGAAATTCAACAAAGTCAGCCTCGATCAAATTCAAAGTCAAATGCATCATGTTGACTTCATTTGCATCGTAATAGGGCATTTACATCACTTTGTACTTCAATTGCGCCTTGATTTGGTGATTGTGTCGTTCCTGCGTGCATTTGTGTCTCAGTAGAGCACTTGCGTCACAATTTTTGGCACATGCGTCACTTTTGTTCAAATGAGTCATTTGGGTTTTTGAATGAGTCACAACTTTGCGCATGCAACATTACACCCCTCGACACAATTTTGCAAATGTGTTTCGATTGCACACAAATGTGTCACATTTTATTGTCCTATCCTATTGACTCTTTGCATTTTGCATCGTTCCCACGTGCGTTTGCATGTCAATAGAGCACTTGCATCACAATTTTTGGCACATGCGTCACTTTTTTCCAAATGAGTCGTTTGGGTTTTCAAATGCATCACAACTTTGTGAATGTGACATTACACCCCTCGTTTGCGGCATAATTTTATAAATGCATTTCAATTGCATGCAAATGTGTCACACTTTATTGTCCTATCCTATTGACTCTTTGTGTTTGTGTTGCAACGCATCAAATGCGTCAAACGCAAATGCAAATTCGGCTTACACACATGCATATGTGTTGCGGCACATTTGTTATTTGACCTAAAACCCTAAAAATGACATGAAAAATGATGAAATGACAAAGCAAGTTAGGTGTACGTACCACTGGCTCTGAGCCCTCTAGCCGTCTAAAGGTCTGCAAGATCTCCCCACGATGCTCGATCACTGGAATCACCATCTTCGCCAAAGTCCTCGCTCTAAGCTCTCAAATTTACAAAGGTTAAAAGTGAAAATGAATTGACTTTTACCCCATTTTCAACCTATTTTATGGTCAAAATGGCATTTGTCAAACCTTTTATTACTGGAGGCTCTTTTGACCGACTTTGACTACTTTTTTGGCTGACTTAAACTCCTCGAAATTCGAAACCGTCAGTGCCATTGTCTTTTTGGTCATCAAATTGACTTATCAGGACACTTTTTGCATAGATATTTTGTACCTTCATTGGGGCATGACTTTAACTTATTATATTTGTCACAACACGACAGACTACATTATGACAAAGAGGGGCAAAATGTAGACACCTAAAATTGACCTAAGCCTGTGACTCTTAATTTCTTCATATTTCTTCTAAAACATAATATTTGATTATGTCCTTCTATCCAAATTCAACTATTAATTAAATAATTCTTATTTAATTAATTCATAGCTTTTTATTCTTCTTGACTATTTAAATAAACAAATTACATTTGTTTTGTTTAAATACGTAACTAATGTCTAATCTCCTCTTTAATTAAATAAATAATTAAATTTATTTAATTAATCCATTATTCCCTCTTGATTATTTAAATAAATAAGCTTTATTTATTTATTTAAATACATCTCTAATGTTAAAGGTCTTTTCATAATTAAATAAGTCTTCCACAATTTATTTAATTATTGGTCCATTTCTTCCATGATTAAATAATTAGAATTAATTATTTAATTGTCTCATTTAATTTCCTCCATTTTAAATAAAATTGGTTATTAAAATGGTCTCACATTGCTAACTTCCACTTCTTTTAGTAAATAATTCAAAATCAATTATCTACTACCACATAACTCCACATTTTTTAGTTGATTTTAATTCAAAAATGGTAATTTTCTTCTATAAATCAAGTAATTTCTAAAATTATTTGATTTTCCAAATCTTTCTCTTTCTATCCAATCTTTATCTCCCTGTCACATTTACTTTCAACCGTCGATTTGATTTTCTCAAATTGCATCTTGGCCGCTCATTTCAAATTTTTGCCCTAACCCTAACTATGGGTTGTCACACGCAATCTTCACCATTGATTTTAGGGCATTCATCAACTTTTAATCTTGGTTGTCCGTCCAAAATTGCATTTTCTATAAAATGCAAATTTTTCTCTCATTTTGGCACTTCTTAGCACTTCATCTTTTGCATACTTGATCTCATGCTCTTTGAAGCTTAGGCAATCTTGGATTATTGTCACTTTGTCATAGTCATATTTACATTTCACTTGGCATAGTTTTGGTGCTTACTATTTGCATGATAGCATAGTATTGCATATAGTCATTTCAAGTCCTTCAACATTTGCTTTGTCATTGTCATAGTCATTAGATTGCTCACATCAAATCTAAGGGAAAACACACATTTTCAGCAAGTTGAGAAGTGCTATGGAGGTGATTCATGGAGGTTTTGAGGACTATTTGGTATAATTGTTCTTGTTTTATGAATTTTCCTCCATTGTTCTTTATAGTTAGCTAGGGTTTTATGTTTTATGCATGATTATAAGCTAACCCATAAAATTTCCTTAGTTACACCTTCAAAATAGTTTGACCTAACAACAAGGTGTATGACCAATGCACTACCCAGGTAACCTTTAAAGATACCAACAATGTGGATTATTCCTTCAACTCAAAAATTATAAGATATCAACAGTTGCTTGAACCCCATAGTTAGTTCAAGTAATATTTTCTGAAACATATACTCTAGAAGAACACAATGAAACATCAATCCAAGTTGTCAACATCTTACACCCCAAGCAAGAGGATAAAATTCCAAAAAAATCAGCTAGAAAACCCCAAGAAAGAGGGTAAAAATCCAAAAATATCAAAAACATCGAAAAAACATTGAGAACAAAAGAACATTGTTGGGTTATTCCTTCACTCGAAAATTCTAAGATATCAACAGTTGCTTGAATCCCATAGCTAGTTCAAGTAAGATTTTCTGCAACATATCCTCTAGAACACAAAGTGAAATATCAATTCAAGTTGTCAACATCTTAAACCGTAGGCAAAAGGGTAAAAATCCAAAAAAAAAGAAAAAGAGCAAAATTCAAAAAAAGATCAAAAACATCAGAAAACAACAAAAAATCAAAAATCAACATCACGGGGTTATTCCTTCACTCAAACAATCTAATATATCAACATTTTCTTGAACCTCATAGCCAGTTCAAGTCGATTTCCTGCAACATATCCTCTAGACACAGAAGCAGAATATCAATCCAGATTATCAATGTTGTTTACCCAAAAATAGTTTATGCTTTGAGCCAAATGGTTGAACTGCGTGGTCTCTGTGTGTACAATGTAGGCAAGGCCTATCAGCCCCCGAGACCCTAGGTCAGTTCCCTTAGGTTTCTAACATGCTTTATTTCAACTTAGTCAAAAAATACAAAATCCAAAAATAGTAAAAATACAAAATCCAAAAACATTCACAAAACAAAAAAGGTGAAAAACACTCAAACCAAATGAACTACGAGCCTCTGTGTGTACAACATAGGTAAGTCTTATCTTTGATGAGCCCTCGAGGCCCTAGGTTAGGCCCCAGAAAACAACAAAAACAGTATAATAAAACTTGGAAAAATCAAAAAGACCCATCCCGTCCATCAAAATCTGCAATAAAACATCACCCATAATAAACAAATCATTGCAATCACCCTTTGACAAAAAAAAACAAATAGAGCAAACATCAAAAGCTAGAACTTTCAAGCAAACAATTGCAAAGATTTGATTACAAATAGACGAAAACAAAGCTAAAGTATCAACTACTTATCTTTTTGACAAGTCCCAACAACATCCTGAGATATTCCTTAACGGATTTGTTCCTACGATAGACATGATCAACATTGGATAGTAGCCCTACCCCCAAAATAGATATGGCAAGTGATACTGCAACTTTGTTTGTTATCTTTTCTATAGTCTTATTTTTGTGATTTACATTATTGACTCATTCCTAGGATCTCTCGAGGATGTCCATAAAGATTTAGAGAAGAAGGAATGGGGGAAATTAAGCATCAATTCAGTTTGTTATTTGTAAGATATTTTTGTAATACTATCATGGTGAATACTTGCTTTATTGAGTGTATGGAAGTTGTGTCAAAACAATTCATGTAGAAATTACATGTTAAGTATTTCATACCTCTTTGTGTAAATGGTTTGAAATTTGTGTAGCAGTTGTATGTTAGGTATTTCATACCTCTTTGTGTAAATGGTCTAAAAAATTTGTAGCATTTTCATGTTAAGGTGTTATATACCTCTCTGTGACTGGTCTAAAATTTTTTTAACACAGCCCAACTATATACTTTAAACAAAGTTTCCATATGTTTGGTATGAGAAAAAATACTCTTTGTTTGTAGAGTCAAAGTCCACACAATGGATACAAAGTCACCTTGGTTATTAATACCCTGGTGCATCGTATTTGTTTGCTACATCAAACATGATTGTTCAAAAACTATGAAGCCTCCAAGTAAAGTGAATGAAATTCATCAACTACTAACAACATCAAATTTCTATCTATCATCAAATATTTCTTCTAACTAACATCCATCTTGCATCCACAATGTCGTCAGTACATATCATGATGATAATAAAGTAATTAAAACATCATGAATCATGTATGGGGCATCCATCCATCCACATCTCACATATATCATCATCATCAAAAGATGGGAATGTCATAGTACATCATCATGAGTGAAACAAGTGTGATAGGAAAATACAAAATCATAATATCTATACAAAAAACACATGTCTACAATATGTCTCTGAACAACAACATAATAAAGATCAAATACACTTCCCAACAAAAAGGGAAACACTCTATAGACTAGGCTGTGGACCACCATTTGGATTTGGCTATCTAACAAGATGACCACCTGCAATCATTTTAACTCATGATATTAGGGTTTCACTCTGAACATATAAAGCAACACAAAATGACACAAAAATGATGAAAAACAAGACTTAGGGTTGCAAACAGGAAAAACAAGCACATGCAAGGGTTTAGAGAAAATGCAAGAGTTGAAGTCAAAAGCAAGGGTTTAGAGCATATGCTCAGGAAACAGCAAGCAAAAGTGAGGTTTTCAGGAAAGTGCAAGGTTTTAGGTCAAGGGCGAGGAAACAAGGGAAAATTTTTTAGAGAAAAAGTGAGGTTCTTAAGCAAGGGCAAGGAAACAGTGAAAACAACAATCAAATGCAAGGTATTAGAGTAAAAGTGAGGTCTTAGAGCAAGTGCTTGAAACAAAAGCAAGGTTTTAGAGCAACTGCTTGAAATAGATGCAAGGATTTAGAGCAAAGGCGAGGATCTTAAGCAAAGGCGATACAAACGATGCAAATCCTTAGAAATCATCAAAACTTCCTTATTGATTGGTAATCAAGACTTTTTTTACCCTATCTTCAAATGACCATATCTTGGTCATACAAAAGTATTTTTCAGTGCTTTTTTTCAAAAAATGGGGTAGAATTTCATGATCTTTGCAATGGTGTAGGTGATTTTTAGTTTTTCTACAGTTAAATTTTCCAATGGACTATGAGCCTGACCTCAAAACATAAAATTTTTGGCCAACCTCTCGAGGTGACAGCACAAAGTCCTACTATCATTCCACGAAACACCGAGGCATAGTGGGGCATAATTTTTTTCCAAAAAACTTGATCTTAAAAATAAAATCTTTGAAAAAAAACAACCAGTACTTTGTATCAAAGAGGGGCAAAATGTAGACATGTAAAATTGACTTAACACTTATCAACACTTGAATCAACCTGGAATGTCTTGAAACAACTCGGAATCAACCCAAAATAATTTGAAACAACTCGAAATCAACCCGGAAGGTCTCAGAACAACTTGAAATCAACCCGGAATGTCTTGGAACAACTCAGAATCAACCCAAAATGTCTTAGAACAACTCAGAATCAATCTGAAATGTCTTGGAACAACTCAGAATCAACCCAAAATGTCTCAGAACAACTCAAAATCAATCCAAAATGTCTCAGAACAATTTGGAATCAAGCCGAAATGTCTTAGAACGTCTCAAAATCAACTCGAAACATCTCGAAACATCTCAGAATCAACTCAAAACATCTTTGGAACATCTCGAAACATCTCTAGAACATCTTGAATCATCTCAAAATCATCCCACAATCATCCCACAACATCAAACAACATTTGAAACCCTAATTCTACTATTAATTGAATAAAACAATGTTATTTGATTAATTCATGTTTCATCATTTCGACCAATTAAATAAATTGCACTTATTTAATAAATCCATAATCTAATTTTATTTCTTCCTGATTAGTCAAACAATGCCAATTATTTGATTACGTCACTAAATCACCTTATTCCCCTAAATTGATTAAATCATAATAATTTAATTATGACACTTTCCCTCCAAAATTTGAATAATCAAATCAAATTATTCAAATCAATTATCAAAAAATCAAATCAAACTAATGCAACTCTATTTGCAAAAGTCAAACTTGATTTGCACGTTCAACTCCAAAAAGGAATTAATTAAATAAATCAATTAATTCATATTCCTCACCCACTTTCTGATTGAGAAAATCATGGGTTGCTAACTGAGAAATATGATTTGCTTTAATTCAACCATCTAATTCCTAACTAAACCCTGACTGATCAATCTAAACCCTAACTAGCTAATCTATTCTTCAATCACCCAAATTGTGCAATCAAATTTGCACAATCTTCTCATGTCTATATCCTCTCAACACCTTTTGACCATTGATCTGGATATTCTCCAACACGATCTTGATCGTCGATTCAAAATCTCATTTCCTATATAACAAACCTCTCTCCTCACAAATAAGGATCAGAGAATCAACATACTTTTGCAACAAAGTTTTGTCACAATTACCATTGATAGAGCTTCAACCTTTTTCAATCAACCAAGCATCATTCATCCAGCTTTTGCACATGAAATTTGGAGACTTCACGGTGATAAGAACAATCCAACATCAAGAGAATACACTTCGCTATGGGATGGTAAAGTTGTGCTTATTGCTTGCATTCATTTTGGTAATCATAGGTTTCTTAATGTATGTTTAATTAGCTTAGTTTCATTTCGTATGTGTAGGATTAGATTTTAGATTTTTTGTGTCTGATCTTAGCTTAGATCCTAATTTCAATTGCAATTTGATCTTGTTTTCATCTTTCATCTTCCCCCTCACACAGATTGTTGCAAGGAAGAAGTTAAATGCACATGCCAAATTTTTCAAGAGGACATGGTGAAGGAGACATAATTCGTAAGTGAGCCTCAACAAAACAAAGGCAGAAGTGAACAAGTCTTCTTTGTAACCCAAGGACAACTTCATACATCAAAGCTAGAAGATCTAGGTATGATTAATGATTTTAACATGTCATATAATTTTATTGAATTAGAGAGACCATTTTCTTCACAAAATGCTTCTCCATCTAGTATGTATGGTGAATGGAAACAATCCCCATACTACCAAGAATGAAAAAATGAATGCTCACAACACCCATCATTACCATTACATCCATCCTATCTATTACTGCCCACTCTAAGGGCAACTACAATGCCTAATAAAACATTAAATAATAAGGTGGTTCAAATTGCATATAATAATGAGATCTCAATTATTCCTTTGCATAATTCCATTAATATGCTTAAAGTGGTGAACCACATTTCAATTTTGTCAAAACAACTAATGGATGTGATTTTGGTATAATCCATTTTATCAATTGATGTTAATTACTCTACATTAATATGAATAAACATATTCTTAATGGTGGAGTTATTAAATGGATGATATTCCACAAAGTTAACATTACTATACTAGATAAGCTTGGTCTTGAGATTATGGTTGTAGGATTCTTGTCCATGTTGTCCAACACTTTTGCACTGGTACTAGATGATGGTGCTTCTCTAGATAAGAATTTGAGTCTACATTTTGTTGGATTTACCAATTTTGAGGAGTTGTGCAAGATTCCTCTATGGTTCTCTCATTGAGATCATAAGAGGATTATTGCACAATTTTTTCAACATTCATGGGTAGAACTTCTCTTCTACACCAGCCTTGATGCCAAATCATGTGGAGGATAACATGCAAATTAGTGTATGCAAACCATGATTCTTGTAATACTACATTCTTGGTTGAATCTTTACAAGCCACATATCCAAAGACAACTGACATGAATTAGAAACTTGGACACATTCTTTTATTTCATCATAAGGATTGATTCATCCACCCATCTAAAGCTACATGGACATTTTGAATAAGTTCTTCCACTATGGAACCTTATCTTTGGAAGATTGCTTCTATTGTAAGTGATTATTTCAAGTGATTGGGTATGTATTTTAATGTTTTATAGGAATATTTTTGTTATAGAGGTATAAGCTAAATGAGATCCAAATCATTTGTAGCAGTAGTGTTATGTGCTAGATTATGATCCAATTAGTATTGGTCATCATTTCAAGTACTACAAGCAACTGATCTCAACAATGACTTTCATTGAAGGGATTCAAATGGAAATCTAGGATTTGGATGATAACATTTCATCATCCATATGAGATTTTCATTTTCTTTGGTTATTGTATGCAATTTATTTGAAAAATTAAAAAAAAAAATGAAAAAAGTGAAAAAAAAAGGAAAAATGAGAAAAATGAGAAAAAATTAAAAAAATCAATAAATTCTAACAATGAAAATGTTCGGGCATTGTTAGACAACTTCAATTTGAAAATCAGTTTCTAGCAGATTGTAGTTGAATAAAATTCTTAGTGGTGAAAATTGTTTTCATAGTGCCACTAAGTGGTAAGTGATTGAAAACTGGCTTGCTAGCGGCCACTTGTCATTATCAAAATTGAAAAAGAAAAAAATGAAAAAAGAGAAATGAAAAATTGTTTGTGTTCTTTCAATGGGCTAACCATTTTTAGGTACAACTCTGAAGCTTCAATGGTTGTTTGAGTTCCTCTAGCACCTCTTGTTTCTCACTTGTGTCGATGTGCTCTAATTTTTCATGGTCAACATAACTTTGATCACTTGTAGCATAACTTACAAATTCAGTTGAGGTGTTAGAAAAAGTTAAGAAAAAATCAACTACCACTAGTATGATCCATAGTGCTTCATTGCGAGAGCGATCTTTCATGTGTAGTAGTACTTATTGGAGATACAAAGTTGCTGAGTTATTTTGGCTACCATACCTTGACATACATGGGCATGCAAGTTGGTAAAATAATATATTTTAATTTTCATTATCTTATCTTTTAATTTGATTAACATTTCTTGTTATATTAATCATATAAAGCAACACTCACACCAACCCTCTTCTTGTTTCCTAAGGATGGTCAACCCTTTAAGTTGGGGGAGGTTCATCATCCTTATTACCTATCTTTTCACCCATCATTTCCTTTTGCTTATTCCATCATAACCATTTTTGTTATCTATTATTTCATCCATCCTTCAGATAGCTCATGAATGTGGAGATAATTTTTCATGATACTTCCTATATATAGCATTTCAAAAAATAATACTATGGAAGAAATGACAAAAAGAGAAAAAATTTAAAAAAAAAAAAATGAAAAAAAAAAGTTTGAAGAGGAATGAATATTGAAAAAAGAAAATCCATGAAGCTTGTTATGAAGAGAAGTGATAGACAAATTGAAAGAAATGTGATTAACCATGAGTTGTAATAGTCAAGGGTGAAGAAGGCACAAGTCATAAATCCAAAGTCTACCAATTCAAATCAACACCTCTTAGAAATTAAAGATTGTACAAGGACGTGCAATATGCTAAGTTGGGGGGAATGATGAGAACCATTCACACTCCATTTTATACAATATTTTAGCCTTTTTTCATATACCATTTAACCCATTTTCATATTTCATTTCCATACATTATCATACCATTTTACCACCTTTTTTTGCATATAGTTAAATATAAATAAGTAATATTTAATTTAGCTTTTAGATAAATAAGTGAATAATAATTATTAGATTGTATTTACTAGTATTTGCTTCCATTATGTTAAGAAAATATATTTTGTAGCATGTTGATTGAAGAAGAAGAATGCAGACTTCCTGTCACCTTCTGTCGTTTGTGGATGCACACTTAATTTTGACCATAAAATTAATTCTGACCATAAAATTATTTTCTCATAAAATAATTTGATTATTTAGTTATAACCAAATAATATTTAGTTTTAATTTTATGGAGGAGAATCTCCTCACAGTAAAAATAATATTCAATTTTATTGATCGTAACCATGAGCTAAATAAGCTCCTACATTTTAGGGTGAGTTGTTTCAACAAATAAAATAGCTAAATATGAGCCACAAAATAATAGCAAAGTGGCATAGAAATAGTAAACAACTTGCACACATTTATTATAAATATGAGCTACGTGAGAAGAAAAGGATATATAGACTTTGTATTATTTTTTATAAATAAAATAGTATCTTCATGTAACAGGAATTTCATTTCAGCACTAGAAAGACTAAGGAGGAAGGGCACCCCTTTCTTGGAATGCTTGGTGATTTTTGTAGCTTTCATAGTAAGCGTGTTTATTTCCAACAGCGTGTTTATTTCTTTTATTGTTTGAATCCATTTACTATTTACTATTTATTACTTATGATTTAATTGTGGGATTTGATGATTATCTTTGTTAATGATTGTTCATATCATTTACAACTGAGTTTAATTTTTGGAATCATTATTGTTGTTATTTCTATCACAGTCCCTGTCACAGAAGCAAAACAAAAACATTAATTTGATTTTTAGCTTAGGTATTTGATTGAGTTTAGGATTGCATTTACATCCCCACTCACCTCACTACTTGTAGCCCTTGTACAAATATCCATGACATTTGTCACAAGTTTACGCCCCTGGATTGACACTTAGACCAAGCTAAATCTTATTATTAAACATTAAATCTTTCTTTCTTTACCCTAGTTTTGGCCTATCAATATATTTCAAAGATGTCTAAACTCCTCTCCCAATTTCTTGCATAGCTTTCACTTCCCCTTTGTCTTTTATGAAATCTACCTTTATATTAAAAATTAAAAGTTTGGCTTAAATCAATCAAGACTCTTTATGCTGATGTCCATACCATTTCTATCCTTTGGTTGGTGCCTCTCCTCACACAGCCTCTATTTTGCTATTTTAAATTGTAAAAAAATTCTCTAATATGGGCACAACAACCCCCTCCCACTGTTTGAACACACTCCTTGCTCATGCCCCCCTCCATGGCCATTATCTTTTAATCTATAATTTTTTCATCTTCTTGTTGCCTCTTCATTCCCAATGTCTCTTCATATCCCTTCTCCTTAACATTTTTATTTCTCTGATATGCATTTATTTTTAGTTTTAAAATTCTAAAATACCAACCTAAAATGGTGCAATCCTATGCTTCCTCAAATATACATTTCATATTTTTATTTTTTAAATGTCTCTTTCCTCTATTGCCATCATGTACCCCCAATCTGCAATTTATTTTTTTAATTTATTGTTTTTACTATTGTCCTTTTAGCCGACTCTTGATAGGTCTAGATAATGGCTTAGTTTTTGTTGTCTTGGTACCTGTTTTAAGATACTTTTAAACATATTCTCCAAACAATGTTCCTACATTATACTATCCTTTTATATCCATATGTAGACTTAAACCTTAATTATCATAATGGAATTATGGTTATAATATATTAGTATTATATGGTTTATATGAATAAATGTATGGAATGTTGATGGAATGTTATGCATTAATTGTGATAGTTATCCTTGTGTACATGTTTTGTAGAATTAACTTGTTTGAAGTTGAAGAGGAATCATAGTGCAGCAGTTGCGGGGTGAACTTGTAGCAAAAGGGATGACTGGACACTGAAGCAGGGAAAGCTCCAAGTTAAGCTGAACGTGGTGGTCATTGATCAAAGGCTCTTAATAAAGATTGGATGTACATTATTATAACTAGTTTAATAAACCATAAAGAAGAGGTCTCCTTCACCTATGGAATTTTGACAAGTGGTTGTATATTTACATATAGTTTTGTTTTGACAGAGTTCTAGTTATAATAGGATTCCCTTTCCTTTTCAGTTATAGGTTGAATAATTCAAGTCTTAATTCTACGCTCTATTATCTGGGAGTGGAGTTAATGATTTTGGTTAGTTGTTGCTTTCAATAAATATTCCCTCAGCTTATATATAGTTGTTGGTTGAATCCATAGGATAGTTAGTTGATTTTTATTAGTTTTATGTTACCAGCTACTTTCAATTTGAAGACATAAAAATATTCCAAATGATTGGATCCAATCAGTGGAAAGATCTTTTGTAACCTTTTACAATGTGCAATGAATGGAGTTAATCTTATGGGATGCATAGAATCTATTAGTTAGATTGAGTTTGGTTAAAGTGGGAACAGTTACTTGAGCAGGCCACTCAAGGTATTTTTCTTTGCTTCATCTTTTAGTTATTTATTTTTGTTAATAGTTGTTATTAGTTTATCATTATTCATGAAACATATGCAAGTTAATTGGAATTTTATTTCTTGCTTATTATGAATGAATATTTGTGAACATGCATTAATGATCATTAGGAGCACTCTGAAGGATAGTTCAGCTGAGTCATTAGTTTTTATTAGGTTTTTAGTTAATGTAGTATTAATTTATTAGTAGCAATTTAGTTACAGTCTTTGTTGTAGGTACCTGTAGCAACTAGTTCTAGTTTATGCTTTTACTATTTTGCAATTCTGTGAATTTCTAGCAAGTAGAATAAATCAAGTAGAAAAATTTGGGTAGTTTTAAGTCCATGAAAGCATATATAATGTTGCACCATCATAAGCTTACAAGCCTTGGGTTGACAATTTAATGTGGTCTTAAGTAATGTAGAGTGGATTGTTTAGCCAGTTAAACCTCTGAATCGAGTAGATTCTACCAAGTTTACAATACATTAGCTTAGACTCTACAACTCTCATTCATAGTCTCCTCTTTGACTGGCATTTCATTCCTCTTAAATTCTATTATTAAAAAAGAGTGATTATTTATTTTCTCCAATACATCCATTAGGTGCTTGAATAAATAATATATCGATGAAGACACAATCACCATTTGAATATTCAAACAATGGAGTTGCCAATAGACTTGAAAAATTTGAAGATGCACAATTTTTTTTGACATGGATTGCTCATTCCCTAGATGCTCCTACATCAATGCTACTTTATAAAAAACTAAGATGCTTGACTGATGTCAAAGTGAAAATATTCAATCCCAATCCTTTGTCTACAAGTACCCAATTTACTCTACGGTGGTTTATAATAGCCTCAATATATAAAAGGAGATTATGGGATGGGTAAATACATGGGATGATATTTTTGGTAAACGGTAAGTTGATGTCATCGAGATAGGTGACCAATAAGATCTTGGAATTGGGATGGATGTATATTGTTGGGGACTCTTGACTCTTGGAGAACTTTGTACATGGTATTCTTATGAGTGGTTGACATATTGAGAAGATCTATAATAAAAGTTTGGGTGGGAGTTTTCTCAAGTTGCTCAATAAGGTTATATTGTATTATAAGAGTAGGAGTAGAAAGCCCTTGGACAATGAATATGGTATTCCTACTAGTTATAATTTTATAATTTACAAGTTTCATCTTGATGGTTACATCAAGGTTATTAGTACAGTCAATATGACTAAAAGTGGAATTTTAAAAATGAGAGGTTTTATTTTAGTTCACATTATTTATTTAGGTAATTTGACCTTGATTTGGATTGTTTGATTGTGTTTTTCAGAAGGATCTATCTATATTCCCAATTGTTGGTTCTTAGATGTAGATGTAATTTCATCAACTTCAACCTCACCTCTATCAATCAATTCTTGTATAATTTTTTTAGTTGCATGCATCAATTTGTTAAGTGTCCTTTAATTTTATAAAAAAAATAATATCCATGCTCTTTAAACCATGTATATTTTGGTTTATTTTCATCTATAGATTTAGTTTGTAGAAAAATGGTCATTTCTACAGTAATCAATTTATGAATATAGCCTCTAACTATTCACTTGAGGGAATCTATTATCTTATTTAGACCTCTAGTTTAGATTGACCCCTTGGGATAGTAATGTTAGGGGCACTTTGAGTGAGTTGGATATGCCTTGCATTACAATATTCTTCTTTTGTTGAAGAATTTGGATTTATTAGATTGTGCTTGGTTTGGGTAATTTTTTTGTAAAGTTTTATCAATCCCTTTGTAATGAGGGATCTCTCAATTTATACTCCTTTTGAAATTAATTCATCAAAAAATGTGATGAAATGAACTTGTAAAGAAATTTCATTTTATGATTGAGGTTTGTCATGAAAATGTTAACCAATTTTTTTCTATAATAGCCCAAGGGAACCTACTAGCTAAGCTCCTACATATTTGAAGGATGAGACCATTCATTTGTTTTGTATTGTATAAATCAAACATTTTTAATTTATGTTCTATGTTATATGAGAAATATTTTACAAATATTTATGTTGAACTAGGGAATGATGTCATAGATTCTTTAGGGAGGTGTATAAACCATTCTAATTCTTGTCCTCATAAACTTTGTGGGAACAATGTCATTGGTATTTTTTTACTATAAGCTACTTCTTGAAATTCTTGGAATTGAATACCAACATGCATTGGTCTTGTAGATAGAAAAATAAGCACTTCACACTCGATCAGTGGCAACTAGAATTCCCCCTACCCTTGGGAATTATAATCCATACCAACCTGGATATAGTAAAACCCCACCCATCCCAGAATATAAAACTAAAATTCCCACCCATAAAGAAATTTTTATGTACTCTCTTGGGTTAAATTTCCTTTGTACTTGTCAAATCTAAGTGGTTCAAGATATGGAGGAAAATTAATTTTTAGCATAGACTTATAAAAAAATATAGGCATAATTCCTTAAATTTATATATTTTGTGATAATTTCCCACTTGTAAGTCTTGTAGTTGTTTCATTTCTTTCTACTATTGGGAAAATGATGATCCTATTACATTGATGTTGGTAAGAGAAAGTTTAGTTGTGGATCATTTTGTTGATTGATTTTTTTTAATGTGGATTGGCTTGTGGATGATTTGAAGGTTTGGGTGATGGCATACTTACAAGAGTTTATATTTGCTACAATTTCACCTAAAATTTGTATTTGATCAAATATATGTTGATTTTGATTTGGAGGATCTTGTTGTGCTACACTCTTTCTTTTAGAAACATTAGGAAGAGTAACCTTAATCTTTTCTTGGTTTTGAATTGTAGGGTTGCTAGTAGTGGCATGCTCTATACTTGGACACTCATGATGTATGATGTTAAATTTCTCAATATCATAGTTAGAAGGAATTTTTTCTTCTCTATCTCTATAATTTTGGGGAGAACATTATTCTTGCTTTAAAAGAGGTATTGATTCATTTGGGCTTGATTTTGAACATTGTTAAACAAGTTGGTATAGTTATCCTCAATATCATTATCTAGTGTACATAGTTTTCATTAACATTTGTTGTCTATTTGATCTATCAGGTATATCTAAAGTTTATTTTTCTCGTATGTAAGGATTTTGTACATGTGGGGTACCAAGAATAAATGTAATCTCTTTAGTAACTTATTGATCTCATGGGAAAAATGGTAAATTAAAATTTTGAGGTTGGACTTGGTTGGAAAGTACTTCTGAATCAAGTAGATTTGGACCAAATGGATATTCCATGTTTGGACTATAATTTCTCCAATCTTGAAATATAGTGATAGGAATAATTTACATTTTTGGTATTGACTAGGCATGATGTGTAGAGCCTATATTGGTCCATTTACCATTTTTTATCACCCAAGATCACTCACAAGGGTGTGAGAGAAGATCATATGTGGCCTACACACTTATTTTTGGGATACAAGGTGAGTAATTTCTTGAGGAAAACCATGTAGATAGTGTATTAAATTATGATTAACAAGGCTACTAGTTGCATTCTCGATATACCTGAAGGTACATGAGGCATATATCTATGAACTAAAGTCCATCTACAAGAATGTAACATAAGCATGTGTAAATTTATTTTCATCTTATCTCCTTAAGAAAAGGGGCACTAAGGTTGTGACAGACACTATGAAGACTCCTTTGAGGTATGAATTTTGTTTTCCCCCTTTATATACCCCATCAAAATGTGTGGTTTGGATCATCCCTCAAGAAGATTAATTCCTTAGCTATGGCCCTAGAGGAAACAAAATAAAATTATTTGATCTCCAAGAATGAATTGTAGTGTGAGGAGAGAGCATACACATATTTCCTTGAGATTTGAAAAAATCAAAGAGAAAAAAATGCTTTTAATTTCAAAGATTAATTTTTAGTGTGAAGAAAGAGCATACACATTGATTTCACTCACAAGCACAACAAACACGTTGTTTAATTACCCTTAAAAAATTGAAGTATGCAACTAATTTTATGAAAATAATAGAACCTTTGACAAATAATCCTAGACAAGAAAAATATATAAATAGTTTTATTAAAAGCATCTTCAAACAAAATTTAAGTTGCACACAAATGGTTAGGATTAAAAAACTATGTATTAAACTATAAAATATAATCAACGATAAGATAAAATCCCTACAAAACAAAACTTAAAGTAAAATAGGCATAGGCGATGACAAATAGGGTATAGGTAATTAAAGATAGGGCATAGGCAACAAAAGACAAGGTAGAGACAAGATCAATAAAAGTGATGATAGACAAATCAAAGGTTTCAATTTGTGTAGGTAATGAGAGAGTAGGTGAGTGCTCTAATCTCCATAGGAAATTTGGGAAAATAATTTACAAACCCGCAACATAACATAATAAAATAAATAAAAAATTCATATAAATGAATAAAATATTGAAAAATGGTAAATTAATAGAAAAGAGTGTTAAAAGTTTGATAGAAAAAATAGAAAAATCTAGAAATAACAATTTAACAATAATTTAAAATAGTGATTTTGGTACTGTCACAATCAAGGATATGCTCAATCATGCAACCTCTCAATTGGTTAATACAACCTATGCTAAAATAGGAGAATAAATTAAAATGTTTTTATTATCTGTAACAATCAAGAGTACAAAATTGCAATTCTAGTCATGTGCCCTTCAACCTTTTTCAATAGAACACTTGGACATCTTACTAATGAATGATGTGCTTTAAAGAAGAAATTAAGATAATTTGGTCCTTATGGGGATCAATTGATTGTATGATAGATTAACATTCATTTTCTTTGCTCCTTTTCATGTAGTAGGTGTAGTATTACAACATGCTCACTACCATACATGGGGGTATAAATGCAACTTTATGAAATCATCTTTTCTCTTGCAAGGAGCAGAATATTATAATCCATTTGGCTCATCTTTGTCCTTACACTTGGGGGCAATGGGTTAGATATCTTTGTACTAGATGCATTCCTCCTTAGGAACCCTTTATTTCTCCTTAAAATGTTAGCCCAAGTGACCTGCCACTTTGTAGGCATGCATCTCTCTCATTAGTAGTAGCCTTTGTGCTTTTGGCACACACAATTTTCCTACTTTATAGAGTAACCCATCTTGAATATATAAGTTTTCTTCACTTTTTACAACTACTTATGATAGAAGTTGCTCATATCTTCCATGGTGGGGAGAGTCACATTCATTCATTTAACAAAAAAACACACCCTTTCATGGTTGCTATCCCTTGGAAGAGTCATAACTTTTCATACATTAATTGTTGTTTCTTTATTTACTAATCCACAACCTTTTATTTGAAAATAATTGTTGTTATTCTTATTCCAAGCACTATCCTTTATTATTCTTTAATCACTGCTCTTTTGAATAAAGATCGTTGCTCCTCTCTTTAAATACTAATTGTTGCATATATTAATCTCATAAATAATCGCTGCATATTAACAAAGGTAATTTCTCCTTTAAATAGATGATAAATGTTGTCTTAAATGGATGATCATTGCTTTAAACATTTAACATGACAAAGAAACCATCAATGGTGAATATGGAGATCCTTGGAAGGAATCTCACCAATACAATTGTTGACATTGGGTTGATTCTGGAGAGAGAGAGAGAGTGAGAAGGGGTGGGAGGGAGATACTTGAGAGAGAGAGAGGGAGAGAGAT
>VDFB02256687.1:0-11518 GCA_007258455.2 Sequoia sempervirens | reverse complement strand
GAGAATAAATTAAAATGTTTTTATTATCTGTAACAATCAAGAGTACAAAATTGCAATTCTAGTCATGTGCCCTTCAACCTTTTTCAATAGAACACTTGGACATCTTACTAATGAATGATGTGCTTTAAAGAAGAAATTAAGATAATTTGGTCCTTATGGGGATCAATTGATTGTATGATAGATTAACATTCATTTTCTTTGCTCCTTTTCATGTAGTAGGTGTAGTATTACAACATGCTCACTACCATACATGGGGGTATAAATGCAACTTTATGAAATCATCTTTTCTCTTGCAAGGAGCAGAATATTATAATCCATTTGGCTCATCTTTGTCCTTACACTTGGGGGCAATGGGTTAGATATCTTTGTACTAGATGCATTCCTCCTTAGGAACCCTTTATTTCTCCTTAAAATGTTAGCCCAAGTGACCTGCCACTTTGTAGGCATGCATCTCTCTCATTAGTAGTAGCCTTTGTGCTTTTGGCACACACAATTTTCCTACTTTATAGAGTAACCCATCTTGAATATATAAGTTTTCTTCACTTTTTACAACTACTTATGATAGAAGTTGCTCATATCTTCCATGGTGGGGAGAGTCACATTCATTCATTTAACAAAAAAACACACCCTTTCATGGTTGCTATCCCTTGGAAGAGTCATAACTTTTCATACATTAATTGTTGTTTCTTTATTTACTAATCCACAACCTTTTATTTGAAAATAATTGTTGTTATTCTTATTCCAAGCACTATCCTTTATTATTCTTTAATCACTGCTCTTTTGAATAAAGATCGTTGCTCCTCTCTTTAAATACTAATTGTTGCATATATTAATCTCATAAATAATCGCTGCATATTAACAAAGGTAATTTCTCCTTTAAATAGATGATAAATGTTGTCTTAAATGGATGATCATTGCTTTAAACATTTAACATGACAAAGAAACCATCAATGGTGAATATGGAGATCCTTGGAAGGAATCTCACCAATACAATTGTTGACATTGGGTTGATTCTGGAGAGAGAGAGAGAGTGAGAAGGGGTGGGAGGGAGATACTTGAGAGAGAGAGAGGGAGAGATGAGGGAGTGAGAGAGAGAGGAAAATGGGAGAGAGATAGAGGGAAGGAGTGGAGAGAGACAGAGGATAGAGAGGGGGAGGAGAGACTGGAGAGAGGGAGGGGGAGAGGGTGAGAGAGAGGAATATGGAGGAGAGAGAGTGGTGGAGGGAGATAATGGAGAGAGGGAGAGGGAGAGGGAGTGGAGGGAGGGGAGAGATAGAGGAATGGAGGGAGATGGGACGGATAAAAGAGGGGGAAGATAATGGAGATGGAAGGACACGACAGGGAGCCGAATCAATTCTCTTATAATGAGATTTCAAAGCAGAAATCAAAGAGTTGAAAATATCTTGAAGCCATTATGTCAAAACAGTTAATGTGCCTTGTTTATGCTTACACATTTTGCATACATGTCCTACTAGGGAAAATGCAACTATAACATTTGACAAAAATCCCCCTTCCTTTATCCTTTGATAGATGTCCATACCTTGTTCCAAAGCTCCCATTTTAGTACAGGTAGGAAAGATGCTCACAAAAGTTATGGAATTTAGAAATTCTTAACAAAATATATGCTCCAAGAACATTTAAGGTCTTTATTCACTCAATTTTTTGGCTTGGTAGCGAACAAATTCTTGATCCAATAGTTCCCCTAGCACTAAGGCTTTTTGGAGTACTCATGGGTAAACACAAGCCAAAATATCTGTGGATGCTTTTATTCAAAATAGTTTATATGATCATGAAAGGTTAACGACTAGTCAAAAGAGGCAGCGAAAAGTGACATATGAGGACAAGGCTACATAACCCCTTGCCCCCACTTAGTGCAGGACAAAAGTGAGCCAAAATAATTAATGTATGCTAGAGTGAAAATTGGTATCAAGTAGAGGATTAGGTGCCCCCATAGAAGGAAGAATACCAAACTCCTAAAAATGTTGGATTTTACTACTCAAAACCTTACATTCATTAGTGGAGTGACTATGAACTCTATGATATGCACAAAATGAAATCTTGTAATAGAATTCATTTTGAGATCTTGGAGGAAGGGTGATCAAGTGATCTTGGAGAAGTCTTGACAAGATACCTTCTTGATCAATGGTAGAAGGTGGTCCTGTAGTTTGTGACAAGGAAACATCTTTCTTAGATGTACAAGATGCCATACCTACGCAAGACTATTTAGATTGCGATATTTTGGGCTCTCCTTTATAGGAGGGTGTAAAATCTAATGAACTAGTTGTAGTATTACAACATGCTCACTACCATACATGGGGGTATAAATTAAACTTTATGAAATCATCTTTTCTCTTGCAAGGAGAAGAATATTATAATCCATTTGTCTTATCTTTGTCCTTACACTTGGGGGCAAGTGGTTAGATATCTTTGTACTAGATGCATTCCTCCTTAGGAACCCTTTATTTCTCCTTAAAATGTTAGTGAATCAAGTACACTAACATTTTAAGGGGGGAATATAGTCCCCAAATCATTGTTTGTATAGGAATAGTCCCTTCTTAGTGATGATAGCATGCATCTCCTAGGAAGTGTGGCCTTCTTGATCTATGTGAGTGTATCTTTGGTGGTCATATTGGGCTTGATATCCATCGAGAGTGTGATATTTCTTGGCATATGACATTCCCCTTGGTGGTAATGCTATGGATAGTATTCCCTAAGGTGTGAATCTCATTTTCCATGACACAAGTCCTCTCTTGGTGGAGATATCATGTGTGATATCCTCTAAGGTGGGACCTTTCATGTATTGAGTAAAGCCCATTCGGTATTTTTGTAAGTCACCTTTTGTGATGGTGTTGTTATAACACCCCTTAGGTGTTTTGGCCTTATTCTATTGTTGCTTACGCACCCCTTGAGTTGAGTTTTGTATTTTCCCTGAGACGTTAAACTTTATGCACCCCCTGAGGTGAGTTTTCCATTTTTACTCCACTTTGTTCATGGGAGTTGAACTTAGTGTGGCATTGACATATCATTTTCCCATTTTGTAGCACCTTATCAAGGTTATCGGGGAGTATAACTCTTCGTATGGTTGTCATGGGTACACACCTAGTGCAAAATGGTCCTTACTAGACCTAGTGTGTTTCTCATTTTTCTACCTTGTCTTTGGGGCTCACCTAGTGAATATCGAACTTCACTAACCTGTGTGCCTTTCAGATTGTGATTCAACTAGCAAATATCAAACTTTGCTATGGTGTGAGTCATGAATTCCTTTTAACATGGCCACCTAGCATAACACACCTTGCTTTCTAGTGGATCCATATCTTTCATGAGTGATGTAGCATAACACAACTTTCTAGTCCTCATGTGAAAAAATATTTATTCGATGGATGACATTTGGTATTTGAGACAATTTAAAATTGAGGTCTCTTTACCTTACCAACTCAAATTTTAGTACTAACCCTATGTTTTGTTGTGTGCTTTTTTGTGTGTATTATTCATGTTTTCATCATGTCTACATTTTTTTTTTCATTTCGTCATTATCTTTATGTTCTATCGTGCCATATGTTCTCGTCATGTATGCTTCATGTCTTTTGACATGTATGTTTGTGTATGTTTATCTTGCTGCATTTCATACATACGTGTGTTCCTTTGTGCTTATATTGTCTTGCCATGGGATCTTGGATCCTAGGGGCTTGTGCACTCCCCCTTGATCCTTAGTCATCCTATCTCCTCAACATTTGGACAATTGGACCCCTCAACTTAAATTTTCTACTTTAGTGTGAGTCTGAGTGTAAGTTCATACTCCCATTAAAGTGGGTGCTAAATGTAGCATTGTAAATCATCACCCTTTATAATTTCACACTATGTTTTTTTTCCCCTAAATTATTGAGCCTAATTGAGTCCATAATTTCTTGAAATTATGCATTTTGTAGCCCATTTGAACCACTTTTCAATAAATTGCAAGCATTCAATAAATGCACCCAATTCATATGTTTCCCCCAACATTTAATGTTCTAGAAATCAAGGCTAGGACCCATACACCCAAGGGCATATGGGTCCCCCTTCTTAGCTAGGACCCAATTTTGGGCATGTCAATGTCAACATTTTAACATTCAAATTTCAAATTTCAAATGTTAGCTTTTGGAATCTAATTTGTGAGAAATTGAATAAATTCCTATAAATACCTAGTTATTTCACTATTTTAAAACTAGAACCACAATTAAAGAGAAAATACTATTATCAAGAGCAAGTCAAGAGCAACATTTTAGTTATGTATTATGGCAATTCAAGATCCAAGCATCATGTCAAAGCGTATGTGAGTTCATGTTGTCATTTTATCATTGTTTTGTGATAGCTAACCCCTTTTTGTAGGTTTCTAAAGAATTCAATTAAATGAAGCAAGTAATATCAAGACCTTGAGGTGATGTGCATGACTTCATTCCTTCAAGGAAGCCATTGAAGGGTGGTTAGTTGCAACACTTTGTGATTTCATCATTCCTTCCTTTCAATTATCCATTTATTATTGACATTTTCCATTGTGGAAATGGAAACTCTTATACAGGGTTTGACTGAGGCAAGCCCCTAAATGGCCCAAAACTTTCCCTCTCTTTGAATGTGTAGATTATAGGTTTAAAGAGGATTGAAGAAAGATTGAATACAAGTTGTTCATTGTTGCATTCAAAGCCCTAAACCTTGTCAAGCCACAAAAAATCACCTACAAAATTATTCGATAGCATTCTGAAAACTTTGTAGACATATACTAGAGGCTCAAATCTATCATCAGAGGACTCCAAAAGTAGAGCATGAAACCCTATCAAAGACCTATATGCCCCTAGGCATCCTAGTCTTGCTACAACACTCATATCCAACTTTTTATGATAGGTACACATCATTCTGCACTTTCCAAATTTGTCATAAAATTATTGTTTCAGTCTATTATTTGTTGGGATCTTGCATTTTTTATAGTAGTTCACATAGTCTAATTAGGTTAATCAAGGCAAATCAATTCCAATCTATTTCCAGTCCCTCAAAGAAGGAGATCTAGGCTTGATTGGTTCACCTTCATGGTTGATAGTCAATCTATTCACCTTGTTGATCTCCCTCTTTAATGAGATAGAGGAAAAGGGCCCCTTGTAATCCTAGGTTCTTTGCATTTAGAACCTAGGACACATCATACCCCTTTTTCTCGGTTTCATTATTTAAAAGTACATTAGAGAAGTCATCCAATCACAAGGGTCAAGTTATCCTAAGTTATTCCTCTTGATTGGACAAATTTTACACTTGTGGAAATGATTAAAGACAACAAATCCCAAGTAATGTAGAAGTCCTAGATGACTTTTGTCACAAAATAGATTCTTTTTAATGCTCCAAATTAAAAAATTCTATAATGAATGTTTTTTGAAGTGCTAAGAAGTCAAATGATAAATGAATACATATTGAATGCCTTTAAATGTACTATCACATAACAATAAATCATGTAAAATATGTACCAAGTAAATTTATGGTGAAAATAGGATAGATAGAAGTCAACAAAATTTAAATTTATGTTTTTAAATTTCAAAGATTAATTTCCACATTGACATGGACCAAAAAAATTACTAATGACAATATAAAAAATAAATATCTAGACATAAAACTATAATAAATCTGAAAACTATAAAAATATATCAGATACATATAGAATCTAATTTACATCAAAGGTGTATCCAATATGAACAAGAGCAAGCTAAGTTTAAAAATATATGATTCATCTTTTATGAGAAAGCGTGGGGACGATTGAAAGTCTACCCGTCGTTCAATATTTTGTCCACCGCTTTGTACTAATTTTCACGCATTCACTTTTCACGCCGTCTACTTTTCACATAATTTTTTTATCGTAAATTTTGATGAAGATGAGTTGACGGTAACGTCTGTATCAATGCAACACAATCAAACAAATCTCAGTTGTTCATCAATTTTTGTCCTTTTTTTGGCTATTTTTCACCTTTTTTGCTGCTTTCCTTGCCCCTATTGGTTTCCGCTCCTCCAAACTCTTGCTAGTATTGACCTTTCACTTCTCCAATTTGGGGAGTTGCAGCCTAAAAATAAGGTTTCCACGAGGGTTATAGAGTATTTTTATTAAAATGAAAATTATAGCCAAGATCTTAATAATGAGCACATTTAGCTTTTAACATTACGGTGGCCCATCCTTTACCCTACATAGTTAAGTATATATTACCATAAGTAATATATAACATATGTTTTCTATAATAAAAAATAAATTACAATAATATAAAATTATATTCTTTAACAAAATTATTAAATACATATATAAAATTATGATAATTAATAATTAATAATTATTGTATATTTTATATAATAAAAATAAATTATAAATAATATAATTATGTTACTTATTACTATTATATATTATATTTTTTAACTAAACTATTAAATACATATATAAAAGTATTATAATTAATAATTACTAATTATTATATTTTTATATAGTAAATTAAATATATGAATATATTATATATATTTAATATAATACAATTAAATTATATATAATATAATATAATTATATATAATTATTGTATTATATATACTATATTATATTATATATAATTATATTATATTATATATAATTATATTATATTATATATAATTATATTATATTATATATAATATAATTATATTATATATAATATAATTATATATAATATAATATAATTATATTTACTATTATATATAATAGTATATATAGGTTATATTATTATTATATATTATATTCAATAATAAAAATTATTAAATATAAATATGAAATTATTATAATTCATAATTAATATATTCTTATATAGAATAAATTAAATTAATATATAAAAAAATTGATAGTTTAATTGATCTTTAGATAGATTAGGTAAAAGAAAGAGAGATAGAGGGGAAGAAAATTCAATATAGAGAGATGAATATATACTAACACTTGCATCTAAAGGAGGTTCAAGGATTACACTGATAGAAAATTGTATGTTAATAAGTTAGAGAGTGTGACTGGCATATTAGTATGGGTCGATTATGCTTGATCCATGAAGAATCGAAGCATAATAAAGCTACTAACGTCAAATCTCAACAGGATCATTCAAATGAAAGTTAAACTAAACATTTATTAAAACTAAACATTCCAAACTATGAAAGTGTTAAACTATCTGCTCTAATCCATTTGAAACTTCTCCTGTTATGGGAGTGGTGTCGTGTTGATGTGGAATGGCAACCCTTTCCCAATCCCATGGATGAATGAGCTTGCCTCAGTCAGTTTTATTGAAGAAAACTGATGGAACGGTTGTGAGATGTGTATAAAAACATGATTTTAATCTAAATGAGCATGATGCAAGCTAGATTAATATGATTTTATGCTAAATGATAAAGATATACAAATGCTAAGATAATTCTAAATGGATTCTAACCTAAAATATCCAAACCCTAATTAACTAAATAAGATAAATGGATGCATTGTGTGATCATGGAATCCATTAATGGAAGCTTAAAGCTAATTAATGCAATTAAAATAAACTAAAAGATGTTAAATGTGTGCTAAATATGAGTGTGAGTGTGAGTGATTTTAACAACATAACTTTGATGTTAAAATATTGATCCATTTGTCTCCAAATAGTGACCTATTTATAGGAGAGAAAATGATAAATGAATGGTTGAGATAAAAAAACCTAATCAATGGTCAAGGAAGGAGGAACAATGAAACATCGATCATGGATTTTCATCAACGAATGAGAATGTCAGATGATATTTAATCAGGGGTTCACATTGCTTCAAACAAATACACTTCCAAGAGGTCATAAGTTAACTTGCACAAGGGGTCACAAGTTAACTTGCTCAAGAAGCTAAGTTTGTTGAGAAAAAAGGAATATTCCCCTTTTTCAAATGAGTGAGGAAAGAGAATATTTCTTGGAATATTCTCATGGGTGAGGGAAAAGGATAATTTAGTTAATTAAAACTAAATTAAATTGTGCAAAAGGGGAAAAAATATTCCATGAGAATATTCCTTTTGGAGGAATATGCAAAGGAGGAATATTCCCTTGCAAGTGGGGGGAATTAGATTTAATTGATAATTAAACAATATTAATTATACAATTAGGGGATTAGAAGAATTAGATGATATTCATTAAATAAAATGATTTAATGAATGGGGGAAAGGTGAAATGACATTTAATTAAATACCTTAAGGTTATTTAATTAAATAAGAAGATTTAGGGATTTAAATTAAATACTTTGATTTATTTAATTTAACAGGACTAAGTGTTAGCATGAAAGGGGGCGAATTAACCTTGTGAAGTTAATAGGTGAAAATGATGTCATTAATTAATTAGCTAGGCTAATTTAATTAACTAAGTGAAAAGATGATGGGTTTCGAGAGGAAATGATGTTAGTATACCTGATTCAAGTGTATGATATGATTCAAGACATTTTTCAGTGTCTACATTTTGCCCCTCTTTGAAGTGAGGTACCTCCTGCTTCGGTTCAAAGACTAATACTTTTTAGATGAAAAATTGTTGCTTAAATCCAAAAAAAATAAAAATTGATTTTTAGATGCCCCATTGTTGCCCCAGCGGAAGGAATAAGTTGGTTTCCTGCCCCCTCAAGAAATCGAGTGAAAACTTTGAATTCTAGGTTGATTTCTCAACAAAGGAAAAAATGTTGCCCAAGGGGTCTGAAAAGGCTCTGGGATGCAAAAAACATGCCAAAAATGTGAAAATTAATGCAAAATAAGGTTCAATTTGGCAAAATTAATGAAAATGATGAAAAACCCTAGCTTGATGGTTAAATTAGGGCAAAAAACCCTAATTTGCAAGCATAAATAGGTGAGGAAGGGTCACTTTCAATTCATTTGTGCATTCACACTTTCAAGATTTCTTGCATTTTGAGCTCTAACCCTCTAACGAAATGGCGCAACAAGTGCTCCCAGAACACATTTTCGACTGGGTTTGAGAGTACCAAAGGCTTCTAGGTGCAGGACCACCGATATGTGATTCAAAACTTGATTTGAAATTTGACTTTTTGGTGCATTTAATGCATTTTGAAATTTAAACTTTGGTAGCGTCACTCTAGAGAGACTATTTCTAGAATCAGCGACACTAATTCAATTTTTAGCAATGCATATGTGTTTAGTGATATAGTTCATGATTTAGATTTAGGGTTTTAGATTTTAAATTGTGACACATCTTGCGATTTGAAAATTAAGGTTAGGGTTTTGCCAAAGTTAAATTGTGATACATATGTTTTTAGCGATGCAACCTGTGATTTGCAATTTAAATGCCTTTGGCGTCGCAGTTTGAAATTTGAATTATAGCGATGCTACTATCATTTTGGGGATGAAAACTCCAAACTTAGCCAATTTTTTTCAAATTTTGATGTCGTGCACTTCATGGGTGCAGGAGGTTATCCTACCTTTGATGTCCTGTGAGCATGATGCCCATAATTTTGTCCAAACTTGGTGATTTATCTGAGTTGCGATAGGAGCATTTGGGGGATATTGGTCTGTGGTACATGGCGTATATGCTCATCATTCAAACACATTTGGCAATGATGACAACGTTGTGTGAGCAATGGCACAATGAGACCTTACTGTTCCACCTTCCTACTCGTGAGGCGATAATGACATTAGAAGACATATGGTAGATATTACATTTGTTGATACATAGTGAATGTGTGATATACGATGTTGACACTGGTTACGATGCATGCCATGAGGTGATGGACCAAGAAGACATTGTTCTTGTCACCTCCCAGATTGACCTTGAGATGTACAGAGGTCGGGTGTCTACCTTCAAACTGATTATTGCAGCTATTATCTCAGACTTGGTTGCTCCAGATCAACAGATAGAGAATTTAGTCTGAGATGGGGCTTGGCTTGGCACAGGATGTTGTTCAAGAGGACTCAATATGCATGGGGGCTAGTGATGTTGGCCTCTCTATACCATGATATTCATGATTTTGTATATTGTGATGGCAGGATGATTAGCACAAGGGTCACCTTACTTCACATTTAGGCTTGGGAGCACATCGTTGTGATGCGACCAATTGTTCAGATGGTAGATGTAGAGCTAGATGATCCTATTGTTTGTAGGTACAGGGGTTCCATCACACTACAACATGCAAGGCAGCTCAGGATTCCCTACTGGCGTAGGTTCATCGATGATATGACAATTTTTAGATGGCAACCCTGGCTTCAGATGTCAGCATGGTACGATGATGTGTAGTAGTTATTATTTGCTTAATAAACCCGATACATGCAGGGTTGAGAGCATAGAATCATTTAGAGGTATCTATCTAATAGGGTGACGAGATAGTTTGGTAATAGGCAAGACAGGCCAGATGATGCATACACCTCCATCTTTTCCAAGTCAACACGAGAGGCAACAGCGTGGGGACCTATGATCCCAGCCCATGAGGTTGTCAAGGGCTTTCAACAGTTGGTTGCTCGGCCATGGGCATATGATCAGGGATAGGCAGATGCTTAGACGACACCTGTGTATGATGCATGCTTCACACCCCCTCACCGATTGATAGATCCAACAGGTGCACCTCCACGAGGGAGACCGAGAGGGAGGGGTGTAGGCAAAGGCAGGGGGTAGCTAGGTGATGGACAGGACAGAGGTTGGGGTAGAGAACAAGATTGCCACGATGGCTAGGATTAGCAGGATGGATAGGTCCCAGGGGTACCACCAGTGCATCAACAACCTCCACAGTAGCCTCTGATATAGCAGTAGCCAGTACAACCACCACCATTGAGGCCAAATCCATGTGATATAAAAATATAGCAGCTACAACAACATATACAAGTGATTATGGGCAAGAGGGATCAAGATCGTCAACATATTTTGGTGAATACTGTTGAGAGAGATCAGGCTAGGCAACAGGTATAGGCTGTCACGATGGAGAGAGACCAAGAGCATTAGCTCAGGCAAACTGCTGAGATGTAATTAGCATAGGAGGTTGGGCAACATCAGCAACTAGAGACCATGACAGTTGCAGCCTAGAGGCGGACAGTGTCTGCTAGATTGTACAAAGAGGTCGTGATTGAGGCGACCTATTATCACATGCGCTACCGTCGAGATGTCCCA
This sequence comes from Sequoia sempervirens, assembly GCA_007258455.2. Lineage (NCBI taxonomy): Eukaryota > Viridiplantae > Streptophyta > Pinopsida > Cupressales > Cupressaceae > Sequoia > Sequoia sempervirens. The sequence continues at coordinate 410 of VDFB02256687.1, read as the reverse complement.
GCGGCACTTAGATAGTCGGATTACTCACAGAGGAGAAGGGCACATCCTACAGCTGAGGATCAAATAGAGAGACAACCTGGTGAGGGTAGCAGCCATCAGGGCTCGCTTGTACAGATACTTTTTTATTACTGCCCAATTTTTTACATAGATATACATTCATGGGATCCTTTTTGATGGCCTCGTGGATATTGTATGTTTGATCAATATATATCCACTGATTCAGATATTGTATGATGAAAATCACCATTTTTTGATATATATATATATGTTTATGAGATGTGATGTGACGATTTAATATGCTTTAGAATAAAAAATATATATTATCCATCACAACTTAAATGTGAATGATGATGCATGATGTATGTTTTATTATATGTTGTGATTATGCTGTGATGTATGAATGTTGATAA
>VDFB02256686.1:0-121327 GCA_007258455.2 Sequoia sempervirens | reverse complement strand
TGGAAGACGTTATGCACTCTGCTATCTGAAGGTAGCTCTAATTCATAAGCTACAGCCCCAACCTTTCTGATGACCCTAAAGGGCCCATAGAAGCGAGGTTTGAGCTTCTCAGCTCCACTCTTCTTGAGAGTAGACTGTCTATAAGGTTGTAAACGGAGATAGACCATATCCCCAACCTCAAAAGAACGCTCTACCCGCCTCTGATCAGCATACAACTTCTGCTGATTTTGTGCAATCTGCAAATTATTCTTCAAGGATCTCATTATGTCTTGACTATGCTGCAATAAATCCTTGGCTAAAGGAGCTTTGCTGTCACCAAACACCAAATCTGCAAAGCTGGGTGCTTCATACCCATAAAGTGCCAAGAAATGAGACATTTTGATTGACATATGAAAAGTAGAGTTGTAGCAGTACTCGCCTATATGCAGCCACTTAACCCAAGCTTTCTGCTGTTCTGACACATAATTTCTCAAGTAGCCTTCCAACCACTTGTTCACCACTTCTGTCTGCCCATCAGTTTGGGGGTGATAACTCGTGCTTGGAGTGAGCACAGTACCACTCATTCTGAAAACTTCTTGCCAAAGGGTACTTAGGAACTTGCTGTCCCTATCACTTACAATATTCTTTGGCAACCCATGAAGCCTAAACACTTCTCGAAAAAACAAATCTGCAACTTGAGCTGCAGAAAAAGTGCTGGTAATGGCAAAGAAATGAGCAAACTTGGTTAATCTGTCAACTACCACGTAAATGCAATCCTTCCCTTGGGCCTTGGGCAACCCAGTGATGAAATCCATTGAAATGCATTCCCATTTTTGATTGGGAATTGGAAGTGGTTGCAGCAACCCGGCTGGCAATGTATGCTCATTTTTATTTGCTTGACAAACAGGACATTCCTGAATGTAGCGTTGAACCTCCCTCTTCAAACCTTTCCAAGAAAACCTTTCTCGGATCTGCCTATAGGTCTTGAAAAAACCTTGGTGACCAGCAACCGGAATGTCATGAAAATTCAAAAGAATCTTCTTCTTGAGCTTAGAATCAGCCACCAGAAAGATTCTTCCCTTATACTGAATCAATCCCTCAACCACTTGGTACTTTTCATCATGGAAAGTACCTTCCAGAATGCTGGTTGCAAACTGATTTTTGGCATAATCAGCAAGCAACATGTCTCTCCAATCTGCAGTAAGCTCACACAATGAGCTAAGATGAGGCCTTCTGGAGAGAGCATCGGCCACGACATTATTTTTCCCTTTGACATATTCAATGTCAAAGTCGTAAGCTTGAAGCTTACTCACCCATTTCTGTTGCCTCTCATTTAAATCCTTCTGGTGCATAAAATGCTTGAGGCTATTGTGGTCCGTCTTAACCACGAATTTGTTCCCCACCAAGTACTGCCTGAACTTGGCTAATGCATGCATAATAGCAAGCATTTCTTTATCGTAGATTGAGTTTGTCCTCTCAACACCCCGTAACTTCCTACTTTCAAACACGATAGGATGTTTGTCTTGCATCAGGACAGCCCCCACTCCTTCACCTGATGCATCACATTGCAGCTCGAATGGCTTGGAGAAATCCGGGATAGCCAAGACTGGGCACGAACTCATGATCTTCTTGAATTTATCAAAAACAATTTGAGGCTTTTCTGACCAAGCAAAGGCTCCCTTTTTGGTGAGATCAGTAAGGGGAGCAGCATTTTGTGAATACCTCTTAACGAATCTCCGATAAAAACCACAAAGACCCAAAAAACCTTTCAACTGAGTCAAACTCTCAGGGGGTGGCCAATCAACTACTGCTTTGATTTTTTCCGGATCCACCTTTACTCCCTCAGCACTGATTATGTGGCCAAGGTACAGTAACTCCACCATTCCAAATTCACATTTGGAAGCTTTAGCAAATAAGCTCTCAGATTCCATGATACTAAGCACTTCCTCCAAGTGCTTGAGGTGATCCTCCCAAGTCTTGCTGTAGATCAGAATGTCATCAAAGAATATCAGCACAAACCTTCGTAACTGATTCTGGAAGACACGGTTCATGCAAGACTGAAAGGTTGCCGGAGCGTTAGTCAACCCAAATGGCATGACTAAGAATTCAAAATGGCCATAGTGACATCTGAAAGCTGTTTTTTCCACATCTGACCCCCTCATTCGTATCTGATGGTAACCCGACCTCAGATCAATCTTCGAAAAGAACTTAGCCCCATGTAGCTCATCAATGAGCTCATCTATTCTGGGAATGGGGTATCTATTCTTGATAGTGCTTTGGTTCAAAGCACGATAGTCCACGCACATGCGCATGGTACCATCCTTCTTTTTCACAAGAACCACTGCAGATGCAAAGGGGCTCTTGCTTGGGCGTATGAAACCCATCTCCAAAAGTTCTCGGATATTCTTCTCGATCTCATCCTTTTGCCTCTTCGGATACCGATATGGAGTTGTGATCACCGGTTTAGCTCCTTCCTTGAGCTCTATGATGTGTTCTGAACCTCGATCAGGAGGAGGTCCAGGAGGTAAATCAGCAAACACTTTACTCTTTTTGGTGAGTAAAGACTGAATATCTGGAGGATGCTCTATTTTCGTTTCAGCTGGACTAGCTGGAAGAATCATGCACTCCGCAGCCCACTCCACTTGATCATGACGCATCAACTTCGCCATCCTCTTGAACGACACAATCCGAGGGCCACCATTTGACATTCCTCTCAACACCACCTTCTTTCCATCGGATTGAAACTTCAACTCCATAGTTTGCAGATTTAGAGAGATCTCTCCAAGAGATCGCAGCCATTGAATGCCAAGGACAACATCCGTATCTCCAATATTGACCACATAGAAGTCATCCTTGACTTCGTAATTGCCCAATTGCATTGACATGTTCGGAATCCTCTTGGTGCATGAGATGTGAAACCCATCCGCAACCATAACTCTGAACCCTTCAAAGTCTTCTGTTTGCAATCCTTTCTTTGCCACCACAACTTCGTCTATGAAGTTATGTGTTGCACCAGTGTCAATTAAAGCAACAATACGTTGCCCTTTGATCATCCCACGAACTTTAAAGGACTCATTCTTTTGGAAGCTCGAAAGTTGAGCCAATGTACCACCACTTTCTTTTTCACCTTCAGACTCTTCTGGAGTATTTTCTTCATCGCTGTCCTCAAAATCAGCTTGCTGATCAGAAAAATCAGAATTGCTTTCATCAGCTGTATAGAACTCAATTTGATGAATTTTAGCACCCTTTGGGCACACATGATCTTGGGACCATTTTTCCCAACAACGGAAACATAACCCCTTCCTTCGGAGTTCATTGATAGTCTCTGGATCCAATCTTGAGCCATGAGGTTTCTGTGGTTTAAACTCCTTATGATGAGGCTTCTGATGAAACTTTTTCCCTCTATCCCCTTTGTGAAAAGCTGGTTTGGAATGGAACTTTGCTTTGGGAGCAGCCCACTCCATGTTTCTAGCTTTTTTCATTGCTTCTTGTAGGGACGGTGGATCAAAAGCTTTGATCCAACCCTTGATTGGCTCCATCAATCCTTCAGTGAATAGGATTACTAATCTTCTCTCTGTGATTCCAGTGACCATAACTGAAAGCCTTTGAAACTCAGCTATGTAGGCATCCACAGTGCCATATTGTCTCAACTGTGCCAACTCCCTAAAATGCACTTCTGGGTCCTTCTTCTCGAACCTCTCAATGAATCTATTGGTGAACTCATCGTAGCTAGTGATAGACCCATGACCTAAGGTGACTAGGCCATGGTACCACCATTCATGCGCCACCCCATCTAGGTGTAGCGTAGCGAATCTAATCGCTTCTTCTTCAGCCATTGGCCTAAGTGCCAAATAGTTGTCTAGTTTTTGTAACCAAGCTCGAGCAGAATTATTATCGCTTCCATCAAAATGGGCAAGCGTAACCTTGTTGAGAGCTTGATTCCAATCTCCTTGTGCTGGGGTTCTTCTTTGATCATAGTTTCTCCCTTGGCCTCTATCCTTCCTTCTATACTCCATGTAATCATTGAAGGACATGTCAAGTTTTACTTCATCAGGAAGGGTGTCATACTCGTACGGCCTATCCTCACCCTCTCCAAGGATGAAACATTTTCTTCGGGGTCAGGCTGTGGGATTGCTGGTGTCAAAAACGTGGGTTTGAATGGTCTAGCAGAAATGTAGGTGTTGCTCCCTGAAGGCTGGGCAACATGACCATTGTGCTGATTGGAAGCACTGTGCTCCCCGGCATGCCCTGTATTGTTTTGTGGAGTATTGGGACCCAATCTCCCCAACATGAGAGAAAACATATCTAACAAAGCATCCATCTTCTTATCTAGTCCTTGACCTAGATTGGCTGAATTGTCTATACCCTTCCCACTGTCACCTCTGTTGCCAGAACCTCTTTCATTATCCCCCATTTCTGTTTCTTGTGAAGGCTCCCAATTAGCCCTCAAAATCTCGGAAGCTGTGTGACCTTCTGGGGCTTGATGCAACTGTGTCTGAACTGTGCCTCTCTTGTATACTCTTGCCAGATACCTCTGTTCTCTGTCACTCATAGAAAGCTGATTTCACAGGATGGCAGGATACGTGGCTCTGATACCACTGAAATATTCCGAGCCAAAATTTTTTTACTTTTTTAAATTGCAGATTACAACATTACAAAGCAGTGCACCCGTTAAGGTTAGATGAGAAAACCCAAACGTGCAAGAAAGCAACTCTAACCAGAATGGCACCGATGATGGTGAGCATTGGTCAGAGGATCTAGAATAAATTGCTTATGCTGGAAAAGGAACTCAACGCCAAGTATGTGCTACCCAATCCAAAGCGGAGTGAGGGGCGACCATATGACGGAGTGAATACAAAATAATGCTTGAAAGAAATAATGCTGAAAGATGAAACTTCTCGACACCCAGAATGTGCTTGCTCATCCAGAATGGACAGTAGCGACCATAGGGCGGAGTTATCACTATTTTACTCTAAAACTGAAAGTAGGAATGATTATTACAAGAAATGACAAAGCAATATCAAAACACTGGTCAGTACTACTGCCAGTTTACAAGATTATGACTGCCTGCAATGTCAAGATATCATATGCTTATCAAATGGAACATTCCACAATGAATCTGCTACAATCTTTAAGTAATTCACAGTGCCATCACAATCAGAAAATGCAGATTTCTGTATGCTGTTTCTGTCAGATCTGTACTTTAAAAAGAATAACCAGCAACTTACAAATTCAAGGTAATGTTCATAACTTGCTCAAGATTCACCCGATTATCACGAAACCTGATGCAAAATGCCCTAATAATGATGGCGACCAAACTAAGACTCTGAAAACAGATCCAAATATCTCCAATGATTAATGCACGATTTTCTATACAAGCAAATGGTACGGCCTAGTACAGAAATTCGATTTCTTCCCAAAAATTCAATACTTCTTTAAAAATCCTAAGAACTGGAGAATATTGGCGCCTTGGACAAACTCAACTAATGATGCAATACCCAGAACTATATTTTTTGTCCTTTTTGAGATATGAGCAAAACATTAAATCTGCTGTCACTAAAATGCACCTTTAATATACCTCTAAAATGCAGAAACAGAAACTAAAGGATTACAATGACGATTACAATGCACAAATATCAATAACTCACAAACTAGACTAAGAATCACCACTTGATGTTGTCTTGCAAACACGAAGCGATGCCCGTACTAGGAGGCCTTCATTCCTCAAAGCGTTTCCAGAGCCAATCCGGCAGCATAACAGTGTATTTTCCAAAGATGCCCAAAATGATGCACCAAGACTCCTCTTTATAACTTTTCAATTGACTTCGCAAAACCCTAAAATCTGCTTTTAGGTCAAACCCAATCTCCTCAAGGTTGGGCGTACTTTCTCCTTCAAGACTTAATAAATGATATTTTAATTAAAACATCATACTTTGATAAATGCGCCCATCATAATCCCTGCTTTGACTTTGCAATAATTAAAATATTCTTTTAATGAGGGCGCCACCCTCAATGACCACTTTTTAAACACAACATTAAGTCATTAACTCTAGGCCAAGGTCAACGTTAAAATATAATAATTAAAACGTGACTTTAATTTGAATGATTTAACTTATTTCTCCGAAAGTGCCCTGAAGCCAATACTGATGAAGTCAATTGATCAATCTGAAACCGGAAGTCACCAACCTGAGCTCATCTGGAAAGCTGTCAAAAATAGAATTTACTAAAAATAGTAAATTCCAAAAAGTACTCTGAATGCTGAGACGAACCTACCACTGCGAAGCCCTCTAAAAACCCAGAAGGAATCCGCCATTAAAATTACCATCTCCGAGCAATGACCTCCTCAAAATTAGGAAACCCTAATTTTAACTTCCGACTAGCCTTCGGGTTCCCAAAGAAAGGCTGACGGTCACTGAAAATGTCAGGCTTGAAAAGGGGACATTACATAAGGTTGGCATGGTACTGCTTAAGGAAATCCAATGATTATAAAGTCTTCTAGATTCCAAGTCATATTAACTGGGTTGATATAGGCTCTTCACCCCAAATTCATGAATTGTCCAAGGGTTGACATATGATTCAGTTCAAATTGCTTATGACAATTAAGGCAGGAGATGTGTATCAGAATGCCAGAGGTGCATGCATACAATAAGCTTGCAGCTTGATAGAGTGGTACATGATAAAAAGAAGAGAAGCTTTAAAGGATTATCAAACACTAGACTAGATGCTTTTAACAAATTATTTAGTGTCCAGAAAAAGGTATGGGCTATGTTGTCAACCTCTAGAACTTTCTATCATGAGCTGGTGTACTCTTCAGTCCCATTGACCTACTTTTGGTGATTTGTGGACATTAATATAATTTCTTTCTTTCTCAAAAACATACCATTTGAAAATGTAAGTAAGCCATAGAGATGAAGAAAAAAATTGTGATTACCCTTAGACATGCAAAACCATCAAAAACAAATATCACTAGGGCATGTTCCAAAAGTTTGATTCATTGTCATTTTATGTAATTAGTGTTTTTTTGTGGTATGCCATTATGTAATATCATTTATCTAGATCTGGAATCAGCTATTCATTAATTTTGAGTTAATCTTCAAGATCCATCTTTCATGAGTTTTGGTTCACAAGAAACCATTTTTCATGACCTTGAATGGTCCCCTTGAGATTCATTTCATTTAGGTGATGCTTATAGGGGTCAAGCATCAAAACTTCTTGTTATGTCATCCATTCCAATACTACTCTAGCTCAATCTTGCTTATCTCAAGGTTAGTCTTGCTTGGCTTTGTATCCCATTTGCAAAACCTTTAACAAGTATTGTGCCTTTCAACCATTCAATGTGGAGCTCCCTCGCTCTTTTATTTACTGTGTTTTTCTATAATTTATAAATCCTATAAATGATATTTGTTTATTAAGGTGGGTTATTATGTATTTACATGGTTGTTTAGAGGTACAAGGTTTAGGTGAATATTGAGGCCAAGAAAGAGGATGTTGGCACTTAGCCCTATCAGGTATACGATTTGTTTTTGAACCAATGAGATTGTCATGGGGAGGGCTATTTATTTCATTGCTTAATGACATTTTAATGATGGATTTAGAGCCCTTTGGGCAATGGCAATAGACCTTGGAGATTATTGTGGATCAAATGGGAGTAGAGATTGGAGGCAAACACAATAGGGTTCAAGCACCCAACAATTAAGAGGGGCACACATGCTGGGCCAAGGTAGTTCATAGACTACCAAGAACCCAGTAGAGTCCAACCTCTAGTACTAATGCCAAGCATTGACATCTTACTCCACAAATCCATAGCTATTTCAAGGAAACTACAAGTTATCAATGTTGGCTCACACTCAAGGGAAAAACCTCCATCACCACTTTTTATTTGCATTGGAAGAGATGTGTGCTAATTGACAACGGAGTTGAGATTAAAAATAACCAAATAAAGTTGGTGGATTGATATTATAATTAGATGCAAAAAGGAACATGTTGCCTACTACATATGCCTCAAGAAACCCTAAATCCCTTGTTGTTGCAAGATGCATGGCCGCCATGTTTAGGGGTGACTTTCTTTTGACAGTTTCTATCACAACTAGTAAGTGTAGGCTAGAAGATGGGTCCCATGTAGTGTTGGTATCACCAATTGATCATTGGCTATTGCACCTAAGATTTCAATGGTGAAGGTTTTTTTGCTTTTCCAATGGCCATGAGCTTGATGTTTTCATTGGTTGAGGATGCTTTAGTTGTGGCACATCCCTTGACACAGTCATGCATCCGACGTTGCTTCAAGCATCCTCTAGTAGTGATTCTTGGTAAGGATGTATTGTTTGAAGGGGGAAATTGTTGTAAAAGAAGATTAATATGCAAGTTTACTAGTTGTTGGCTAGTTTGTCAAACTTAAATTGGTGGATCTCTTACATGGAAGCCTTTTAAACAAAGCTTGATTGAAATATTCCCCTCTGCACAAGGGTGTTCTATTCTTCTTTGTGATTCGATTGTGGTTAGATAGAACATTTTGGATAAAGGCCTATGGTTTTGGGGCAAGTTTGTTTTGATTATGAAACCATGGTACCCTACCTTCAACCCTTTCATAGAATCCTTCTTAATGCTTGTGTGGGTTAGGCTACCTTATCTTTTGTTGTAATTCTGGGTTGATTCTTGGAGGGAATTGGCAATGCCGTGGGAACCTTCTTGGCTCTTGCTTTAGAGATAGATTCTCTTACATATTCCACATATGTACAGACTTAGGTTGAAATTGATATCTCTAAAGGATTTCTTGTTGAAATATGGCTACAAGTCAAGGTTCTCATCTAGAAACAATACATTGATTATGAAAAATTAGCTTTTCAATATTGGCAATTCTTTGGGGTTGGTCATAAGGTAGACAGTTGTTTGAAGGATGCTCTTTTTGCTTATTTGAGTGTCTCTAGGGCTTCAAAAAAGGCTTTCAAGGTGTTCATTGATGATGCATCTGTTCCTATTTTTTCTCCATCTTGCCTTGTTACTATTAAAAATGCTCCTTTATATGTTCCTACAATCAAGCAATCATCTCCAATGCACTTTGGCTCTCCATTCTTTGCTGATGTGGTGCATTCCTTCTTTGGCTTGCCATTAGTTCCCTTCTATGGATGATGCGTGTCCCTTGTCTTGTAGAATATCTACGTTGGTTATGACTTTTGAAGATTATATGTTGCAACAAATTTCTATGGAGGTAGCTTTTTCCCCTAATCAGTCCTATTTGAATGTTGATGAGGATGAATAAGTTGATTTGATTGCTATTCCTAACAAGTTGTCTCCATCTAGAAAGTGTAATTCAAAGATGGTTCTCTACTCCCACAAGAAAAGGGATGTTGTTTAGCCTAGTTTTGTTTCTTTTTGTGTTGTTTGTCTTTGTTGTTTGGTGCTTGTTAGGGTGGGTTGTGTTACTTGTGCTTTGCTTGTTATGCCTTAGTGTAGGATGTCCACATTGGCTTGTAGCTTGATTTATTGTATGTTTCTTTCTTATGACATTACTGTGGGTGCCCCTTGTAATAGATCTCCAAAAAACAATGAAAAAAAACCAAAGAAAGTTCCATTAGATCCTACAAATAGATTGATGTCTAAAATTTGAGGTCAAAGAAGATGAACGGTTTTTTTCTTTTTTGTTTTTGAATTTTCTTGATTCATATAATTAGTTTCAATTATTTTCCAGGCATATTGAATATCTTTAAGAAGATCAAATAACCTCTAGAAGAATTGTAATTTTTTTGAATTATAGGTGAAATCAAAAGGCTTTTAATTGACAATAGTCATTTAAGGGTGCACAAAAATTTCCAATATTTGCAGATGTATTCTTTTAGTTTTGACATTGGTTTTACTATTTTCTTGAGGTGATTTGAAGTTAATTTAACAATGTTTGAAACTCACAAAGAGATGAAGTGTAATAACCACCCTATATTTTTTTTGAACTTTTCAGCTGAAATAAACTACAATGCAATGTTTGAATCACTTTCTGATTACCCAATTCCCAAGTTGGTCAAGGTGAGAGCTTATGGTGTTTAGGACCACACCAACTATCTAAAATGCAACAACTTTGAAAGAAACACACTAGGTGGCAGTGCTGACCAAATTTTACTTCTTCAATGGAGTGTGCTATGCTATAACCAAAATGAAAAAACTTCCACATTTATTCAGTGGAGTGCAAATACAGTAAGCACAAACACTTCTCACTTATTTAGTAGAGTGCAATTACAATAAGCATATGAATTTCCACTTATTCAATGGAGTGAGCAAATACATAACTTCCACTTATTCAATGGGGTGAGCAAATATAGTACTTCCACTTATTCAGTGGGCTGAGACAATACAACTTTTCCACTCATTTAGTGGGATGAACAAATACAATAAGTGCAAGGATGAATCCACTGGTGGTACTACCATCCAGGGTATTGCAATATATCAATGCATTACAAGATCATTATGTGTCTACCGCAACAACCCCCAAGAGCACCAAATGACATGAATAAATCAGCTTAACTATGAAACAACAGTAGAATACCTTGGTTGTTGGTCCTGTCAAAACCAATGAGGTCAAGATCAAGTAATATCTTGGTTTTGTGCTGGGCAGTTGGTTTTGGCTGCTGGTTTGTCTTCTTTCTGCTGTGGGGCTTTTTTGACTTCTCTTTAGGCAGCTTGGACATCCTTGTTTGGGTTTCGGGTCCCTTAAAAACCTGATGGTTTCGGGTCCATTCAAAACCTGTTGTATATGGTTTCGGGTCCATCCAAAACCTTTTTTTTCCCAATTATCAAAAACAGTAGAATACCCTATAAGAATGATGTGGAATGCTGGTGCTGCTCTGATAGCACTCTATTGCTGCTGTCTTACTGTCAAAACAGAACTGAAACACTGCTAGAAAACACTCAAGAAACACTACACAATAACATAATAACACAACCAACTGAAGCACCAACTAGATCACACTCCAAAAGCCATCTAATCACACCAAAACTTCTAGAATCACTTCATAACAAACTGGATTACACCTTTCAAAGGAATGCAGGTCCGAGAATGATTTATTTGCTGCTAATGAAATAGGGCAGCAGAGTCAAAGTCATTAAAAATGTCAGCTAATCACATAAGTCCCCCCTAAAGGTGGTTTGGACTAATCTCCAAGAGGCAAGCTGCCACCAAACCACCTAAAAAACACCCAAGAAAGGCAATGCGCCAAGCTGGAAACTCACACGCCCTCCCTTGATAGGTATGGCCTGCTTGCAGCTGGTATGACCTCCTTATAACCTTCCTAAAACTAAACGATTAGCAAATTATAGCTTCTAACAATAGAAAACTACAGGAAACAATGGAAACTTCGCCTTTATTTTCTGCATCTTCAGTTGGTACAACTTGAGTAGTAAAGTACGACCAACATAGAAGTGTACGGTCTACAGTAGGAGAGGTATGGCCAACAGAAAATCCTCTCAATTGCCCTTCAAACACCTCATCAAAAACTCTTCACAAATAGGACCAAAAATAGTAGACAATCAAAATACATCAAACTGATCAATAATCAAATCGGAAACTTCACTTGTAGGCACATTGGTGATTCCTGGATGAAATCACTCTAACCAGCTAGGGGGGGTTTTGTCCTCAAAACTAGTATTTTCGAGAGGGTTTTTTTCCTCAAGAAAACTGAAGATGAACACTGGTTCTCTCTGTAGAAAATGCAATATCATAACATGGCTAACCCCTCAATTGAGCTCTCAATCCCTTTTTTATAACATTTTGGTGGGAAAATAATAATAATAATTACCTTTTTGCTTCACAAACCCTTTTCAAAATAAATAATAATTCATCATGTATAAAAAGACCCCCTTGTGCCTAGGCATCCCCTTGGTGGCACAAATTTAAACACATTTCTAATAAATAATTACACTTAGTTGCCTTTTTAATAATTCCTCCTTAAGACAACTTAAGTAATAATTGTTTAATAATTTAATAAATCATCTAAGTTGCGGAAAGTATCAAAATGATACAAATATGAAAATTTGACCATACCGATATGTCACTGAAGATTTAGGACAAAGAACTGAAGCAACTTGGTGAATATCTAAAAATAGCATCCTTCTCCAAGAAGTTTGGAGAGCTCCAAAAAGGTTGAAATTGCATTTTGAAAGCATCATCGGGATCACCAAGACCAATTGAACTTACTTCCATAAGCAACACTTCTATTAGATTACTCCTATGCTCTTCAAGAACTTTGGAGTTCTCCCTTGCTCACCAATTAATCTATAGGAAAACTCAAAAAATAGGTTAATTGTCCACAAATTGATCATGCTTGAGAAGGGGACATTACATGAAGTTTCACATTTAAATACTAATTCAACCCTGATTCAAATTGCCTCCAAGGGAACAATTTTTTCTTTATGACATTTGCAAATCTTGGATTTGGTGCTGTACATCATCATAGAAGACAATTTGAATACCTATGGAAAGCATGGAAGATGTTGAAACTTGAAAGGTTTGTCTTTTGATCGAGGATCTCAATTCATGCTGAAAGGTAACTCTAACCAAGAATGTGTCCAAGATGGACGAACATATGGTCAGAGGATCTCTACCACTACAAGTGCTGAAAGCAAACTCAACACCAAGTATGTGCTACCCAATCCAGAATGGAAATGAGGCGACCATATGGCGGAGATATAAAGAAATACAAATGCAACTTCATAATGTAAAGTAAGATTAAGAGAAATGCTGACAGTACTACTGTTCAGCTTACAATGAGATATAGAATGCCTGCAAGATCAAGGATTAGAGCTCTTCAAATTGCTGCAACAACAAAGGTGTCCTTCACAAAGCCTTTTATGACTCCCTAACACCGATCCATGAAGAAAATGCAGATTTCTCAAATCTGATATGACAGACCAGCAGATTAATATGCAAAACCAGCAACATATAACCCTACCAAATTGCTCATAACTCATTCAATTCTCATTCAAATCACATGAGATAAGATGCATAATGATCCTAAGAAGAAGGCGCCCAAGATGGAACCCATAAACTGACTCTAGAACTCTCTGATAATTTCTACACGAATTTCAAGACACCTCCAGATGGTACGGCCCTCAAGGAAGGGCGATTCCTTTAGATAAAATTCAATTCTTCATTAAAAAATCTGCAACTTGGTAAACAGGGGTGCCCTTGCCAAAGAGACACAAAGAGACAATACCCAGAATGATTCTTTTTGTATTTTTTGACTTATGAGTAAAAACATCAATCAGCTACAGTGAAATGACAACTCCAAAACTTCACTAATAAGCATGAAACAAAATTACAAAGAAAACTCAAGCTACAATGCAAACTCACTACAAAAACCACTCAATACCAAGCAAACCTCTCCACTAGGTGCTATCTCTCAAGCACGAAGTCGAGCCAAGGCTAGGAGGCATTCATTCCTCGAAGGAGTCTAGCACCATTTCGGCAGCATAACATTACTCAAGAAATCAGATGATCAAATGAAGACCCAAGACGTCCTTTTATAATTTGTGAAGCCCCCTCCAGAAGCTTCCAAAAACCCTAATTCTTTTCCCTCCAAGAAAAGGCGTCACTTTCTTCAAGGCTTCATTTTTTACTTTAATGAAATTCATCTCTTCAAGATAGGCGTCCAACTTAAAACTTCAATTTTGACCTTAATAAATATAAAATTACCTCAATGAGGCGCCACCCCTTAAAGACCACCTTTTTAATACAACATTAAGTTATGAGACTAGGCCAAGGGGGTATTATAACATTAAAATATAACTTTTTAAAAAGAAATGAACTTATCTCTCCAAAAATGCATCCCAAGGCCAAAATCGAACAAACCAATTGAGTCGATTGAAGAGGAAAGCCAACTGTGCCGAGAACGATAGGACCACTGCCAGAAATATAATTTACTAAAAATAGTAAATTCTTGAAGGTGCTCGGAATGCCAAGAAAAACACACCACTGCGAAGCTCTCTGAAAACCCAGAAAGAATCCGCCATTCAATCAACCATCCACGAGCAATAGCAACCTCCAAAACATGAAACCCTAGTTTCACCTTCTGAGTAGCCTACGGGTCTCCGGAATAGGCCAACGGTCAATTGGAAAGATCATGCTCGAGAAGGGGACATTACAGTCCGCCCTCCCCAAGATTGCTTGTCCTCAAGCAATCGCAAACCTGGATGCTGCAGAATCTCATCATTATCCCAAGTCGCATCCTCCATAGGCAAGTTCTTCCACTTCACCAAGTATTCTCTGATTGTTCTTTTTCTCAAAGAACACTCTCTGGAATCAAGAATCTCCTCTGGAATCAAAACTAACTATCCTTCTTCATCCAAAGGTGGCAACTGTGATGAAGCAACAACATTGTGTCCAAGTGCCTTCTTGAGGCGAGACACGTGGAAGACATTGTGTACTCTGCTATTCAAAGGTAGCTCCAACTCATAAGCTACTGCTCCCACCTTTCTAATAACCTTGAACGGCCCATAGAAACGAGGTTTGAGCTTCTCAACTCCACTCTTCTTGAGAGTAGACTGTCTGTAAGGCTGTAGTCGAAGATAAACCATATCTCCAACCTCAAAAGAGCGCTCAACACGCCTATGATCAGCATACATCTTTTGCTGATTCTGTGCAATCTAAAGATTGTTCTTCAATGATTTCAAGATATCTTGACTCTGCTGCAACAATTCCTTGGCTTGAGGGGCTTTGCTATCACCAAACACCAAATCAGCAAAGTTAGGAGCCTCATAACCGTAAAGAGCCAAGAAAGGTGACATCCTTATTGACATGTGAAAAAAAAAATTATAACAATACTCGCCTATGTGAAGCCATTTCACCCATGCTCTTTGCTGCTCCGAAACATAGTTTCTCAAATAGCCTTCCAACCAGTTGTTCACTATCTCAGTTTGTCCATCGGTTTGGGGGTGATAACTAGTGCTTGGAGTAAGCACTGTACCACTCATTCTAAAGATCTCTTGCCAAAAAATTCTTAGGAACTTGCTGTCCCTATCACTCACAATGTTTTTTGGCAACCCATGTAACCTAAACACCTCATGAAAAAACAGATCTGCAACTTGGGCTGCTGAAAAAGAGCTGGTAATGGTGAAGAAGTGAGCAAATTTTGTTAGTCTGTCCACTACAACATAGATACAGTCTTTTCCTTGGACCTTGTTTAACCCCATGATGAAGTCCATCGAAATGCTTTCCCATTTTTGATTGGGAATAGGGAGAGGTTGCAGCAGACCAGCTGGTAAAGTATGCTCATTCTTGTTCATTTCACAAGTGGGACACTCCTGAATGTAGTGTTGAACTTCCCCTTTCAGCCCTTTCCAAGAAAACCTTTCCCGAATCTGCCTATATGTCTTGAAGAACCCTTGATGACCAGCAAGTGGAATGTCATGAAATGTCAACAGAATCTTCATTTTGAGCTTAGAATCAGCCACCAAAAAGATTCTACCCTTGTAGTGTATCAGCCCTTCAACCACCTTGTACCTTTCGTCATGAAAAGTACCCTCAATGATGCTGGTTGCAAACTGATTTTTGGCATAATCAGCAAACAACATGTTCTTCCAATCAGCAGTAAGCTCACATAATGAGCTCAAATGAGGTCTCCTAGATAAAGCATCGGCCACAATATTGTTTTTACCTTTGACATATTCAATGTTAAAATCGTAAGCTTGAAGTTTACTCACCCACTTTTGTTGCCTCTCGTTCAAATCTTTCTGATGCATGAAGTGCTTGAGACTATTGTGATCAGTCTTGACCACAAACTTGCTCCCCACCAAATACTGTCTGAACTTAGCTAATGCATGCATAATGGCAAGCATTTCTTTGTTGTAGATGGAGTAGGTCCTTTCAACACCTCTTAATTTTTTGCTCTCAAACACAATGGGATGTTTGTCTTGCATCAAAACAGCCCCAACTCCTTCACCAGATGCATCACACTGTAGCTCGAAGGGCTTGGAGAAGTCTGGGATAGCTAAAACCAAACAAGAGCTCATGATCCTCTTAAACTTATCAAAAGTAGTTTGGGCCTTTTCTGACCAACAAAAAGCCCCCTTTTTCGTGAGGTCAGTAAGAGGGGCAGCATTCTGCAAGTAGCCCTTTACAAATCTTCTGTAAAATCCACAAAGACCCAAGAATCCTTTCAAATGAGTCAAATTCTCAGGAGGTGGCCAATCAACCATTGCTTTGATCTTTTCAGGATCGACCTTAACTCCTTCAGCACTGATTATATGACCAAGGTAAAGTAGCTCCTTCATTCCAAATTCACATTTGGATTCTTTGGCAAACAAACTCTCTGATTCTAGGATTCTAAGCACTTCCTACAAGTGCTTGAGATGTTCTTCCCATGTCTTGCTGAAGATTAGAATGTCATCAAAAAATATCAATACAAACCTCCTCAACTGCTTCTGAAAGACTCTGTTCATACAAGACTGGAAGGTAGCAGGAGCATTAGTCAACCCAAATGGCATGACTAGAAACTCGAAGTGGCCATAGTGGCACCTAAATGCTGTCTTCTCAACATCAGATCCTCTCATCCGAATCTAGTAGTAGCCTGATCTCAAATCGATCTTTGAAAAGAACTTGGCTCCATGTAGCTCATCAATGAGCTCATCTATCCTCGGAATGGGGTATCGATTTTTGATGGTGCTTTGATTCAAAGCACGATAGTCTACACACATGCGGATGGTACCATCCTTCTTCTTCACAAGAACAACTGCTGAAGCGAAGGGACTCTTGCTTGGACGAATGAAGCCCATCTCCAAGAGTTCCTAAATGTTTTTCTGAACTTCGTCCTTCTACTTCTTAGGGTACCGATATAGAGTTGTAATAACTGGTTTAGCTCCTTCTTTGAGCTCTATGACATGCTTCGAACCTCGTTCAGGAGGTGGTCTAGGAGGTAAATCAGCAAACACCTTGCTCTTCTTTGTGAGTAAAGACTAAATATCAGGAGGATAGTCTCTCTTTGTTTCAACCGGACTAGCAGGAAGAATCATACATTCTGCTGCCCACTCAACTTGATCATGATGAATCAGCCTTGCCATTCTCTTGAATGACACAATCCGAGGACCCCCATTGGACATTCCTCATAGTACTACCTTCTTCCCATCGGATTGAAACTTGAGCTCCATGGTTTGCAGATTTAGAGAGATCTCTCCAAGTGAACACAGCCATTGAATGCCTAGAACGACATCCGTATCTCCAATGTTGACTACATAGAAGTCGTCCTTGACTTCATAGTTTCCCAATTGCATAGTCATGTTTGAGATCTTCTTGGTGCATGAGATGTGAAACCCATCAGCAACCATAACCTTGAAGCCTTCAAACTCTTTTGTTTGCAGCCCCTTCTTTGCCACCACAACTTCATCAATAAAGTTATGTGTTGCTCCGGTGTCAATCAAAGCAACTATTCGCTACCCTTTAATCATCCCTCGAACTTTGAAGGATTCATTCTTTTGAAAGCTCGAAAGTTGAGCCAAAGTACCTCTACTTCCCTTTTCATCTTCGGACTCTTCTGGAGCTCTTTCCACTTCACTGTCATCAAAATCAGACTACTGGTCTGAAAAATCAGAATTACTTTCTCCAGCTGAATAGTATTCAATTTGATGAAATTTGACTCCTTTTGGGCAAATATGGTCTTGGGACCATTTTTCTCTACACCGGAAACATAACCCCTTTCTTCTGAGTTTGTTAAGTGTCTCTGGATCCAATCTTGTGACATGAGGTTTATGCTGTTTGAACTCCTTATGCTGTCTTTTTCCTTTATCCCTTTTGTGAAATGATGGCTTGGGTTGAAACTTTGCTTTAGGAGCAGCCCATTCCATGTTTCTTGCTTTCTTCATTGCCTCCTGTAGGGAGGGTGGATCAAAAGCTTTAATCCAACCCTTGAGTGGCTCCATCAATCCTTCACTGAATAGGATCACCAAACGCCTCTCAGTGATTCCTGTGACCATGACTGAAAGTCTCTGAAACTCAGCTATGTAGGCATCAACTGTGCCATATTGCCTAAGCTGTGCCAATTCTCTGAAATGCACTTCAGGATCTTTTTTCTCAAATCTCTCTATGAGCCTATTGGTGAACTCATCATAGGTAGTGATAGACCGATGACCCAAAGTGACTAGGCCATGGTACCACCACTCGTGCGCCACCCCATCTAGGTGTAGCGTAGCGAACTTAATCGCCTCCTCTTCCGCCATGGGTCTAAGAGCTAGATAGTTGTCTAACTTTTGTATCCAGGCTATAGCCACACTGTTGTCACTCCCATCAAAATGTGGAAGCGTAACCTTGTTGATAGCTTGATGCAAATCCCCATGTACTGCTGTTATCCTTTGTTCATAATGTCTTCGTTGTCCTCTATTCTTCCTTTTATGATCCAAAAAATCATTGCAAGACATATCTATCTTAATTTCATCAGGTAGAGAATCATACTCAGCATGGCCGAGTCTCAACTGTTCAACAAATGAAGTATTTTCTTCTGGATCAGGTTGAGAGTTTACTGGTGCCAAGAAGGTGGGTTTGAATGGCCTGGAAGAAATGTATGTGTTGTTTGAAGCAGGCTGAGCAGCATGTCCATTATGCTGGTTGGTGGCACTGTGTTCTCCCCTATGTCTTGGGTTGCTCTTTGGAGTTGGGTTCTGACCCACTTTCCCCATCATGAGAGATACCATATCCATTAAGGCATCCATCTTCCTTTCGAATCTCTTCCCTGGAATTATCGATCTTTCTCTTCCCTTCCCACTATCCTCTCTGTTACCACCAGATGTCCTCTCATTATCCCCCATTTCTTCTCCCAGAGAACATTCCCAATTTGCTCTTAATACCTCTTAAGCTGTCTGACCTTCTAGAGCCTGATGCCACTGAAACTGTCTGGTAGCCTTCTTGTATTCCCTTGCTAAGTATCTGTCATGTCCCAGAAATAGAACATCAAAACATAAAAAGTTAACTAAACATTGAAATACCAATAAATAGATAAAATAAATAAATGATTAAAATACGAAATATTGAAATACAAAGGATCAATAATCAAATAAAATATATATTATTATATATTACAATTATCATAAGAATCAGAATTACAGTTATCAAATATAAACATTATAAATATTAAAATAATAAATGTAATCTAAAGATATCATTATAATTATAATTATGAGGGATAGTATTATAATTATAATTATAATGCAGTTGAAAAATAAAAATAAAAATAGAAAATTAATATTTTATGATTATGTTTTAAATAAATAAATAGTAATCAAATCATTAGTAAAATACAGCGATTTGCATTCTCATTAAAACCAGCGATTACTACAAAGGAAGCGATTCACTTAATAGAGGCTAGTTAAGGCATCAGTCAACCAAGGTCAGCAAGTAACACGTCCCAAGCAAGGGGGGTATAAAGAAAAGACGTGACTTCAAACCTTATCGGGTATTTAAATTAAGTCAATTCCAAAGCAAAGGATAGGGTAATTTAAGGAATGATTTCTGAGATAGAGAGCAGATATGAGATTTAAAGATAAAATATGCAGACTTAAAAGAGGAGACTTTATCATCACTGACGGGAGAAAGGCAAGCGATGTCAGCAGGTTGCTGGCTATAGTAGTCTGGAGATCTCTAGTATGTATTGTTTATTATGAGAAAAGGTAGAAAATGATTGTGATGTCCCCATCCTAGTCAGCGCAGCTGGATATGTGGTTAGCCTATTATTTCGATCCTCGTAGGCTGACAGATGTGTGCAGAGGATCAATTGAGGCAGTTACCCAGTGTTCTGGAGCTTCATTGTTGCGGTTGTTTCAGGTTGGGCCTTCGCAGAATCCTTCAGAGTGGTTTTTCAGAGATTTTCTATTTTTAGAAAGTCGGACAGGCGGAAGCTGCTATTTTGGGCAGGGCACCTGGTTCAGCTGTTTAGCTCAGAGTCGACCCAGTTCATCAGTTTGACGGTCAGATGGAGAAATAATGGAGTATTTAATGGTTTAATGAATAATTAATATTTTTGACTTTATATTAAAGTCACTTTATTAATTATTTAAATATTTAATTAAAAGGCGTATTATAAAGTATTTATTATACTTTATAATAAAGTGGAAAAAATTAATATAATGAATAAATAATTATTCATTAATGATGGGCGCCATTTATTTAAGATATTTCTCCTAAGTCAAAAAGGACGCATTTAATCATTTAATTAAATGATTATTAAAAAGAGTCATTGGGTCGAATTTTTTCAAGGAAGCTATATATTCACAGGAAAAAGACAAATCGAACTCTTATGATTTGATTATTCAATTTGTCTTCTATTTTGCTCTGAGCATTGAAGTTTGCAAAACCTAGGGTTTCAGCAGACGAACGAGTTTGGAGAACGATACCTCTTCAGAACCTGGCATACTGAGACTGTGCAATACCAGTTGAAGATTGTCTACTTGGTGACTTCATTCAAAAGTTGCAGTTGAGCACATTGAATCGATTTCAGGAAGGATATTCAGAGTTACTTCATCAGTTAACAGGGGCGACCTATCAGAGATTGTTTTTGCAGAGATCTAGCATCCTTTTTATTGGTCCGTACTATATTTATTGCTGCTGTTGTACAGGCCGTACAGATCTGTACTTTCAAGGCCGTACTTCTCTTTCAGGAAGGAACGTCTTCATCTTTCAGTCTCTAGCAGAGGGATTCAGTGCGCCTAGGTTGTCTAGAGTTTTTGCAACGTTTTCAGAGTTTAGATATTCATCTATACATTCAGCCGTACCATGTTATTCTGTCATTTTGGCGCCTGCAAGAGAAATCAAGTTCTTTAGAAATAAATTCATATTTCATTCATTTGTTCAATTTTTTACATTGTAAATGCTCTGGAAATTCAATGAATAGATGCGCCTATATCCTCTGAGCAATTTCAAGCTTATTTCATGACTTTAGACTTTATTATGAATTTTTGAGCAATATTAGAGTAAATCGCAGCTTTCTAGTTTATTTGCAAAAACCTCAAAAACACAAAAAAATACAAAACAACAAAATCAGTGATCTTCAGTTAGGGTTTCGGGGTTGAGAATCACCTGGATTCTTACAGTGGTATTAGAGCACAGATTTCCTGCCATTCTGTGCTTTTTCAGTTGCTTTTTTAGAATACAGAGTACTTTTTGGTTGCTTTTTCATGAGTAGAGACATTATTCATTATACCAAGGGTACAGAAACAGGTAGAGCCGAGGATTGGACAGGTCCACCTATTCCTGAAGGTGAGACAACGTCAGGAGTATTGGGTATTCACAGATCTATCTCCAACAGTAGCGAGAACAGTGTTGCAACCCTGATGGTAGACCGTGAGATCCCTACAGCGACACTTAGGGATTCAGTGAAAGCACATGCAGAGGACGACATTACTGATGAGGAGTTCTGACGCAGTCATGATAACATGATGGACATGATGTCCCAGTTGATGGGCACTATTAGACAGTGTACTCCATCACAGCCACATTATATTCAGATCGGACAGTCGAGCAGGACTGTAGGGGTGGACCAGCCTTTGGCATCAGCACCACGATAGCCATCACCGACCTATCAAGAGCGTAGGCATGGATAGCCTACATTCTTACCCAGAGATACCCCACCTCTGACTCCGGGGGCAGAGTAGTAGGGGCAGCATCAGGAGTTTCAGCCGCATAATGGTATGTCAGTAGCAGATGTGACTAGATTTCACGGTGAGTACCTATCATTGGCACCTGAGATCAGGCAGGCACTATCTTTTCATGAGTTTATGGATGTTCATAAACCCAAAGGAGGAGGCAGATTTGACCGTAGAGCTCCTCAGCATCAGCAGCCACTGCCATAGGCGAACAGGGATTTGCAGTATGCAGTTAGCAAGATCACCTTGCCATATTTTGATGGATCTGATAAGACGTCAGCGAGGTCTTGGTCCAGAAATTGGACAACTATCTATCACTGAGGCCTATGCAGGAGGACGAGGCCATTAAGTTTGCTACTTTGCATCTTGATGGACTTGCGCATGATTGGTGGCATCATGGCATGTACACACTTGGCCATCATGCAGTTACTACCTACCAGGAGTTCACTAGCAGGCTCATAGAGCATTTTGATAAGAAAGATCCAGAACTCTACTTCAGAGAGCTAGCTCAGCTCAGACAGACAGGTAGCTTGGATGCGTATGTCAGTGAGTTTCAGAAGGTTGCAGTCATGGTGACAGGCATCTCAAAGCAGAGACTTGTTATACTCTTCGTCGAGGGTTTGACAGAGCCTATGAGAGGTTGGGTCAAGGCATTTGATCCTCCCACCCTTCAGGAAGCCATGAGGAAGGCTCGAAACATGGAGCTTGCAGCACCTCGCAGCAAGTTCAATTCAGGTTCGACACCCTACACGAGGCCTAATAGGTCTTTTGATAGGAATAGGCCCTTTGACAAGAGGAGGGATCAACCGGATCCTAAGAGATAGAATGCACCACCCTTTGACAGAGAAACACTGAATGACTTGCGGAAGAAAAAGTTGTGTTTCTGGTGCAAGGCACCCTACGATGAAAAACATGTATGCCCACTTCGTCCCAAGGTCAAAAATAATCAAATGGAATGGTTTTATGAGGGCGAAGAGCAATCTGATCTGTCAGACCAGCAAGCTGATTCCGAGCATTCAGATGATGACAGGTCCAAAAATGAGGGTGAAAACGAAGGAGGAAGGAAGCTACAGGAAGCACACTTGACTAGCCTCCAGAGAGATGGGTCATTTAGGCTTCGTGGGCTTCTAGCAGGTCAAAAGGTGATCACGTTATTGGACACGGGTGCCACACATAATTTCATTGATGCCCGGTTGGTAGAGAGACGTGGTATTCAGACAGAGGAGTTTGAGGGTATCCAAGTTAAGGTGGCGGATGGGTACACCCTCAAATGTGACCGAAAGATTACTGATCTTCCGATGCAACTGAATAACTATGAATTCAAGACTGAATTCTATGTTGTTAATATGGGAGATACTGATGTGGTGTTAGGGATGGCATGGTTGCACAATTTGGGTGAGTTCACACTCAATTTGCGAGACATGAAGATGAAGTTTAAGGTTGATGGGAGACCTCATGTCATCAAGGCTATTCGAGACAGTAATCTGAGGATGGTTTCATTCAGGTGGATGGAGAGGCTCATTCGTCATGATATGGTTGACTGGGCAGCAGAGTGCATGTTGATGCCAGCCCAGCAGGAGCAGCAGAAGGGTGAGTACCACCCCGACATTCAGATATTGAGGACTAAACACTCCAAAGTGTTTAGTGACATTCCACCTGGTAGACCTCCAGACAGAGGCACG
This sequence comes from Sequoia sempervirens, assembly GCA_007258455.2. NCBI lineage: Eukaryota > Viridiplantae > Streptophyta > Pinopsida > Cupressales > Cupressaceae > Sequoia > Sequoia sempervirens. The sequence continues at coordinate 98,063 of VDFB02256686.1, read as the reverse complement.
GAGCATATCATTGAGTTGGAGGAGGGCGCAAATCCCGTTATGATCACACCCTACAGGCATCCGAAATAACTCAAGGATGAGATAGAGAAGACCATCAATGAGTTGTTAGCTATGGGACACATTAGACCTAGCAAATCACCTTTTGCTTCATCGGTTGTATTGGTGAAGAAGAAGGACGGGTCACTTTGGATGTGTATAGACTACCGCCAGCTAAACAAGAGGACGATTAAGAACAGCTACCCAATACCACGCATTGATGAGCTGATTGATGAGTTGCACGGAGCTATCTTCTTTACGAAGATTGATTTGAGATCAGGGTACCACCAGATTCAGATGAGGGAGCAGGACATTGAGAAAACCGCTTTCAGGTGTCATTGCGGTCACTTCGAGTTCTTGGTTATGCCGTTCGGTCTAACTAATGCACCTGCCACCTTTCAGGCTACCATGAACAAGGTTTTCAGTTCTCAGCTGCGGAGATTTGTATTGGTCTTCTTTGACGACATTTTAGTATATAGCAGGTCATGGGAGGAGCATTTAGCTCACTTAGACGCAGTTTTAGGTATCTTGGCTGACGAGTCTTTCTATGCCAAGGAATCCAAGTGTGAGCTAGGTATGGAGGAGTTGTTGTATCTTGGGCACATCATCAGTGCCAAGGGAGTGAGTATGGACCCTGAGAAGGTCCGAGCGATAGTTGAGTGGCCGGTACCTAAGAACCTTACGCAGCTCAGAGGCTTCATTGAGTTGTGTGCTTTTTACAGGAGGTTTGTTAGTGGGTTCTCACGTCACGCCACACCCCTTACTGACTTGACAAAGAAGGGGGCGTTTACTTGGTCACCACAGGCGCAGGAGTGCTTTGACAGGTTTAAGGTGATCATGACTTCATGTCCAGTGCTAGCATTGCCTGACTTTACGAAGTCATTTGATTTGTTTTGCGATGCTTCAGGAGAGGGCATTGGTGCCGTTTTGATGCGAGAACGACACCCTATTGCTTTTGAGAGCAGAAAGCTTAGGGGTCCTGAGAGGTTCTACAGCATTTACGACAAGGAGATGTTAGCCATTATGCATGCTTTGGCTAAGTTCAGGCAATACTTGGTAGGCAGCAAATTCAGTGTTCGTACAGACCATAATAGCCTGAAACACTTCCTTGGACAGCGAGACTTGAATGAGAGACAGCAAAAATGGGTCAGCAAACTGCAGTCGTATGACTTTGATATCACCTTCATTAAGGGGAAGCAGAATGTTGTAGCTGACGCCTTGTCTCGTAGACCTCAGTTGAATGCCATGGCACAGATCGCAGAGGATTGGAGGCATCGGATTATTGCAGAGTATGCTAAGGACCCATGGGCCTCTAGCATCATTGACAGGACAGAGCAGGATAGCAGGTACACCATTGTAGATGACTTGATCATTTACAAAGGGCGGATTTTACTGATTCCTGATTCTAAGTTGAGAGCTACAGTTTTGAAAGCCTTTCACGATCTTCCTATGGCGGGCCATCCCGGCTACTTCAAAACATATAAGTTGGTTCGGGAACGGTTTACTTGGAGAGGGCTGAAAACTGATGTTCTCCAGTTGTTCGAGAGTGTTCTGTTTGCCAGCAGAACAAGCAGGAGCACACTTATCCTGCTGGATTGCTCCAGCCACTTCCGATACCTGACAGGAAGTGGGAGTCTTTATCGATGGACTTTATCACAGGTTTGCCGAAAGCCCAAGTAAAGATTGAACCTACGTAGTGGTTGATCGGTTGACTAAATATGCACACTTCTTCCTGATTATGTAGAAACCCTAGTTTCCCCCTGACACTGCTTCTGACTGAGTTTCAAGTTTTTCTGAAGGTTTTTGGTTTTTTTGCAATTTTTGTGTTTTTGATGCAATAAATGAAAGGTACGATTTTGGCAATAAATTGAAATAAATTCAATAAAAATAAAATAGCTCTGGAAATGAGAGAATATCGATGCCAGTATCTTTATTCAAACTTCTCTACTGATTACAATGATATCCAGAAACATGCAATGAATAAAATAAAGAATTTTCAATATTTTTAGAACCTGGTATTTGCTGCTACAGAAATACAGAAATGTACGGCTGAGTCAAACAATGATCTTCTCCCTCCGACTGATGATCTCTGGTGACTCCTAGATAGTTGGTGCCTCCTTTGATGCAAACTGGAACCCTCTAACAAAGGCGTTTCCTTTAATCTGATGAGTACGGCCAAAGGACAGATTGTACGGCCCTGCAGTAAGGTACGGCTTGACAGAACAGCAATAAATATTGTACGGCCTTCACCAAAATCAATGTCTAATCCTCTGTAATGATGCGCCAAGATGAACAACTACTGTCTGGATGCAAAACACTGAAGAATCTCAGATAAAAGACAATCTCTAAAAGCTCTGTAGTTTACTCTGAATGAGAAAACCTCTGCTGGCAATAGATCAAGTGATATTTCACACTCTCTGAATTGCTTTCCGCTGGAGATGGCTCGTTCCCCAAGGAAGTCGAGTTCAAACCCTAAAGTCTGTGCTCAGATCAATTTGATCAGTTCTCAAAATCCAATAATCACATAATGGCTCCAAAACCCAAGGCAAAAACCTCTTAAGGCTGAAAAGTGCGATTTCCTTAAGAATAGGGTTTCATTAAAATATTCACTTTTAATTCTTTTAATTTCTCCATAGTTCACAGCTGAATATTTTAATATAATTTAAATGTGAAACTGGCCCCCTTTAATGATGGCGCACCCCTCAAGGCAATCACTTAAGTTATAATTTAAAATTATAACTTTATATTAAAAATCATTAATTAATTAATATTTAATCAATACAATTAAATATTAATATTTCTCCCGTTACTTATCCGTTTCTTCCTTGCCTGCCTCATTTAATTTTAAACTCAAGTGATTCCGATGCCGCCAGCCATACCGCTAAAATAGCGGGGTCCTACACGCTTGCCGTGAACCGCTAAAAAAATAATTTCAAAGCCCGACGGTGCCGTAACGAAAGACCACTGATCAATCCCTGCTAACTGAAGCTGAGCCAAGCTCTGAATGACCCTCTATCCAATCAATCAGCCTACGAGGGTCGTGTGATAGGCCAATCCCTGTCCTCTGAGAGATGTCACTGAGAAGGGGACATGACAGATTACTACCACATTCACAACATCACAGACTGCAAAGCTTTTCTTTAGAGAGGTATTCCGGTTGCATGGGTTGCCTCGGACGATAGTCAGCGATAGAGACAGTCGGTTCATGAGCAACTTTTGGCAGGAGTTGTTCAGGCTTTGTGGGACCGAACTGACACCGAGTACCAGCTACCATCTGCAGACAGATGGGCAGACAGAGATTGTCAATAAATGGGTGGAAGGTTACTTACGTAATTACATAGCTGGACAGCAGAGAGCTTGGGTGAGGTGAATATATCTCTGCGAGTATTGTTATAACTCGACTCACCACATGACGATACAGATGACACCCTTCATGGCTTTGTATGGGTATGAGGCGCCCAACCTTTTGGACCTGATATTGAGTGATAGCAGAGTGTCGAGTGCAGGGGATATGATACAGAGTCAGCAGGACATTTTGAGGTCTCTCAGAGACAATATCCAGCGGGCACAGAATCAGCAGAAGCAGTATGCTGATCAGAAGAGGGTTGAGTGTTCCTTTGATGTGGGTGATATGGTGTACCTTATGTTGCAGCCGTATCGTCGGTCTACTCTACGGAAGAGTAGGGCAGAGAAGTTGAAGCCTTGTTACTATGGTCCATTTCGTGTTGTCAGACGAGTGGGCGAGGTAGCTTATGAGTTGGACTTGCCAGCAGATAGCAGGGTTCACAATGTGTTTCACGTTTCTCGCCTGAAGAAGGCATTGGGTTAGCATGTGATACCCTCTCCAGTTCTGCCACCCCTTGATGACGAGGGGAAATTGATACTAGTACCTGAGGCCATCCTCGAGATGAGAGAGAGACACCTTCAGAGGCGGGTGATCAAGGAATATTTGATCAAGTGGAGAGATTTTCCAGTTGAGGATGCTACATGGGAGTCAGAGGAGATTTTACAGCATCCAGAGTTGAGATTGCTTGAGGACAAGCAATTTCAGGGAGGGCGGACTGTGATGTCCCCATCCTAGTCAGCGCAGCTGGATGTGGTTAGCCTATTATTTCAATCCTCGTAGGCTGACAGATGTGTGCAGAGGATCAATTGAGGCAGTTACCCAGTGTTCTGGAGCTTCATTGTTGCAGTTGTTTCAGGTTGGGCCTTCGCAGAATCCTTCAGAGTGGTTTTTCAGAGACTTTCTATTTTTAGAAAGTCGGACAGGCGGAAGCTGCTATTTTGGGCAGGGCACCTGGTTTAGCTGTTTAGCTCAGAGTCGACCCAGTTCATCAGTTTGACGGTCAGATGGAGAAATAATGGAGTATTTAATGGTTTAATGAATAATTAATATTTTTGACTTTATATTAAAGTCACTTTATTAATTATTTAAATATTTAATTAAAAGGCGTATTATAAAGTATTTATTATACTTTATAATAAAGTGGAAAAAATTAATATAATGAATAAATAATTATTCATTAATGATGGGTGCCATTTATTTAAGATATTTCTCCTAAGTCAAAAAGGACGCATTTAATCATTTAATTAAATGATTATTAAAAAGAGTCATTGGGTCGAATTTTTTCAAGGAAGCTATATATTCACAGGAAAAAGACAAATCAAACTCTTATGATTTGATTATTCAATTTGTCTTCTATTTTGCTCTGAGCATTGAAGTTTGCAAAACCTAGGGTCTCAGCAGATGAACGATTTTGGAGAACGATACCTCTTCAGAATCTGGCATACTGAGACTGTGCAATACCAGTTGAAGATTGTCTACTTGGTGACTTCATTCAGAAGTTGCAGTTGAGCACATTGAATCGATTTCAGGAAGGATATTCAGAGTTACTTCATTAGTTAATAGGGGCGACCTATCAGAGATTGTTTTTGCAGAGATCTGGCATCCTTTTTATTGGTCCGTACTATATTTATTGCTGCTGCTGTACAGGCCGTACAGATCTGTACTTTCAAGGCCGTACTTCTCTTTCTAGAAGGAACGTCTTCATCTTTCAGTCTCTGGCAGAGGGATTCAGTGCGCCTAAGTTGTTTGGAGTTTTTGCAACGTTTTCAGAGTTTAGATATTCATCTATACATTCAGCCGTACCATGTTATTTTGTCATTTTGGCACCTCCAAGAGAAATCAGGTTCTTTAGAAATAAATTCATATTTCATTCATTTGTTCAATTTTTTACATTGTAAATGCTTTGGAAATTCAATGAATAGATGCGCCTATATCCTCTGAGCAATTTCAAGCTTATTTCATGACTTTAGAATTTATTATGAATTTTTGAGCAATATTAGAGTAAATCGCGGCTTTCTAGTTTATTTGCAAAAACCTCAAAAACACAAAAAAATACAAAACAACAAAATCAGTGATCTTCAGTTAGGGTTTCGGGGTTGAGAATCACTTGGATTCTTACAATGATGCTGTAGGTAATGTTGATGTATTACGATATTTATAATATCTTTGTCTTGGAAATTATAAAATAATGATAGGGAATTATAGGTAATTAAATAATGGTTTATACATAATGCTTGTGAATATATTTAAATATATTACGATTTATGAATATATTCAAATATATAATGATGGATGAATATATTGAGAAATTAAATGACATGATAATAATTCATTGATATGTATTTAGATATATATATAATATATATGTATTGTGATTCATATATACATCATAGGCGATTGACCAACATAATGTATACATATATAAATAAATATTATTTACGATTATCCAATAATGATGCTTGTAGCAATTATTGAACCTTATAAGCAATTATGATTCTTTGATATACGAAGGGAAAACGATTTATTTGATTCATACTAATGATATATTCTAAGTGTTAAGGACAGACGGTTCAATTAGGAGGAGAATGAGATCAGGATTTCAGATATCCTTGTCAGTATAGCGGTTGCCAGATAAGTATGAGATATTATGTTTATTATTCTTGTAGTATGTTATATTTTACTATGATATGCAATTAAATATATTATTAGTCATGGGTAACAACTCTCTATATCGGAGTTATCAATTGTTGCTAAAATATGAATAATGGATCTGTAACACTGATTTGATATGTAAGAACAGAATGTGTCTACATTATGGATGTTATCTGTCAAAGCCACAATAATGTTGCTTACAGCAATTATCGTGTCTTATTGAGCTATTATGACTTTACCTTGAAGAATAGACTTCGGGCTCAAACTCCCTTTCGCTAAAACTCAATAGGGAGAGGATGGTTGTGGAGGGAAAGGCTGGTAAGTTGATCCCATGTTGATGTCCCAAGATGGTAATAAGACTTGAGGGAATCCACTTGGAGATTGGTCACGCGCCCTTTGCACTGTAAGGCATCCCTCCTCCAATGAGGTTAGGAAAGAAGAGCTAAGGAAAAGATCTATTCCGATCAAGAGTAATAAGTCATATCAGTTTATGATGTGTTTATGCACTAGCTGATAATGCATCTGCCTTATCCTTAAAATGTTCAATCTAGAATTGTGCATGTGCAAAATTAGGCGGTGGTAAATAAACTTCTTGATCTTAACTTGTGCATTTTATGTCTCTAATAAGGGGACATTACAGTATCTCTGTTCTCTGTCACTCATAGAAGGTTTGTTTCACAGGATGGCAGGATGCGTAGCTCTGATACCATTGAAAAGAACCGGACTAATTTTTCCCAATTTTTCAATATAGCAACTCAACAAACAAGAACCCGTTAGGGTTAGTTCAATCAAACCAGCAGTTACAAATAACTCGTTGCCAAGAATGCGCACTCAATCTCAACAAGAGAGAGGCTGTCATATGGCAAGAGGATCGTCAGTACCTTAAACAAACTGCAACTGAAGGTAACTCTAACCAAGAATGTGTCCAAGATGGACGAACATATGGTCAGAGGATCTCAATTCATGCTGAAAGGTAACTCTAACCAAGAATGTGTCCAAGATGGACAAACATATGGTCAAAGGATCTCTACCACTACAAGTGCTGAAAGCAAACTCAACACCAAGTATGTGCTACCCAATCCAGAATGGAAATGAGGCGACCATATGGCGGAGATATAAAGAAATACAAATGCAACTTCATAATGTAAAGTAAGATTAAGAGAAATGCTGACAGTACTACTGTTCAGCTTACAATGAGATATAGAATGCCTGCAAGATCAAGGATTAGAGCTCTTCAAATTGCTGCAACAACAAAGGTGTCCTTCACAAAGCCTTTTATGACTCCCTAACACCGATCCATGAAGAAAATGCAGATTTCTCAAATCTGATATGACAGACCAGCAGATTAATATGCAAAACCAGCAACATATAACCCTACCAAATTGCTCATATGTACAAACCCTAGTTTCCCCTATTCTCCGAATCTGACAGTTTTCTGAGTTTTTCCTGACGTTTTTGGTTTTTTTGCAATTTTTGGGTTTTTGAGCAATAAATGAAATGGTACGATTTTTGCAAATAATTGAAATAAATTCAATAAAAATTAAATGACTTTGGAAATGATGGAAATAGAATGCCAGTATCTTTATTTTGATCTTCTGTAGTGATTACAAAAATACCCAGTTGCATGCAAGCAAGAAATAATGAAATTTATTAAGAACCTGGCAAATCTGATTGCAATTAATGGACTGCTGTAGCTTGTACGGCTAAGATGGTAAACTACTTTCTCCTCCCGTCTGGTGCTTCAGAATAGATCTCCAATAATAGGCGCCTCCAAAAATGATAAGAAATGATCTCAAAACAAGGCGTTTTCTCCAGAAACCAAGGACGGCTCCCTTCAAGATGGTACGGCCAGAAATCTGAGATGTACGGCCTGGTACAGGTACGGCCAGATCAGGAACAGCAATGAATGATGGTACGGCCTCTTCACAAATCTCCAGATCTTCAGAATAAGTGCGCCTAAATGAATGATGGTCTTCTGAATGAAAACTACTCTGTAAACCCTGAATATGGATGTCTCTGATGTTCTGTGATTCCTCCTGTATGAAGAAATCTCTCAGCTGCAATAAATCAGGTGCTATTTCACACCCTCTGAACTGCTTCCAGTGGAGATGGCTCGTTCTCCAAGGAATTCGAGTTTCAAACCCTAAGGTTCTGTGCTCAGACAAAACTTGACCAGTTTCAATATCAATAATCTCATAAATGGCACAATTCCCAATGCAAATGCACTATAAGGCTGAAAAGTGCGATTTCCTTAAAAATAGGGTTTAACTAAAATATGCACTTTTAATTCTTTTAATTTCTCCATAGTCCTCAGCCAAAATATTATAATAAATTATAATCAATAACTGGCCCCTTCCTGATGATGGCGCACCCCTCAAGAAGAATCACTTAAGTTATAATATAACATTATAACTTTATATTATAATCATTAAATAATTAATATTTAATTAATACAATTAAATATTAATATCTCCCTCGTTACACATCCGATGTCTGATCCGTCTGAAGCTGACGAACACTGAAGTGATTCTGAACGTTGCCAATCTCATACTGCTAAAAATAGCAGGGGTCCCACGCTGACTGCCAGGAACTGCTAAAAATAGCAACTTTGCAAAAAGTCTCCGATCGAGCCCAAACGAAAGGCTACTGATCAAACTCTGCTAACTGAAGCTGAGCCAAGCTCCCAAGTGACCCTCTATCCAGTCTATCGGCCTACGAGGGTCGTGTGATAGGCCAATCCTGTACTCCGAGAGATGTCACTGAGAAGGGGACATGACATCATAACTCATTCAATTCTCATTCAAATCACATGAGATAAGATGCATAATGATCCTAAGAAGAAGGCGCCCAAGATGGAACCCATAAACTAACTCTAGAACTCTCTGATAATTTCTACACGAATTTCAAGACACCTCTAGATGGTACGGCCCTCAAGGAAGGGCGATTCCTTTAGATAAAATTCAATTCTTCATTAAAAAATCTTTAACTTGGTAAACAAGGGTGCCCTTGCCAAATAGACACAAAGAGACAATACCCAGAATGATTCTTTTCGTATTTTTTGACTTATGAGTAAAAACATCAATCAGCTACAGTGAAATGACAACTCTAGAACTTCACTAACAAGCATGAAACAGAATTACAAAGCAAACTCAAGCTACAATGCAAACTCACTACAAAAACCACTCAATAACAAGCAAACCTCTCCACTAGGTGCTATCTCTCAAGCACGAAGTCGAGCCAAGGCTAGGAGGCATTCATTCCTCGAAGCAGTCCAGCACCATTTCGGCAGCATAACATTACTCAAGAAATTAGATGATCAAATGAATACCCAAGACGTCCTTTTATAATTTGCGAAGTCCCCTCCAGAAGCTTCCAGAAACCCTAATTCTTTTCCCTCCAAGAAAAGGCGTCACTTTCTTCAAGGCTTCATTTTTGACTTTAATGAAATTCATCTCTTCAAGATAGGCGTCCAACTTAAAACTTCAATTTTGACCTTAATAAATATAAAATTACCTCAATGAGGCGCCACCCCTTAAAGACCACCTTTTTAATACAACATTAAGTTATGAGACTAGGCCAAGGGGGTATTATAACATTAAAATATAACTTTTTAAAAAGAAATGAACTTATCTCTCCAAAAATGCATCCCAAGGCCAAAATCGAACAAACCAACTGAGTCGACTGAAGAGGAAAGCCAACTGTGCCGAGAACGACAGGACCATTGCGAAAAATAGAATTTACTAAAAATAGTAAATTCCTGAAGGTGCTCGGAATGCCAAGAAAAACACACCACTGCGAAGCTCTCTGAAAACCCAGAAAGAATCTACCATTCAATCAACCATCCACGAGCAATAGCGACCTCCAAAACACGAAACCCTAATTTCACCTTCCGAGTAGCCTACGGGTCTCCGGAATAGGCCAACGGTCAACTAGAAAGATCATGCTCGAGAAGGGGACATTACATGGTTATGAGGTTATTTACATCTTGTTTGGTGCAACTTTTGATCCTCATGATGGCACCTAGACTTCACTAGGATGTTGTTGATGATTCTACGGTGTTTGGGGTTGGATTGGAGTGCATTGTATGGAACTGCGATTGATTGTAGCTTGCTGGTTGGTGTATCAGTTTGCTGCAACTTCATTATCAGACCTGTGATATTCATATCAGAGCTTTGCAGCGGTATACCAGGCCTGTTATTGCTCCTTTTAGGCATGTTTTATGATATGCTCTTGCTAACAAGTTGCAGGGATTGATTAGAGTCTCAGTGGGTTGACTTATTGTAATGTTTGCTTCATGTTTCAGTCTCATATTTCAGCTATACAGCAGTATTGTACTTGTTAGCATCTTTATCGAGCCTTCTTGTAACACTATTTTGGTAGTACTATTTAGTGAATTGCTCATCTTTGGTTTTTATGCTAACCCCATTCAATAAGTGGCATTCCCGCTGAATAAGTGGATGAACTCTCTTTGAATTTCATGTTATGTCCGCTAAATAAGCGGATGTTTACTTCCATGTTGAGCTATGCATCCCATTGCATAAGTGGTTTTGGACAGTGAAATATTCCGAGCCAATTTTTTCGTTTTTTCAATTATCAGGTTACAACATTTCAATCAAGTACCCGTTAAGGTTAGAAGATAAACCCAAACGTACTGAAACAACTCTAACCAGTATGGCGCCGATGATGGCGAGCATTGGTCAGAGGATCTTCTACTCTAATTGCTGGAAAGGGAACTCGACGTCAAGTATGTGCTACCCAATCCAATGCGGAGTGAGGGGCGACCATATGACGGAGTGATTACAATAACAAAACTTGAAAAAAGATGCGGAAAGCTAGAAATACTCAACACCCAGAATGTGCTTGCTAACCCAGAATGGGAAAGTAGCTACCATAGGGCGAAGGTCAATTAGAAACAATATCAACTGCTGGAAGTAAACAGAGCATTACAACATGATGAAGCAAGATTATATTTTGCGGTCAGTACTACTGCCGGCTTACACTATGGAAGATGAAATCTTGCAAAGATACAAATCAGCATATAAATGGAGATGTACAATATTAGTGTATTCCTTTGCCGAGAAGTATAGCTTAAAATGAAAGATCATTAAATAGATCTAACCTCTTAAAACTTGGGCAATTCCAATGAGGCCACCGTAGAGTCTTTGAGATGCTCTTCAACACCCACCCAAGAATGAAGCTGCAGATTTCGACACACTATTATGACTGTCCTGCATGTTTCATCAAAAAACCAGCTGTGTACAGTTTTCTTGATCAGCTCATAACTCCTCTAGATACTCAAATGACGTGATATTGATTGCAAAACACTATTACCAAAAATGGCGCTCAAACTAACAACAAGAAACAGTCCCAAAGAGCAAGCATTAATTAATGCACAAATCCCAAGGCTGAGCAGATGGTACGGCCCAGTACAGGGGCGATTTCCTTATATAAAATCAGAAACTTCTCACAAAAATCTACAACTTTGCCTACTATGGCGCCTAGCCAAGGTGGATAGGAATAGACAATACCCACAATGAAATTTTTGTCTTTTTTGGATTTATGAGATAAACTATGAATCTGCTGTAGCAAACTTGCAAAAACCAAAAACATCTAATATGCCAAAAACTGAAACTACTTTGACAAATGCAGATTACAATGCAAAACTTACTACAAACACTCAACTACGCAAACCTCTCCACTAGGTGCTGTCTCTCAAGCACGAAGTCGAGCCCAGACTAGGAGGCATTCATTCCTCGAAGCAATTCCGCAACCATTTCGGCAGCATAACATTAGCATAGACCAAAGATGATGAAATGATGCACAAGACTCCTTTTTATAAGTTTCGTTTGACTTCACGAAACCCTAAAATCCACTTTTAGGTCAAAACCCTGATCTCCTCAAGGATGGCGTACTTTTCCTTCAAAGCTTAAGATTTGATATTTTAATTAAATATCATACTTTTGATAAATACGCCCTTCAAACCTTGCTTTGACTTTGGCACTAATTAAAATAATCTTTTAATGAGGGCGCCCCCCCTCAAAGACCACTTTTTAAAACAATATTAAGTCATTAAATCTAGGCCCATGGTCAACGTTAAAATATAATATTTAAAACGTGACTTTTAATTAAATGACTTAGCTTATCCCTCCGAATGTGCCCTGAAGCCGATACTGAGCAAAACATCTGACCAAACTGAAGCAGGGAGTCAACCGAGCTGAACTCAACTGGAAAGCTGCTAAAAATAGAATTTACTAAAAATAGTAAATTCCAGAAAGTGCTCCGAATGCCGAGATGAACATACCACTGCGAAGCTCTCTGAAAACCCAGAAAGAATCCGCCATTGAATCCACCATCTCTGAGCAATGACCTCCTCAAAAATAGGAAACCCTAATTTTACCTTCCGACTAGCCTTCGGTTTCCAGAGAAAGGCCAACGGTCACATGATCGATCAGGTTTGAGAAGGGGACATTACAATCCGCCCTTCCCAAAATTGCTTGTCCTCAAGCAATACCACCACAGCTCCAAAAATTTGAAAACTAATCCATACGCAACAAGTATGATCCCTGGTTCCCAAATGCGTCTCAGGAAAAACCCACCATGCCGATGCTGCACCACTCTGATCACATTAATGAAAATATTATGCCAATGCTGCACTGACTCCCCTTGTAACTCCAAAGTGTTACCCTCTATGGTACTCAAACTGAAAGATCTTAAAGGAGGGAAATCAAAATCCTGCAACATCTCATGTCCACGATCCCCCGAATTAACAGTATCAACCATACTACTGTCAATCACCATTCTGAGCAATAGGAGAGATAGACTATTCAAATCAAAATCGAACTCCTCCCCATACCTCCACATGGTAACAAACGGGACCATGCCTGCAAGTGTGACCTCTACACATCTTCTTGCAAGGAGGGAAGCATTCCTTTGCAAGAGCTCCACAAACTCATACTCATGTCTCCGCATAAAGCTACCATGCCTCATCTGAATTATACTTGCACAACCATGAAGACTACAGAAAACAATCATAGTTCCAACCCCATGAGTCTCCGAATGGTGAACCAAAGCATGTGAGCTACTGCTGTCATGAATCAATACTGAGAGTAAACTGTCAAAGTTTACATCATCAACCATCATAAGATGAATTTGGAGGGTAGGAAAAGTGTGAAGGAACAAATAATTACTGCTGATCAAGACTAGGATCAGCGCAGTGCAATCTGATTCTCGAGTCCTACCCAAGGGAAAACAACAACACCACTCCAAATCCCAAGCGTGAGCATGTGAGATGACCATCGAGCTGCAAAGTGACACCTCCAAGGTGGTTGGAAAACACACTAGATTCATCTCCATGAGAGAACTACCACCTCTTTGATCAGGAGTGATGAACCAACTCTCCTGAATGCGAGAAACGCAACATGTAAGGTGGCTGGTCTGCCTCAAACCAGCAAGCTCGTGTCTCAAAATCAGCCCTTGTCTGAGCTGAAAGTCACTTCCAAGAACTACCGATCGTTGATCTTTCCAACCCATATTCAAAATTTCTCTCCAATCCATTTGTTGATGAACAAACGGAACCATCAAGTAGCTGGAAATGAAGGGAACAACATCAACAAGTCTGGAAATTTGTTCCTTATCCCTCCAAGGATCTTTTTCATAAGTAATAAACTCTGACAACCCAAGTTGAGAATCCCAAGCATGGATACCCAACGGGAAGTGATTTTCAACACACTGCAAAGAAATCTCTACACATTCCCAAGTGCTAGTGAGAACCACATGCCTTCTCACGAAACTGATGCCCCATCTAGTAAATCCTTGAAGCTTAACCATGAAAGCTTCCACCTTAAGGAAGTATGAAACATAGAGTGGCTTCAAATTCAGCTCCCAAAACTGATCAATATGATTCCAAACATCATTCCACCCAAGGGATGGATTGTCAAGAGTGCACCCACCAAAGTCTAGTTCATCTTTTTCCCATTCCTCCTGAGTAGTAGGTCTGAAATCTTCACTCGTTGCTGCTGTAATGAAGTTACCAACAGCTACCAAGACTTGTCTCATCAACACCTTGATGTCATAGATGTTGCAATTTCCTTGCTTCGTCACCTCCCATGTAGAACCTTCATCCTCAAACCCACTTATGCATCTATTACTACTCAACATACGAGGCACATCCTCATGGAGTGATATCGAAGCATCCAAGCACTGGAAACCAGAATCAGTTTCATTCTCCATTTCATCCTCTACTTCATAGAGAGGATTATCATAACTGTTCTCATCACCTTCTTGAAAAAGAGGATTGTCATAAACTCCTTCATCACCTTCTTCAAAGAGAGGATTGTCAAAAATTGAAAAGTTATTCCATCCATCTTGCTGATCTAAATCTGCACTTGTAACTTCAGTCCTTCTTGTGAAACCTTCAAGGTCAAACTCTTCTCGAAGACTATCAAGCTCACAAAATACTTGCTTGATTTCTTCGGCTTTATGTGCATTCTCTTGCTTTGTGCAAATTTTGAAATCAGCAAACTGATTTTCTATTTCCATTAATGCCATTTGAGTTTCTTCTAGCGTAGCTCTTGTTGATCCAAGCTCCAGAGAAAGTTCATCAATCTTTCTCACTCTATCTTGAGAAGCACAAATGGTCTTCTTTGCAACTTCAATGGCATAATCACGATCTTCAACCAAGTGCATGTACTCGGACTTCAAGGTTACCAAAGAGTTTCTGATAAGTTGCAGATTGGGAAGAGCAACTTCATCTTTCACTCCTCTTTGTCTCTCTTCAAGCTGAGCCTTCCAGTACAATTCCTCAACCAAGCCATGTGTGTGATCAAACAAGGATAAAGCTTGCACTTCCTTGTCAATGGACACCTTGAATTGTTTGTCCCAATCATGAGAATTCAAAGATGATGAACTGCTGATAGGCTGCAACTGAAAATCAGAACCTTGTCCCTTGTCTTTGCTGCCTTCATTGCTGCTCCAACATTCATGAACTTCGCCATTGACTAGTGGAGAGTGCTCATTGTCAAAGAAAGCATCATACTTCACAGATTCTTTGACCCCAAGTTTGCAATCAGCTTCAAGCATTGGAAAATCATATTTGTGTTTAGTAACACCTTCAAACTCTACATCATCAAGAGCCACTTGGTCTTCTTGTTCAAAGGCTATGGCAGCCCCTAACTTGAACGAAGAATCATCGAATGTTGTTCTGAAAGTTTTAGAAGAAACAACATCCTCCTTGGTGGCTGCAACCAACTCGAAAGGGTCACCATGGAACTCTTCAGAGCAAGCTTCTTCATCAAAGACAATTTTTCCCTTTGTGCCCTCCTTATAGCTTGCGATGCAAACGAAACTTTGGTCTTCATCAGGATCAAAGGGAAATTCGTCCCACAAAGGTTCTCTTTCATACGTTGGTGCCAACACACCCGGATCCCAAATGCTAGTGGGTTGATTAAGATGATCAACAGGGAAAAACTTATCATGCTTCCTTTGTAGTGATGACTCTTTGAATAAGTCAAGTCCCAAATCCCTCAAACTGATATCGTCAAAAACATTTCTCTCCAAAGACCGAGTTTTCTACTCAAGCCCAAAGTCACCATCATAATGAAGTGAAAAATCTTCATTGCTTGCTGTTTTGAAAACTTCACCGTCATTATCTTCACCATGAGGAAGTATGTCACTGATTTCTTCATGTGGAACTTCTTCAAAAGTTGAGGCAGCAACATGAAGAGAATCATTCTTTACCAAATCTTCAATATGACCTTGTATAGACTCCTTAGACTCATCACCAACATCATCACTTGCTGTCACATGCAAATCTAGGGAAGTATTATGAAGCTCTCCCACACATTCCTCAACTGTCAAAGTTTCTATATCAAGCTTACGATCATTCTGAGGTGACATGTGCACCTTGCTTGTGCCTTCTTCAATATTAGTTGACTGATTTTTCTCTTCGACATGTTCATTTGTGGGCTGCAAACCACAAACAGACACTACTTCTTCCTTCCTTGCTCCTACAACCATTGTATGTTCTGTTTCCTCCTTAATCATTTTCTTGATGAAGTTGACCATAGCCCGCTTTCCAGGGTGATAAATCACCATCCAATCCAAAAAGGCATCAAAACAAACACTGTTCTTAAACTCATTTGTCATGCTCTGATAATCTCTGTAGAGTATGTCAGCCTCGTGTTCACATTTCCTCTTGAACTGGCATTCTTTAGAAACCCCAATCAAATCTGACTTCTCAAACTTAGCATAAATTTTTCTGATTCCACACCTTAACTCAGGATCCTTCAATAGCGTATACAGATCATGCATTAACTCAAGTAGAGACTTCTCTGTATTCATCTTTCTCTGTCAAGTGAACTCTGATGGGCACAGGATGGCAGGATCTTGGCTCTGATACCACTGAAATATTCCGAGCCAATTTTTTCGTTTTTTCAATTATCAGGTTACAACATTTCAATCAAGTACCCGTTAAGGTTAGAAGATAAACCCAAACATACTGAAACAACTCTAACTAGTATGGCGCCGATGATGGCGAGCATTGGTCAGAGGATCTTCTACTCTAATTGCTGGAAAGGGAACTCGACGTCAAGTATGTGCTACCCAATCCAATGCAGAGTGAGGGGCGACCATATGACGGAGTGATTACAATAACAAAACTTGAAAAAAGATGCGGAAAGCTAGAAATACTCAACACCCAGAATGTGCTTGCTAACCCAGAATGGGAAAGTAGCTACCATAGGGCGGAGGTCAATTAGAAACAATATCAACTGCTGGAAGTAAACAGAGCATTACAACATGATGAAGCAAGATTATATTTTGCGGTCAGTACTACTGCCGGCTTACACTATGGAAGATGAAATCTTGCAAAGATACAAATCAGCATATAAATGGAGATGTACAATATTAGTGTATTCCTTTGCCGAGAAGTATAGCTTAAAATGAAAGATCATTAAATAGATCTAACCTCTTAAAACTTGGGCAATTCCAATGAGGCCACCGTAGAGTCTTTGAGATGCTCTTCAACACCCACCCAAGAATGAAGCTGCAGATTTCGACACACTGTTATGACTGTCCTGCATGTTTCATCAAAATAACCAGCTGTATACAGTTTTCTTGATCAGCTCATAACTCCTTCTCTAGATACTCAAATGACGTGATATTGATTGCAAAACACTATTACCAAAATGGCGCTCAAACTAACAACAAGAAACAGTCCCAAAGAGCAAGCATTAATTAATGCACAAATCCCAAGGCTGAGCAGATGGTACGGCCCAGTACAGGGGCGATTTCCTTATATAAAATCAGAAACTTCTCACAAAAATCTACAACTTTGCCTACTATGGCGCCTAGCCAAGGTGGATAGGAATAGACAATACCCACAATGAATTTTTTGTCTTTTTTGGATTTATGAGATAAACTATGAATCTGCTGTAGCAAACTTGCAAAAACCAAAAACATCTAATATGCCAAAAACTGAAACTACTTGGACAAATGCAGATTACAATGCAAAACTTACTACAAACACTCAACTACGCAAACCTCTCCACTAGGTGCTGTCTCTCAAGCACGAAGTCGAGCCCAGACTAGGAGGCATTCATTCCTCGAAGCAATTCCGCAACCATTTCGGCAGCATAACATTAGCATAGACCAAAAGATGATGAAATGATGCACAAGACTCCTTTTTATAAGTTTCGTTTGACTTCACGAAACCCTAAAATCCACTTTTAGGTCAAAACCCTGATCTCCTCAAGGATGGCGTACTTTTCCTTCAAAGCTTAAGATTTGATATTTTAATTAAATATCATACTTTTGATAAATACGCCCTTCAAACCTTGCTTTGACTTTGGCACTAATTAAAATAATCTTTTAATGAGGGCGCCTCCCCTCAAAGACCACTTTTTAAAACAATATTAAGTCATTAAATCTAGGCCCATGGTCAACGTTAAAATATAATGTTTAAAACGTGACTTTTAATTAAATGACTTAGCTTATCCCTCTGAATGTGCCCTGAAGCCAATACTGAGCAAAACATCTGACCAAACTGAAGCAGGGAGTCAACCAAGCTGAACTCAACTGGAAAGCTGCTAAAAATAGAATTTACTAAAAATAGTAAATTCCAGAAAGTGCTCTGAATGCCGAGATGAACATACCACTGCGAAGCTCTCTGAAAACCCAGAAAGAATCCGCCATTGAATCCACCATCTCTGAGCAATGACCTCCTCAAAAATAGGAAACCCTAATTTTACCTTCCGACTAGCCTTCGGGTTTCCATAGAAAGGCCAACAGTCACATGATCGATCAGGTTTGAGAAGGGGACATTACAGACAGCTAGTCGCCTGATGCTTTCATTTCTTGCAACTTGTAATTCCTACTGAATAAGTGGATGTTTCCTATGTTTGAAGATTTCATACTCACCCCACTGAACAAGTGGTCCATTTCAATAGCAGAGTATTGTAACCTTACCACCTTATGCTCTCACCTTGCCCACATCGGGATTTGGGTGATTAGAAAGTGGAAGGGAGTTTACTTAAGTTGATCATGTTTGATTATTGGCTGACGCTAACAAGTTGTGAAGTTTTTTAAAAAATAAAAAAAATAAAGGTGGGTTATTACAAAGTTCCAAAGGATGTTTGTGTTTGGAGACAAGTGAAAATGGGAGGGAAAGAAACAACTGCCATGTAAACCTAAGAAAGAACTAACTACATATGTAATGTCCCTTGTTGAAGTTTTGTGATCTTTTTGTTTAGTGACTGAAAGAAAACCTGTGCTAATCTATGGAGTAGAAAACTCTTCCCTAAATGTTTCAACATAAAATGTTCGGAATTAGAATCAAACTAATTAATTACAAAATGCAATTTTTGTATTATATATATATATGCAGTGTTTTCAGAATTTATACAGCTTTTCATTTTGTATTTTCAGATCACAGAATTACTGACAGCAAAACCAAATAAATTCAAATCCTAAATTAAAAAATTAGAAAATGAGAATTCATTATTAGAGTTTAATATCAGCTTCCTATAAACAGCAAACAACACCCAAATCAACTCAATAACTAAAATTAAATTAACTGACCAATCAGTGGCCTGTAGTGGAATGACAAATGTAGAATGCAGATTGAGTCACAAGGAGGTTCCATAATCAGTTTTCCCAATCACTCAGCCAATATGCAATTCCCAGATTGATCTTGCTAGACCTGCCAATAATATCAAGGATAGCAAGCCAACAAACACACAACCACTTGCCAATTTAATTGAATTCAAACAAATAATTTAGGAAATGGGATGCGGCTGGGTTAGGTGGTTTGCCAACAAAATTTCAAACTGAAATTATAATATATGGCCCCCAAATATTCAGTATAGAATGGAGGCAGATAAAGGAATGCACAATCCACAATTAAATGATGGTTAGGATTTTGAGCGATAATATAAACAGGAGGCTGATGATATGCTTATTAATAATTCTAGATGAATCAAATAACATCACATTTTAGGTCACCAAGTCACATAAAATCATTTGCAATCAATAAATGCTTTGTATTGACAATAAATCTATTTCAGTTCAGCATTCACCAGTTGATGAGGCATAGCAGTTTAGAGTAAACATTCAACAAAATAAGTAGCAACCACTGACCAAACTGCAGCACAATAATAGTTCATAGTTACCAGTGCGGCAAATGTAATATCCCTAATGGATATTAATGCTAATATTCTTTAAATCCTCAGCAAACATATATTTTAAGTGATATGCTAGGATACAACTATAATATCCCGGCTAAATAGTTTAGGGAAAATATGTAACTGATTTAATATTCTTAACTAGAACTTATGAACCCTAAATTTTCTGCCACTTTTCTTATTTGACACTAATAAATTTCTGATTTAAATGATTTACCCAAGTTTAGCACGAACCCAAAAATTTATCTTCACATTTGCATAAGAACATTGAAACCCTAATATTATAGATCGGGTTCACAAATAAGGTAAACAGTAGATTTAACATTTACCCAGATCTAGTAAACTCAAATTGTAAACATTACTTGGCATTCATTGATACCCAAACTTAAGGGTTTGAATTGATGACTTCAGATTTTGAGTTTTAACAAGATTCAGCAAAGACCCCAAATCATTCTTCACATTTGTCCTTTATCTTGACTACCCAAATTGCAAATCAGGTTCCCAAATGGTGTAAGATCAATTGCAGAGCTTCTCATATATGAAATGGCCTGGAGTACATTAGTAGATGTTGCTACAACAGCAATAATAGATTGAAATACAACAGTTGCAATAATAATAAAACCACAGTTGCAACAACAAACTGAAGATACAGTGCTTCCTAATATCCTATATTATAGATCATCAATTATAATTAACGAATCTGTAAAATGTTAAAATCTAAAACATCCATGTCAACCGTAAATGTCATGTAGACTCCATATTGTTGATGTCAACCATCATTAAAGTCCAATATGACCTTTGGATGAGATTGCTCCTTTGGCCAAGTGGGTTTTTGTCCTTTGGTGCATGAGATATTTAGGGTTTTCATCCTTTGACCTCTAACAAATCCATGGGTTTTGTCCTCGAATCTGGGTGTTTGAATCAAGTGCTTAGAATGGTTTTCTAGTTATGGTTTCTCAATATTTCTCATAATAATTCTTCAATTAAGACTCTAAATCCTTAATACCCATAGAAAGAATGTTAGACTGCATTAAATGCCAAGACCTCATGATTGGTACATGATAGAGAATGCCCATACCTAACGAGCATATTTTTTCCTTTATATCGCATTTGAAATTGTGCCACATGTGCTTGGATGTACCCAAGAGGCATGGGGGAATGTTTTTTGTGATTTGCAAGTGTCCTCTACAATAATGGTAGGAGGCCTTGTGGGGTTTGAACTTTAACCACTACATTAATGGCAACAAAGGTTGCCTTCTTTGTTTGCATTGCCGGAGGTACTCATGGATCTACACCCTAAATATTAAATAATGTTTTCTTGGTTGGAGAAAACAACTTTTAGAAATTGTCATGTTGAATGTGATCATTAATGGCATTTTGAGATAAGCCAGAAGGTAGGTGAGGTGAAAATTGCAAAATAGGTAGGATTATTGGAGTTCCAAAGTTGGAGATACTTTATGACTCTTACCACTAGTTGGAGATCAGAGTTCAGGTAAGAGGCATGATGGCTAGGACAAATCTAAAACTATGACAAGGCAAGGAAAAGAATGGGGTTTGGAGGAAAGGGATGATAGGATGGAAAACTTCGATAGCCTGAAAGAAGGAAATGGAGGTAGGAGATGGATGTGAGGTATGCTTGGATAGATAAGTTTGACACTTCAACAAGCATAAAGGGAAGGTAGAGTTGGGAGGAAAGGTATGCTAAGATGAGGAAGTCTAAAAGTTCATTGAGGACCAAGGATTAAACTTAGACAGGAAAGAATGCTTGGACGAGGAACTTAAAAACTCTGATGATGGACAAACACTTAGAAGATTGGGCATGCCTTCAAACTTAGAGACATCAAGGACCTTATATAGAAATAGGGGGAAAGAAGAGGAAGAACACACATGAAATTGGTAGGATAGATGCAGGAAATAAGAGATAGGCAATTTGGTCCATAACATATATATTATTACAAAAGGGGACATGACAAGTCTACTCCACTCAAAATTGTGTGCCATCAAGCAATGCAAATTCAAAGATTCTAGAAGTTTTTCTTCATCCCAAGCAACATCCCTTGCAGGTAGGTTCTCTCCATGAACCTATTGATTTGTGATGGCTCCACATCCCAAATTTTCCACCCTCGTGGCAATGATGGCATCCATTTCCCTTATGAGCACCACTCCACAATTTGTGAACACTAAATAAGTGCAAGATGGTGCATCATAAACACACATTGTCATGCATGAAAACATTCCAAGGGTTAGATGTTGGGGCCTATCATAGCAATACTCTCCTAAGTGTAGCCATTTAATTCATGTGGATTTATGCTTTGAAACATGTTCCTTCAAGGTTCTTGCTACCCTCTTACTCACCCTTTTTGTTAGGCCTGTTGTTGGTAGCTGATAACTTGTGTTGGGGATGAGTTCAACACTTGTCAACCAGGATAATTGCTACCAAGGGAAACTGTTAATTTTGTTGTATCTATCACTGGCATATTCCTAGGCAACTAGGGCAGTCCAATCACTCCTTGGAAAGTTAATTCTACCTCATGATGTGTGTTGAATTCAAGATTAATGGTAAAGGAAAATACATATTTGTTTATCTCATCCATAACAACATAACTATAATCTTTACCATGTTCTTTGGGTAGATTCATGATGGGGTCTGAAATATTCCGAGCCAAATTTTTTTTTTGTTTTTCAAATTAACAGATTTCCAATTACAACAGTGCACCCGTTAACGTTAGATGTATAAACCAAAACGTGCAAGAAAGCAACTCTAACCAGAATGGCGCCGATGATGGCGAGCATTGGTCAGAGGGTCTTCTACTCTAAAAATAGAAAGGAACTCGACGTCAAGTATGTGCTACCCAATCCAATGCGGAGTGAGGGGCGACCATATGACGGAGTGATTACAGAAAGCAAAGCTTGAAATGAAATGCTGAATACTGAAACTACTCAACACCCAGAATGTGCTTGCTCACCCGAAATGGGAAGTAGCTACCATAGGGCGGAGTTATACTATTTCAAACTAATACTGAAAGCAAGAACGAGTATTACAAATAATGACAAAGCAATATTAAGAACACTGGTCAGTACTACTGCCAGTTTACAAATATAATTATTGCCTGCAATGTCAAGATATCAGATGCTTTTCAAATGGAACATTCAACAATGAATCTGCTACAATCTTAAGTAATTCACAGTGCCAAAATCAAATCAGATGATGCAGATTTCTGTAGACAGTTTGACAGATCTGCACTTTTCACTTTCTAACCAGCAGCATACAGATTCACTAATTGATTCATAAAACACTCAATCCTTACCCAATTAACCTACTCTTGGATGCAAAACAAAGCTAATGATGAGGCGCCTAGAATGGATACAAGAAACAGACCCAAAATGCCAATATTAAATATTGCACGAATTCCAATGCTAGGCTGAATGGTACGGCCCAGCAAGAAGTTCGACTTCTTCTCATAAATTCAATACTCCTCTAAAAATTCTAAGATCTGGAGAATATTGGCGCTTGTTACAAACTCAGCTAATGATGCAATACCCAGAACGATACTTTTTGTCTTTTTTGAGATATGAGCAAAACATGAAATCTGCTGTTCACTAGAATGCAACTTTAAAATACCTCTAATATGCAGAATCAGAAACTAAAGGATTACAATGACGTTTACAATGCACAATATTCAATAATTCACAAACTAGACTAAGAATCACCACTTGATGTTGTCTTGCAAACACAAAGCGATGCCCGAGCTAGGAGGCCTTCATTCCTCGAAGCGATTCCAGAGCCAATCCGGCAGCATAACAGTATAGTCGTCCAAAGATCATGAAATGATGCACCAAGACTCCCTTTTATAATTCTTCCGTTGACTTCACAAAACCCTAAAATCTGCTTTTAGGTCAAAACCCAATTCCCTCAAGGATGGGCGTACTTTTCCTTCAAAGCTTTAGTTTTGACATTTTAATTAAATATCATTCTTGAAATATGCGCCCCTCATACCCTTGCTTTGACTTAGGGAATAATTAAATCATCTCTTAATGAGGGCGCCACCCTCAAGGACCCACTTTTAAAAACAACATTAAGTCATTAATCTAGGCCCATAGTCAACATTAAAATATAATATTCAAAACGTGACCTTTTTAATTAAATGACTTAACTCATCCCTCCGAATGTGTCCTGAAGCCAACTAAGCCAACATCTGATCAAACTGAAGCAGGAAGTCCACCGAACTGAACTCATCTGGAAAACTGCCAAA
The DNA here is from genome assembly GCA_007258455.2 of Sequoia sempervirens. Taxonomy (NCBI): domain Eukaryota; kingdom Viridiplantae; phylum Streptophyta; class Pinopsida; order Cupressales; family Cupressaceae; genus Sequoia; species Sequoia sempervirens. Next base: position 74,100 of record VDFB02256686.1, on the reverse strand, counting down.
AATAGAATTTACTAAAAATAGTAAATTCCAAAAAGTGCTCTGAATGCCGAGATGAACCTACCACTGCGAAGCTCTCTGAAAACCCAGAAAGAATCCGCCATTGAATCCACCATCTCTGAGCAATGACCTCCTCAAAATTAGGAAACCCTAATTTTAACTTCCGACTAGCCTTCGGGTTCCCAACGAAAGGCCAACGGTCACTGGAAATGTCAGGTTTGAGAAGGGGACATTACAGTCCGCCCTCCCCAAGATTGCTTGTCCTCAAGCAATTGCAAACTAGGATGCTGCAATATCTCATCACTTTCCCAAGTTGCATCCTCCATAGGCAGGTTCTTCCACTTAACCAAACATTCTCTGATAGTTCTATTCCTCAAAGAACGTTCTCTGACATCAAGTATCTCTTCTGGAACTAGAACCAACTGTCCCTCTTCATCCAATGGTGGCAACTGTGAAGAAGCAACCACATTGTGTCCAAGTGCCTTCTTGAGGCGAGACACGTGGAAGACGTTATGCACTCTGCTATCTGTAGGTAGTTCTAATTCATAAGCTACTGCCCCAACTTTTCTGATGACCCTGAATGGCCCATAGAAGCGAGGTTTGAGCTTCTCAGCTCCACTCTTCTTGAGAGTAGACTGTCTATAAGGTTGTAAACGAAGATAGACCATATCCCCAACCTCAAACGAACGCTCAACACGCCTCTGATCAGCATACAACTTCTGCTGATTTTGTGCAATCTGCAAATTATCCTTCAAGGATCTCATTATGTCTTGACTATGCTGCAACAAATCCTTGGCTAAAGGTGCTTTGCTGTCACCAAACACCAAATCTGCAAAACTGGGTGCTTCATATCCATAAAGTGCCAAGAAAGGCGACATCTTGATTGACATATGAAAGGTAGAGTTGTAGCAGTACTCGCCTATATGCAGCCACTTAACCCAAGCTTTCTGCTGTTCTGACACATAATTTCTCAAGTAGCCTTCCAACCACTTGTTCACCACTTCTGTCTGCCCATCAGTTTGGGGGTGATAACTCGTGCTTGGAGTGAGCACAGTACCACTCATTCTGAAAACTTCTTGCCAAAAGGTACTTAGGAACTTGCTGTCCCTATCACTTACAATATTCTTTGGCAACCCATGCAGCCTAAACACTTCTCGAAAGAACAAATCTGCAACTTGGGCTGCAGAAAAAGTGCTGGTAATGGCAAAGAAATGAGCAAACTTGGTTAATATGTCAACTACCACGTAAATACAATCCTTCCCTTGGGCCTTGGGCAACCCAATGATGAAATCCATTGAAATGCTTTCCCATTTTTGATTGGGAATTGGAAGTGGTTGCAGCAAACCGGCTGGTAATGTATGCTCATTTTTATTCGCTTGACAAACAGGACATTCCTGAATGTAGCGTTGAACCTCTCTCTTCAAACCTTTCCAAGAAAACCTTTCTCGGATCTGCCTATAGGTCTTGAAAAAACCTTGGTGACCAGCAACTGGAATGTCATGAAAATTCAAAAGAATCTTCTTCTTGAGCTTAGAATCAGCCACCAGAAAGATTCTTCCCTTATACTGAATCAATCCCTCAACCACCTGGTACTTTTCATCATGGAAAGTACCTTCCAGAATGCTGGTTGCAAACTGATTTTTGGCATAATCAGCAAGCAACATGTCTCTCCAATCTGCAGTAAGCTCACATAATGAGCTAAGATGAGGCCTTCTGGAGAGAGCATCGGCCACGACATTATTTTTCCCTTTGACATATTCAATGTCAAAGTCGTAAGCTTGAAGCTTACTCACCCATTTCTGTTGCCTCTCATTTAGGTCTTTCTGGTGCATGAAATGCTTGAGGCTATTGTGGTCCGTCTTAACCACGAACTTATTTCCCACCAAGTACTGCCTGAACTTGGCTAATGCATGCATAATGGCAAGCATTTCTTTATCATAGATTGAGTATGTCCTTTCAACACCCCGTAATTTTCTGCTCTCAAACACGATAGGGTGTTTGTCTTGCATCAGGACAGCCCCCACTCCTTCACCTGATGCATCACATTGCAGCTCGAATGGCTTGGAGAAATCCGGAATAGCCAGGACTGGACACGAGCTCATGATCCTCTTGAATTTATCAAAAACAATTTGAGCCTTTTCTGACCAAGCAAAGGCTCCCTTTTTGGTGAGATCAGTAAGGGGAGCAGCATTCTGTGAATACCCCTTTACGAATCTCCGATAAAAACCACAAAGACCCAGAAAACCTTTCAACTGAGTCAAGCTCTCAGGAGGTGGCCAATCAACTACTGCTTTGATTTTTTCCGGATCCACCTTTACTCCCTCAGCACTGATTATGTGGCCAAGGTACAGTAACTCCACCATTCCAAATTCACATTTGGAAGCTTTGGCAAATAAGCTCTCAGATTCCATGATACTAAGCACTTCCTCCAAGTGCTTGAGGTGATCCTCCCAAGTCTTGCTGTAGATCAGAATATCATCAAAAAATATCAGCACAAACCTTCGTAACTGATTCTGAAAGACACGGTTCATGCAAGACTGAAAGGTAGCCGGAGCGTTAGTCAACCCAAATGGCATGACTAAGAATTCAAAATGTCCATAGTGACATCTGAAAGCTGTCTTTTCCACATCTGATCCCCTCATTCGTATCTGATGGTAACCCGACCTCAGATCAATCTTCGAAAAGAACTTAGCCCCATGTAGCTCATCAATGAGCTCATCTATTCTGGGAATGGGGTATCTATTCTTGATGGTGCTTTGGTTCAAAGCACGATAGTCCACGCACATGCGCATGGTACCATCCTTCTTTTCACAAGAACCACTGCAGATGCAAAGGGGCTCTTGCTTGGGCGTATGAAACCCATCTCCAAAAGTTCTCGGATGTTCTTCTCGATCTCATCCTTTTGCCTCTTCGGATACCGATATGGAGTTGTGATCACCGGTTTAGCTCCTTCCTTGAGCTCTATGATGTGTTTGAACCTCGATCAGGAGGAGGTCCAGGAGGTAAATCAGCAAACACTTTACTCTTCTTGGTGAGTAAAGACTGAATATCTGGAGGATGCTCTATTTTCGTTTCAGCTGGACTAGCTGGAAGAATCATGCACTCCGCAGCCCACTCCACTTGATCATGACGTATCAACTTCGCCATCCTCTTGAATGACACAATCCGAGGGCCACCATTTGACATTCCTCTCAACACCACCTTCTTTCCATCGGATTGAAACTTCAACTCCATAGTTTGCAGATTTAGAGAGATCTCTCCAAGAGATCGCAGCCATTGAATGCCAAGGACAGCATCCGTATCTCCAATATTGACCACGTAGAAGTCATCCTTGACTTCGTAATTGCCCAATTGCATTGACATGTTTGGAATCCTCTTGGTGCATGAAATGTGAAACCCATCCGCAACCATAACTCTGAACCCTTCAAAGTCTTCTGTTTGCAATCCTTTCTTTGCCACCACAACTTCGTCTATGAAGTTATGTGTTGCTCCAGTGTCAATTAAAGCAACAATACGCTGCCCTTTGATCATCCCACGAACTTTAAAAGACTCATTCTTTTGGAAGCTCGAAAGTTGAGCCAATGTACCACCACTTTCTTTTTCACCTTCAGACTCTTCTGGAGTTTTTTCTTCATCGCTGTCCTCAAAATCAGCTTGCTGATCAAAAAAATCAGAATTGCTTTCATCAGCTGTATAGAACTCAATTTGATGGATTTTAGCACCCTTTGGGCACACATGATCTTGGGACCATTTTTCCCAACAACGGAAACATAACCCCTTCCTTCGGAGTTCATTGATAGTCTCTGGATCCAATCTTGAGCCATGAGGTTTATGTGGTTTAAACTCCTTATGGTGAGGCTTTTGATGAAACTTTTTCCCTCTATCCCCTTTGTGAAAGGCTGGTTTGGAATGGAACTTTGCTTTGGGAGCAGCCCACTCCATGTTTCTAGCTTTTTTCATTGCTTCTTGTAAGGACGGTGGATCAAAAGCTTTGATCCAACCCTTGAGTGGCTCCATCAATCCTTCAGTGAATAGGATCACTAATCTTCTTTCTGTGATTCCAGTGACCATAACTGAAAGTCTTTGAAACTCAGCTATGTAGGCATCAACAGTGCCATACTGTCTCAACTGTGCCAACTCCCTAAAATGCACTTCTGGATCCTTCTTCTCGAACCTCTCAATGAGTCTATTGGTGAACTCATCGTAGCTAGTGATAGACCCATGACCTAAGGTGACTAAGCCATGGTACCACCACTCATGCGCCACCCCATCTAGGTGTAGCGTAGCGAATCTAATCGCTTCTTCTTCAGCCATTGGCCTAAGAGCCAAGTAGTTGTCTAGTTTTTGTAACCAAGCTCGAGCAGAATTATTATCGCTTCCATCAAAATGGGCAAGCATAACCTTGTTGATAGCTTGATTCCAGTCTCCTTGTGTTGGGGTTCTTCTTTGATCATAATTTCTCCCTTGGCCTCTATCCTTCCTTCTATACTCCATGTAATCATTGAAGGACATGTCAAGTTTGACCTCATCAGGAAGGGTGTCATACTCCGTACGGCCTATCCTCACCCTCTCCAAAGATGAAACATTTTCTTCGGGGTCAGGCTGTGGGTTAGCTGGTGCCAAGAACGTGGGTTTGAATGGTCTAGCAGAAATGTAAGTGTTGCTCCCTGAAGGCTGGGCAACACGACCATTGTGCTGGTTGGAAGCACTGTGCTCCCCGGCATGCCCTGTATTGTTTTGTGGAGTATTGGGACCCAATCTCCCCAACATGAGAGAAAACATATCCAACAAAGCATCCATCTTCTTATCGAGTCCTTGACCTAGATTGGCTGAATTGTCTATACCTTTCCCACTGTCACCTCTGTTGCCAGAGCTTCTTTCATTATCCCCCATTTCTGTTTCTTGTGAAGGCTCCCAATTAGCCCTCAAAATCTCTGAAGCTGTTTGACCTTCTGGGGCTTGATGCAACTGTGACTGAACTGTGCCTCTCTTGTAAACTCTTGCCAAATACCTCTGTTCTCTGTCACTCATAGAAAGCTGATTTCACAGGATGGCAGGATACGTGGCTCTGATACCACTGAAATATTCCGAGCCAAATTTTTTTTTGTTTTTCAAATTAACAGATTTCCAATTACAACAGTGCACCCGTTAAGGTTAGATGTATAAACCAAAACGTGCAAGAAAGCAACTCTAACCAGAATGGCGCCGATGATGGCGAGCATTGGTCAGAGGGTCTTCTACTCTAAAAACAGAAAGGAACTCGACGTCAAGTATGTGCTACCCAATCCAATGCGGAGTGATTACAGAAAGCAAAGCTTGAAATGAAATGCTGAAAACTGAAACTACTCAACACCCAGAATGTGCTTGCTCACCCGAAATGGGAAGTAGCTACCATAGGGCGGAGTTATACTATTTCAAACTAATACTGAAAGCAAGAACGAGTATTACAAATAATGACAAAGCAATATTAAGAACACTGGTCAGTACTACTGCCAGTTTACAAATATAATTATTGCCTGCAATGTCAAGATATCAGATGCTTTTCAAATGGAACATTCAACAATGAATCTGCTACAATCTTAAGTAATTCACAGTGCCAAAATCAAATCAGATGATGCAGATTTCTGTAGACGGTTTGACAGATCTGCACTTTTCACTTTCTAACCAGCAGCATACAGATTCACTAATTGATTCATAAAACACTCAATCCTTACCCAATTAACCTACTCTTGGATGCAAAACAAAGCTAATGATGAGGCGCCTAGAATGGATACAAGAAACAGACCCAAAATGCCAATATTAAATATTGCACGAATTCCAATGCTAGGCTGAATGGTACGGCCCAGCAAGAAGTTCGACTTCTTCTCATAAATTCAATACTCCTCTAAAAATTCTAAGATCTGGAGAATATTGGCGCTTGTTACAAACTCAGCTAATGATGCAATACCCAGAACGATACTTTTTGTCTTTTTTGAGATATGAGCAAAACATGAAATCTGCTGTTCACTAGAATGCAACTTTAAAATACCTCTAATATGCAGAATCAGAAACTAAAGGATTACAATGACGTTTACAATGCACAATATTCAATAATTCACAAACTAGACTAAGAATCACCACTTGATGTTGTCTTGCAAACACGAAGCGATGCCCGAGCTAGGAGGCCTTCATTCCTCGAAGCGATTCCAGAGCCAATCCGGCAGCATAACAGTATAGTCGTCCAAAGATCATGAAATGATGCACCAAGACTCCCTTTTATAATTCTTCCGTTGACTTCACAAAACCCTAAAATCTGCTTTTAGGTCAAAACCCAATTCCCTCAAGGATGGGCGTACTTTTCCTTCAAAGCTTTAGTTTTGACATTTTAATTAAATATCATTCTTGAAATATGCGCCCCTCATACCCTTGCTTTGACTTAGGGAATAATTAAATCATCTCTTAATGAGGGCGCCACCCTCAAGGACCCACTTTTAAAAACAACATTAAGTCATTAATCTAGGCCCATAGTCAACATTAAAATATAATATTCAAAACGTGACTTTTTAATTAAATGACTTAACTTATCCCTCCGAGTGTGCCCTGAAGCCAACTGAGCCAACATCTGATCAAACTGAAGCAGGAAGTCAACCGAGCTGAACTCATCTGGAAAGCTGCCAAAAATAGAATTTACTAAAAATAGTAAATTCCAAAAAGTGCTCTGAATGCCGAGATGAACCTACCACTGCGAAGCTCTCTGAAAACCCAGAAAGAATCTGCCATTGAATCCACCATCTCTGAGCAATGACCTCCTCAAAATTAGGAAACCCTAATTTTAACTTCCGACTAGCCTTCGGGTTCCCAACGAAAGGCCAACGGTCACTGGAAATGTCAGGTTTGAGAAGGGGACATTACAGGGTCCTTGAACAGATGTTGCAAATCTTGATGAGAAATAAACAAAAGCTGCAATAGACTTACCGACAAGCCATGTTCTCCTCCATTTTGTTAGTCAATGATGTGTGTTGAATCCAAGATGAATGGTAAAGGAAAATGCATATTTGTTTATCTCATCCATAACAACATAACTGTAATCTTTACCACGTTCTTTGGGTAGATTCATGATGGGGTCCTTGAATAGATGTTCCAAGTCTTGATGAGAAATAAACAAAAGCTGCAATAGACTTACTGACAAGCCATGTTCTCCTCCATTTTGTTAGTCAATGATGTCCCCCTTGTGCTTGTGATCCTCATTTGTGAAGACCCTCCATGATAATCTCTCTCACATAATTACAAATATTGTAGGGTCTATGATATCTCACCATGGGTGTATCACGCACTGCTTTCAAGATCCTTTGCTTCATCTTAGACCCATGTATTGAAAAGGATATATTCTTATACAAAATGCAACCACTTACTGGCACATTTGTTTCATCATCACATTTCCATCTAAAATGTTAGTAGCAGATGTATCTTTAGCAAATTCCATTATTTTAGAATTTTTCCAATCACCAAAGTTGACATTAATAGAACAAGGGGTGGAAATCATAGAAAATGCACCAATAGCTGCATCCTTTTCCCCTTTCATGTGTTCTATTTCAAATTCATAAACTTGGGGTTTCCTTACCTGTTTCAGTCTTGGGGATTGGCAATTCCCTAGCCTCAGTCTTTCTTGTGAGCTTCTACTACACTACTCTGATGCTATCACAATTGGGAAGCCTTGAACCATGAGATATCTCTGTATTCATCACATAGATTGCGTCATCAATAAACCAATGGAAACTAGAAGGTTGAGATTTATTCCTGTTTTCCTATTGAAACCATTCTTCATGTTGACCCAAATCTATGTAGCTATTCTTTGAAATAATCATTTCCGATTCCTAGTCAGTTGTGTCATCCTCTAGTTGCTTTCCCATCCATCCTGAATAAGCCCAACTTTGTACCTACATCTTCTGATATTGCTGGAAGCTATTTTAAATCAAATTCCTCTCAGAGCCTCATAAGCTCTTGAACTACTTGTTCAATTTCCTTAGCCCTTGCTTCATTTTTCTTGCTTCCTAGCACTTGCTATTGCCTCAAGCTTATTTTTCCTAGAGGAGTGCTCTATGGGTTTTTTCCAAAGTGTCCTTGGTTGTTTGAAGATCAAAGGTGATTTCCTCAACCTTTTCTGCCTTTTCCTCAAATGCATATAGGGCCATCTTTGCAATTCTAATGATGGTCTTTAATCAGCTATAGATATTTTGATTTCATTCATTTCCAAGGTATTCTTCACTACCAATAGATTTACAAGAGTGATTGTATGCTTGGTCCCAATAATATTGGCTTCAGTTGTCTTCTAAGCCTTCTCAAAGCTTAGAGAAAGCTCTTCAATGAGCCTTTTCATGCTATCTAGCTCAGTTAAACTTACATCTCTTTCTCACATGTTACCAACAAATGCTATTTCCATTCATGTAGCTTAATAGATCCCTATGAAACATTGGAAAGATGATGTTTCTTGTTGTGCTCTTGGTTGCTAGCCTGTACACATAAGAAGGTCTCGGAAATATTCCCAAGAATGGAGGAAAAGTTATCTGTAGACGCCACATGACCTTCTAAAGTAATTGGGATATCTTTCCCTTTGTAACAATGGTCTACATACTTGAGCTGATGTAATTCTAATGCTACTGATTTCTCATGCGCCCCACTTGAGTTAACCACTTAAGGGTAGTTCTGAATCATCGAATTTTGACTCTTTCTGTAATATCCCACCCCTTTCCCAGGATATTTGCTAACAAATCTACCTGTCTGGTTTGTATTGGTTTAATGATTGTTTTGAGTGTTTTTTGCAATATATTGCCAAGAAGAAAAGAAATGCAAATACAACATATGCCAATGCCGAATTGAAGAAATGCTGAAGCAAAGACATTAAGATAACAATTCAGATTTTATTGATACTTCAGAAAAATACATTATCAATAATACCTGGGAGCCATAGCTTTAATTTGCAAATCTGGAAATTGTTATCAGCAATCTGACAAACCCTTGATGTGACCGCCCAGCATGAAATAGTGAGTTCTCCTCCCTTAAAATGCAGCTGATATAAACCTATGGTCTGGCCGCCCTCAGTAGAGGTGAAATGGAGCAAAGAACCTAGGCATTTCAGCCTGAGGACAAAACGCCACCCTCTTGTAACTGTACGGCCTTGGAGGGAATGACTTATATGGCTTGGCTGAAGCAAAAGGTACGTCCTAGCAAGATGTAAACCTCAATAAAATCCTTCAATAGCAGATATGATTCTGATCTTAAACATTGTTCTCCTCAAACCTTGAAATATACTTCACTTTTTTGCATAATGTGACTTCAAAAGCAAAGCCACCTAAAACAACCACCCTTGGATGCTATCTCACACCTGTAGGTTGCTCAAATCATAGAGAATGGACGTTCTCCATAATCAAATTGAAGGAAAACCCTGGTTTTCTTCTCCAAATGCCAAAGCACCAAAAGTAATTTTCAAGTGTTGAATGAATGAATGCTTTTCATGCTTTTTTACAAGCTTTTATACCTCCTCCTCAAAAGGCACAATTTCCCAAGTGCAATTAAATCATTAAAATATAATTAAACATTTTCTTTTGTTGTGACTTTATTATATAACTTTCATTTGGGCAACTTTCATTTGGGCGCTATAAACCATGACTTGTATTATTTGACTTAATATCATTAAATAACCCTTTAATAATAAAGTCAAATAAATCATTATATAATCACTTTATAATTAATTATTATTAAAGTATAACTTTAATAATAATTATAATATCACAACTTCCACAAGAGTCATCATTTACTGATTTTGTCAGTGCTAGGAGGAAGCCCTCTGAAACCTCTGCTCACCTGGGTGCTTTACTATAAATAGTAAGGTTGGCCTCTATCACCCAACTGACTTACTATAAATAGTAAGCGTATAAAAACGGAGCTAGAAACCCATGGGGATGATCACCTCAGAATATGCCAACGAATTGGAGAAGAAAACACAAAAAACTACCATCTGGAGAACTCATTAACACCCATATAAGGCCCTCTAACCACCATTATTAGCCTACGAGGACTTGATGATAGGCTAATTTGTCAAATATTGACGCAAGCTAAAAAGGGGACATTACACTTTCTCATGGGAAATTGCACTATTGCTTCCCAAGTATTAAGAGCTTGGCTATTAGTTAACTCCTTCAATCTACCATCCTTGATAGCCGTAAAAAATGCTTTGTAGTCTCTTTGGTCAACACCATGAATTATAAGTGAGCCCATAGAATAAGGCATCAAAGAAGGACCTAATGCAAGCCCAACCTCAAATTTCAGGTGCTTCAAATTGTTACATAGATCTCATGTTCTTTTGCATTGATAAACTTGAGGAAAAAATACTTGTGTGATCTGCATTACTTAAGTTATAATCGTGGAGATAGGTAGCTTGCTTATTACCAGTTGCTACTTTGAAAATGTCAGTGAGCTAAAATCTAACATTAGTGTTCGTTAAGGCACTCTTCTCCCATGCATGCTTCTCAACTAAGCCATCCTTCATTGAGGATTTTGGTAACTCAACTCCATTATTCTTCTCATTTACATTTTTACCAAGGTTTTGCGAATTTCCCTTGAATGACACAAATTCAATCATTTGAGGATTGATGGGTGTACATAACAGCAGCAACTTTTTCACTAGTGCATTCTAGAGGCGATAATTTTTCCTTGGCTTCATGAAGATATAAATTTTGTTGATTTACATTATTAGAAGTCAAAAAGATATCTTTTCTTGCATTAGATTCCATACCTTCCATTTGCATGGGATAATCTTCTAACATTTGCTTCCACTCACATCCTTGCAACTTTGAGTTGTCTTCTCCTTCATGCCCAACTACTATAATTTCTGGTTCATATGATGGATTTATATACCCTTTTCCAAGAGTAGTGTCAATTACCATTTTTGTTTCTTGGACAAAAGTTGTATCCTTATATAACAGGTTCAAGTATTCCTTGCCAACAGTGATGACTTTGATTTCTTGCAATGCTGATTTTTCATTAAGTGTAGCATCTAATGTGGATTCCTTTTGCTCCTTTGTGACTTGCTGAACCTCTATTTCCATTCTTTCTTCTTTTTCTTCTTCAAGCAGATTGTGCTTGAGAACACTCAAGCGTAGGTTCAAGTTCCATCATCTGTTTTCTAGCTCTTTAGCAGATTCTTTTGACTCTTCATTTGACATCATTTCATTTTTGCCTTGACATTGTGGCTTAGCTCCCGAGGTTCATTGCAAGAGAAGTAGAGTCTTTTTCTTCTTAGCTTATTTATGGTATCTACTTTCATCTTCCTTGTAACAATTGGAGGTGTGGTCCTTTGAAGGGGTGCATGATGTCCCTTCTTGTGTGAGCCTTCCTTTGAGCTACTCATGTATAGTGTCTTTGAAAATGATTTATATGTTGGTGCTGGTTGTGGCTCTAGGTCTGAATACTCTTCATTCTGTAAGGACATTTTCTCTTTCCTATGTGCTTCAGCTAGAACTAGACTATGCTTCCTTTTAAGCTCTTTTTTCTGCATTTGTCCATCCTTTGTTTTTATCCACTTTGGTTAGTTTGGGAAAGAAAATTCTTCATACTTTACAAATGACAAATCTACCTTCAAATTGTCTAGTAAATTCTAGTATCTTGCAAACCATTTAGTAGTCTCTTCTACTAATGATCTCATCAATTCCGTGAAGTGTAAAGAAGGAATTTCTTTTTGAAGCTCTGTAGAGAGAATTTCATATTCATTGAAACTAGTTTGAAGCTCTATATTGAAACTGTCAACAATATCTAATATTAATAACCCCATGATTCACAATTTGGTAGGAAAACCAACTTTGATACCACTGTAATATCCCTAGCATATATTAATGCTAATATTATTTAAATCTTTTATAAATATATATATTTTAAGAAATATGCTGTGATACCACTGTAATATCGTGACTAAATATTTTAGGGAAAATACTTAAAAGATTTAATATTCTCGACTAGAACTTATAAACCCTAAGTTTTCCATTCTGATTTAACAATAATAAAATTTCTGATTTAAATGATTTACTCAAGTTAACCACAAACTCAAGCATTTATCTCCACAGTTGCATAATAACATTGAAACCCTAATATTGTAGATTGTGTTCACAAATAAAGTATTACTTAGATCTAATAAACTCATATTGTAAACATTACTTGGCATTCATTAATACCTAGACTTAAGAGTTTGAATTGATAACTTCAGACTTTGAGTTTTAACAAGATTCGGCATAGACCCTAAATTGATCTTCACATTTACCCTTTTATCTTGACTGCCCAAATTGCAAATCGGGTTCCCAAATGGTGTAAAATCAACTACAGAGCTTCTCATATATTAAACAACTTGGAGTACATTAGTAGACATTGCTACAACAATAATAACATATTGAAATACAATATCACAATACTAATAAACCCATGGTTGCACAATTGCAACAATAAAGGATATGATGCTTATTGATAACCTAGATTATAAATAATCTATTATACCAAGCGAGACTATAAAATGTTACAATATGTTACTACAACAGCTATTAAAATTAAAACACAAATGCTTATATCCATGACAACTATCAGTGTTTTGTAGGCTCCATATCGCCAATATCTGCCACCATTAACGTCCAATACAACCTCTAGGTGAGGTCGCTCCTTTGGCCAAGAGGGTTCTCTCCCTTTGGTGTGTGAGATCTTTAGGGTTTTCATCCTTCAACCTCCAACAAATTGGTGGGTTTTTGTCCTCGAATCCGGGCATTTGAACAAAAGTGCTTAGAACGTCTTTTCATTTAGGCTTTATGAATATTTTTCATAATAATTCTTTTGTTGAACTCTAAATCCTTAATATCCATAGAAAGAATGCCAAAGATTGCATTAAATGTCAAGATCTCATGATTGGTACATGATAGAGAAGGCCCATACCTAACAGGCATCTTTGTCCCTTAAATTATGCTTGAAATCACACATGTGCTTAGATGTACTTAGGAGGCATGGGGGAATGTTTTTTGCAATATACAAATGTCCTCTGGAATAACGGTGAGAGGCCTTGTGGAGTTTGAACTCTAACCATTGCATCAATGGCAACAAAGGTCACCTTCTTAATTTGCATCATTAGAGGTACACATGGATATGTGCCCTAAAGATTAAACAATGCTTTCTTGGTGGGAGAAAAACCTTTCTAGAAATTGTTGTGTTGGATATAATTTGGGAGGTAGGTAAGGTGAACAGTGCAAGATAGGTGGGAGTATTAGAGTTTGCGAGTTGGAGATACTTCATGACTCTTGCCATTGGTTGAAGATCGAAGTTCAAGTAGGAGGCATGATAGTAAGGACAAGTCCAAAACTCTAACAAAGCAAGGGAAAAGAGCGGGGTTTGAAGGGAATGAAGGTGGGGGATGGATATGAGGTATGCTTAGAGGGATAAGTTCGACAATTCGACAAGCATAAAGGAAAAACAAAGTCAAGAGGAAAGGCATGTTCGGATGGGGAAGTTTGAAATTTTGGTGGCTTAGAAGATTGGGCATGCCTTCAAACTCAAAGACTTTGGGTACTTTATATAGACATAGGGGGAAAGAAGATGAAGAATACACACACAAAATTGGACCAAGGGAGATGTAGGAAATAGGAAATAGGCAATTTGGTCCATAACATAGATTATTACAAAAAGTGAACATAACAGGAAATGAATTGGGTCACGCATATTTGGAATAGCCAACAAAAGTAAATTTGTCAATATTCAACCATGAATTGCACCCAATAATGTAGAAGAATTGAGGGTTTTCATCCTTAATGAACAACCAAACTAGAGAGTCTTTGTCCTCCAAATTGCAATGTCAAGGGTTTTCTTCCTTGAGAGCTCCAATTGAAATTGAGTTCATGAAAATAATAATCTAGATGCAAAAATGAGGGCATTAGATTTGTGTTTATAGGTATTACATTTCGGGCCCAAAGTTAAATTGATCTTCCCTCCTAAAATTAAAATAATAAAAAAGTACTTTATTTGAGCACCCAATAATTGGGCCTTCAATTAAATTGTTGCCAACTCAATTAGGGGGGGACATGAAAACATAATTGCCACAAGGATGACAATAGTAATTGTTCTTTTATAGTGATCACAGTAGTAGGATTAGAAAATCCTAGAGGAAATAGAAGAAACATGTGAGGTGTTATTGGTGTGGAGAAATGTTAGGACCCACAAACCCTTTAGCAATTAAGTAAGACTTTCACATAACTATAAGCATTGCAGGTGTTTCCACATTAACCCTTCAAGGATTAGATCTACATAAATTTCAGTAACATTTTGGCATGTAAACAACACATTAGAAAAGAAAGAATGAGAGAAATAAAAGGGAAGTGAACCACAAGAAAGAGAATGACATAGATATGCCCTAGGAAAATCCTTTTGGAAAAAGCTCAGCCTCCAAAGCCTTGAACCAATGTAATATTGGGCTCTTGCCTCCATGGAAATCAAAATTCTCTTCCTTTGGTAGAAATTTGACAAAATAACCTTGCAAAAATTCTTCTCTTACCTCTATCCCATGTCTCCAATATATAGACTTAAGGAGGCCCATAACACCACCAAATAACAATACCATGGTCCCAAGCAAGGTCCAAAAATACCATGGTAGAAAATACATACAACCCACACTCCATTATTTGTCATTTACCTCATTTAGAAAGATTCTCTATGGTGTGTCCTAAACTGTGCCATAGTGGGTCAAGTTTCCTATTCCACTTTGTAACCTCCCTCTTAATAATGCTCTTATGCATCATAACCACTATCCTTATCATATAATCTTTTAAACAGCATTCATGGCAAGATATTCTTTTACAAATATATTTACATACATAAATATCAATAATTACAAATGGCATAATGCCCAAGACATAAAGTTGACAAAATAATAAATTAAATAATTAGAATTGTAGGATTTGCAAGGTGTATGACAAACCTAATCCAAACAAGAACTAGGCCTTTATTGTTGCATTTCTTCTACCAAGTTTTAAAAAAAATTCAAAAGGTGAGATTAAACATTCCATTCTCTAAAGATACATTTAATGTATAGAAATCAATTCATGTAGAAGTTGTATGTCCAGATGATGAGAGGAAAGTGGGTGCACAACACCCACTTGAATCTGTCTTTTGAAGAGGTAAACGACATGACCAAACTTGACTTTGCTTCTAGGATAGGGATTGAGATATTGGTTTAGCAGCATTTTTGATGTAGAGGATCAGTTTCTACTCATTAATTTTGATGATATTCAACAATTTGTTTTTTTATTGTTTCTTAGTTAATATGCTAAAGCTTTAAAGTGATATGGGTTTCTTAGTTAATTTGTTTTTATGGCCCATGGTTTTATACCCATTGCCTTGTAATACCTCTTAGTAGTTTCCTATATTGATGTGCCTATGAATACTTGCATATGGAGTAGGGTTAAACGCAGGTGCAGAATATCTTATTGTGTTGTGAAAGATTGAGTTAATATAGTAAGTGACTACTGTTTTTGTTGGGTTTTTTCCCAAAAGGGTTTCCTAGGTTAAATTCTCTTATTAAATTTTGAGTGCACTATTATTTTCTTTCTACTACATTTAAGATTCTATTAGCAGTGCTTATCTAGTATAGGTTTTTTCCTAGGTTAAATTCTCTTATTAAATTTTGAGTGCACTATTATTTTCTTTCTACTACATTTAAGATTCTATTAGCAGTGCTTATCTAGTATAGGTTTTTTCCTAGGTTAAATTCTCTTATTAAATTTTGAGTGCACTATTATTTTCTTTCTACTACATTTAAGATTCTATTAGCAGTGCTTATCTAGTATAGGTTTATATTTATCAATATGTTTCTCTTTGATAAGCATCCTCAAATCAACCTTCTATGGATTCAAGGAAGGTGGTTAAGATTGCAATGTTCTAAAAGAAGCCTCAGAAGAACCTTCTTTATTCCTCCAAGTAGACCAAGGTATATGCTCAATCCTCCCGAAGACCCAACTGATTCTCAATGACATAAGGGTGCTTACTTGATCATGCTCATGTGGAAGATCCGAGACAAGAGAAACATGTTTCTCTAGACAAGTTGAAGTTGAGGAAAATAATGCTCATTGCTAATATCCCTTCACAGTTGTATGAATATATGTTGGAAAACCAATTGTACAACACTGTACATTGTGTTCTATTTTGAGCACACAAAAGTTATTGCCAAAATTGAGCACCATTCAAAATGACATGATGGTATTAAATCCAAGTTACAGCACCATGACTCAAGCCATATAATAGTGTACGGATGTGTATCAATATTCAGAAAGGGCACTTTTAGCCAAATTACATGACTAAAAAATCAAAATGGAATTGAGGGGATAAAGAAATGGAGTAAATGTTCTTATCATGGAAGGAATAAAGTGCTGAAGTAGAGTATGACAAATACAAAAATTATAGAATCTAAAAGAAACTTCCGACAAGAATAATTAATCCTGCCTAAAATGACTGGAAAATCTAGAAATATGAAGAAATGTCAAGGCAATTGTGGATCCCATATCCATCTCAGGCAACCAAAATTCAACTTCAATTGTACTAAAGGGAAGTCAACTATCTCAGTGACTTGAGTAGTACTGACAAATATGAGGCGGGAAGAGTGTTGAGATTTTGGGAATAAATTTTGTATTTATTATAATACATGACTAAAGGCAAGGCTCTTTTAACACAGCTTAAATTTTCCATTTAACTCAAAATTTAGAAGTTTGTAGTTGATGGGAGTTCTGCCTTGACAATATGATCTTGAAAGAAGAAGAATCTTAGCCTTGGTAGATTAAAGTTCTCAATAGGGAGATGATTTTATTAAAAAATTACTTAAACAAGATCTTCATCTACTTAGGGACCTCAATAAACTAGCTGATATGCTTGCAAATCATGGAATCAAATCAATAGGGAGAAAATAAAAATAATTTTCAAATTAATGGGTCAAACTTGAAATATTGAATCATGAGGGATCGTGCCCCATCTATTCATTCATTACGATATTCAAGTTATAATAAAATTTGAGTATGTTTTTTCCATCCCAGTTGAAAGAACAAAGACTCTTGGGAACAGAGAGTAATGAGTTAGGACAGATCATTACTTTTGTTATAGTAGGTGGAAGGGGCAAGAATAGGAGTAATTGGTTTGAGTATTTTAAACATGATTAATGGGATAGGAATTGATTAAGTTAATCAGAATGATTATCAGTGGACATCATTGATTCTAAATTCAAGGATCCATACTCCAAGAAATTGCATGTTATATTTGTTGGGTGAAAATTATGTAATCAGCTTTCGATAGATTACACAACTTGGACTTCAGCCACAGCTATGTGAGATGTGAATCTCTCCTCTCGGAAAGGGGAGGCGCCCTTCTTACTGCTAACAGAAGCGATCGTAAATCAAACAAGTAATTACAAAATGTA
This sequence comes from Sequoia sempervirens, assembly GCA_007258455.2. Lineage (NCBI taxonomy): Eukaryota > Viridiplantae > Streptophyta > Pinopsida > Cupressales > Cupressaceae > Sequoia > Sequoia sempervirens. The sequence continues at coordinate 56,645 of VDFB02256686.1, read as the reverse complement.
CACGAAATTCACGGAGTGGGGGGGGGTGTGTTACATTCATCCTTCTCTCTTTTTTCAGAGAAGATGTTTACAATGCTTCACGTGTTGGAAGTTCCGAATTCTTGATAACCTAAAACTAACAACCAGCAGTAATGCCAATATCTCTATCTCGTCAAAGCGAAGCGTAGAGATACCAGAAGTGATTAATAACAAACAAATAAAGTAAAAAGGGAAAGCTCACGAAGGCACAAAGTCGTTGGTAGCTTTATCGTTGGATCTGCGTAGACGTACCATTTGCTACGTTAGAAGCACAAAGTCTTCTTAGACGCAACAATTCTTCGAACAGCATGAACGATTACAAGCACAGTCTTGTAGATCATCCAACAATAGTGTCAAATAGCACAAATGATTACAAGCACAAAGTCTTGTAGATCTTTCGACAAAGTATCCAAGAGTATGAATAATTACAAGCACAAAGTCTTGTAGATCATTCAACCAGAACATGCAAGAGCATGAATGATTACAAGCACAAAGTCTTGTAGATCATTCACCAATGATAAACAAAAATAACAATGCAATCTAAATAACAAATGTAACACAAAGTTTACATCAACTACTTAGAGTCTTTCAGATTCTTTGAACTAATCACCACCAAATCAGATTAACTCACAAAAGTATCGAATCCAACGCAAAGTTTGGCTTGCAATCCTTTTCTTTATTAATCGAATCTCATTCACAAAGCATGAACACAAAGTTTCATAAATTTGCTTACAAAAGGGCAGCACTTCGTTGCAAAAGGCTAAAAGATAATTTACAATGAAAATCCCTCACATTATATAGAAAGAGGGATGAGCAAAATAAGGAAAGAGATTGAGAAAATCAGGGAGAGTTAGGTGAGCAATTTTAGGAGATCTCACCTAACTTTGACCAAAGTCAAAGTGTAATTTGTTTTCAAAATATTACATCTTTGGACTTGGTGTAATTACAATTTACAAAATGACATTCGAAAATGTCGAGAAATATTTACAAGATGCATAATGGGATGCACCGGAAATGTCTAACACTGGAGAATAGGGGGCTGCTTCACGCCTCTTTGCATTGGGCATAGAAGTCTTCAAATTCTCCTAGTCTCCTATACTAACTTCTCATCTGGACCAACGGTGTAATCCACAATGGTGTGAATTCTGTGATTCGATCTCATGGCAGATGAGTGAACCTTTTTGCACCTATCAAGATGCGTCTTCAGGTTGTCCAATGTGAGCCTTGTATCACAAATGATGTTCACGAGGCTTCAGAAGTCCGAATCACAATCAAATTCATGATGGCTTCCCTTGAAGATCGTGGATATTTCGTCGCGGTGAAGATACGATTCTCCTCAAGAAGTTGACTGTGCAACTCTCTGATACTTTTGTCAAGAATGTTGTGATGCCTCGTCAACATCTTCCTGTATTTGGTGAAGATCTTCAGTGAGAGATTGAACCAATTGAATCCTGTGTTTCAGTGATTCTCTTACCTCTACAAACTTTTCTTTGTCGGAATTACCCCAACCTCCACCAATTTGTTGAGCTTTACCTGTTTCATTTCCGACCATGACAACAGGCATTTTTCCATGTCTCTGCGCTCCTGGGAAAGTACGCTCTTTTCTTTATCAAGCTCTGTGGTGAGCTTGGCCAACATGGTAGTTTTCTCATCCGCAGCCAAAATTATCTGAGATCCGTGTTCGATGATCTTTTCAACAAAGTCATATAACACCCTGCCTTTGGAGGCGAATTTCTCAGCTTTCTTGACAGCTGGGTCTTCAATATTTACCACTGTCAGTGGTTGTGCATTACTTGGAGAACCGGCAAGTCTCTTTACAACAGTGGCATAATGCTCTGCCCTCTGCTTGTACATGTTATTTAGCTTGTTTCACTTTGTCCTGTACCCCTTCCCGCCAAGATATCCAAAGTGACTTGGCGTGATCGGGCTTTTGCACTTCGGTAACCTGGCTATCGACCTTGTTACCGTAGTCCTCCATATTGACATCACCTTCTTCTGATTCTGAGGTATGCCAATTTCTGCATGCTTGTGGCCAGACTTATCAACGTTCAGCCTTGAGTATATCTTTGCCTTTTTCTTCCCTTTAGCTTTTGGAAGAACTATCTCTTTGAGGTCGAGCTCCTCCGGAGAAATCATTTGCTTTTTACGCTTCGACACTTGAGATATTAGCTAAGGAGGAAGAAAAGAAGTGTGAACTTCTGGGTTTACTGTCAAGTCAGTCGCCATTGCCACCCCTGAAGTTATTGTCACATCTGAACTCACCATTGGTATCGTGACAATTGGAGAAGTATTTGTCATCATTGCCCCTGTAGTTGACACATTGAGCTGATCACGCATTGACTCATTCATGAAACGATTGAATTCGTTTTCAGAAGTGATATCATATTGCTGGGCTAAGACAAGCTAGGAATGGACGTATAGGGCTTGATAAAGATATCGATCTCGTATATGGATGCTTTGTCATCAAGGAGTATCAAGTCGGTTGATGTCAAGAGATAGGGGATATTCTATTGTGAATGCATGTGGTAGGAGTAGCATTTGTGAACAGAGGTGGAGGAGTTCTTGAATCGTGAGGTGAACGCTTGACGCCACGTATGATGTTCTGTGGATTTCCTCAACTACATTCTCAGGAGGAGAAGTAGTTATTTCTTCATCATGCCCGGGTTCCTGTTGATCACCCTCTTGTCTCTCCGAATCTGGTTCGCCTTCAAAGTCACCTTCAGATCCTTCTTCAGAATCTTCATCAGACTCTTGCCCGCTTTCAGAAACCTCTTCGGCGTCGGAGTCTACTTCTGCTGAATCTTCATCTTCAGTGGATTGGTCACTTGAAGTTCCTTCTTCATCGGAATCTATCTCCTCCTGAGCAGGCTTTTTACCCTTAGAGCGAGATGGACGAGATCTGCGATTTCGCCTCTTGACAGCTCCTCGGTATCTTTTCACCAACAAAGGAACTTGATCCTTAGACCTCTTCACAAGAAGTGGGGAACGGCCGCTAACTTGTTTTTGTCATGGAGTTCTTGGCCGCTGAGCGCAGTTTTTGCTCTTTACTCTTCTCCTTTCCAGTCTGCCCCGAAACTTTTCATCAGCATGACCAAGCTTATGTAACGGATTCTTCTCAGATTGCCAGGGATTGGTCTCACCTTTCTCCTCAGCGCCGGTAACTCCTTTCGGGGAGACCATTGTATTGCGTAACGGCCTTTTTAGGCAATGCCTTGCTCATCATAGACAGCGTTCATGATATCACTTGGATCCTCAAAATCCTCTGGTAGATGAGCAATACCAAGATCTCTGATTTGTTGAACTGTCAATCTGCAATAGTCCATTTTACGAATGGCTTCTTCATCTCTGCAATCTGCCCAGATGTCTTCAAAACGGTACCTGTGTTGGTGCCCCTTTTGCAACTTCTTTCTGACATCTCGGTAGTCGAAATCAAACCTATACCTGTAGGTTTTGATAGTTGCGATCTGCATTTCAGCATGTATGTACTTAGCCTTTGTGCAGCTTTTGATAGTATATCGCCGGCGAATGGGAACTTGAACTACGCTAGGTTGCTTTTTCGCTCTTTTCTCGTGACCGACATCAATCGGCCTCAGACAGCCTATGAGAATCCACTTATCCGAAGGATAACGTGGTAGCATGTAGGGACAACCAGTGTAGTAGCCTACTCTTAAGTAAGTAAACATTGGGAATTGGAGAAAATGCATCCAACTTTACTTACCACCTTATAAGCCTCATCAGATACTCTTCTTCTTTCCAAAGCTGGATCAAAGTTGAAGAGTAAAGGCGCAAAGAAAGCATCAGTGACCTGTCTGAAATGATGAAAGCTCTCCTTTAGCTCCAATTGGTAGAAATATCTGTACACAGGCACCATCATCCGATTCCCTTTGTAGATAGACCTGGGAATTGTCTCATCACAGCTGCTGCGTACACCAGGTAAGAAGTCATGTAGAACTTCAATGTAGAAGGAGCGTTGATCAACTGTTAGTGCATCTCATCACTGATTTGTTTACCCCAGTCAATATGCGCCTTCTGCCTCCTTATGATCCTGATGTACTCATACATCCAGTCGTGAAAGGTGGATGATTCCGGCAAGCCTTTCACTCTGCTTAGAAACGTGATCATATCCTTGACGTCATCTTTGAAGTCACTTCTCAGGAGTCCTTTTGGCCATCTAGAAACAGATGATCTAGGCTTTTTGAGCCATTGAGTGTTTATCAACTGTTTAGCTTTATTAGGATCAGCATCGAAGATCTCCTGTGCTTTCGATATAGAGATGTCAATATATTTCTCCATATGAGGGACCTTGAAGACAATGTCAAAGAAATCGGGGTCGAGTCTCAGAATCTCGTGCCCGGAAGAGTCGATCACACTTCTGCTTTCTCTGATGTAATGAGATGCAACTTGAAGAACAAACTCGGTATTGTGCGCAGCTGTAGGGAACATCGCCACCAAGTGGAGGTTGCTGTGTACGATTGCTCTCATTGAATCGGGAAGAGGCTTTGTCTCAGTTAGCTTTGCGAAGTCAACCAAGTCTTGATGACCAACTTCTGTATCCTTTATCTCTTCGACTTTGGAAAGCACCATAGTTGGCGGATAGACGCCTTGATATTTGTATTTCATCTTGCTTTTTGTTTTCGAAGAAGGAGGCTTCGTAGCAGTCATCAAAAGGAACTAGAACACTGAGCACTCTTGATTTATTGATCTCTGAAAGTAGACTGCAATCCGTTTAGCCAAAACAAACATTAATTGTTAGGAAACATGGGAAAGCGCAAAATGAGCACGAGGATGGAAAAGCATGGAGCAGATGATGAGGCACGCAAAACGATGCATGAATGTGGAAAAATGAGGCTTAGGAGTGCACTGGTAAAAAATGAAGCTTATTTGGGAAGGTCTGGGAAAAGCCTGAAAAAAGTGTAAGGGCGCTAAAATTCAGTGCCCTTACATTTTGGGAAAATGGCTTTTGGTGCAAGGGCGCTAAATTTTAGCGCCCTTACACTTTCCAGTGTTAGGCAAAATCTCATCTCCTGAAAATGTCCTAGCGCCAAAATTCAGCGCTCTTGCTTTGTTTTGGACAATTTCGAAATGCATATGTAAGAGGGAAAGGCGAAAGCGCTTGTGCTTAGCAAATGAAATGAAAGCTTTGGGATTTTTGGTTTGTCTTTGCAATTCGCACCATTGTCATTTTTACATTCAAAAGCTAAAAACTTCTTTCTTTCCAAGCGATAGATCTCTTCAAGGTTCGTAACAAAGCCAATGGAGAAGGCGAAGTGAACAACCCAAACGTTGGAAAGATACAAGTTTGAGAGAACATTGCGCATTGAGGAGAATGAGGAAAGAAACGCGAGGGAAGAGAAAGAAATGTGCGTTGGAAAGGAAAACGCGAGTGAGAAGAAGGAAACGTATCCAAAACAATGAAAGAGGGTTCCATTGCGTAAGGAGAAGAAAAACGCGAATGGAGAAGGGAGGACGCGAAGAGAAACAGAAGAAACAAAAACAAAGACATGAATGAAGGAAAACGCGAATGGAAAGATCAAAACGCAAATGGAGAACACAATGCGTATGGAAAGAAAAACGCGAATGGAGAAAACAAAACGCGTAGGGAGAAAAGAGAAGAGTGCGTAGGGTTAGATAAATACAAAGTTAAAAACGTGAATGCTAACTTTGAACATATACAAATGAAAGAAGAATAATAACAAAGCAAAACGAGACTTACCAGAACCAAAACGCGAAGCTTGCTGAAGAAAGAATGGTGAAACTTCAAAAACGTGATTTGCAGTTGAGAGGCAAACTCGCACAGCAAGAGGAAGAAGAGAACATAAAAAATGAACAACTAAAAAAATGGCGAATTCATTCACTTAAGTGAAAATGAAAATTAAAAACCTAACTCAAGTCGAGCAATAAAATTAGGCACGAAAAGTGGCACGATTGACGAAAAACGCGAAAACATGAAGAAACGTGCCAGAAGCATAAAAAACATTTAAGTGTTGAAGAAAAATGTAATGGCGCTAAAATTTAGCGCTATTACATTTTTTGGAATTTTCACTGCATGCAGGGGCGCTAAATTTTAGCACCCTTGCATTTCCAAACTTAGTCAATTTTGCTTCAAGGCAGGAGTGCACTTTTTCAGTGCCACTGCATTTTTCGTAATTTGATAAGTACGAACAGTGAAACTTCGCGAGAGATCTCGTTTCGAAGGTCTTCGCGAGGCGAACATGGGGGAATGCTCGAATTGATTATTCGAGGCTTGGGAACGCATTTCGAGGTGGCTCGAAAATCACTCCGTTATGCGTATTTGAACTTCACGAATCCTAGGAAATGGACAAGTTTCGTAGGGGGGTTATCCGTGGAACGAGCGCTGCTAGATTCCGTGATAACAATATTTGATGTTTGCAGGCATAAATTGTGCTATCCTAAGAACTTATGGGTGCAGCAGGTGGAGGGCATCTTCTGGATAATATCTGTTTCTCATCTCTAGTGAGTGACTAGCTTAGTTTATCATTTCAAATAAATACTCTCTGATCAGAAACTCTTGAGTACGTGGTCAGCAGTGAATACCAGGTTTAAAAAATGCCATCAGTTCTTAAGCTACAGATATTTGTTCTAGAGAATGATATGAAGTTACTCATAGTTCTGCTTGCCTTGTTTTGTCCTGTTTGCTATAAGTGTAATGGAAATCAGGCCAAGCGAGATCAACATAGACATTGGCAGAGAGGGTTTTGAACTGAGAATGGAGGAGACTAGGATGGGCGAGAGGGTGGAAAGCTGAGTTACAGCAGAGGATCTTGAGCTTAGACATGAAGAGGAGCTTCAGAAGATTATTCATAACTACTGTACGCATTTTTGGTTCAGTTCAGTTTGGGAGGGCTTAGAAAATTATGTATGATTCCCATGTGTGCTCTAGTCTGGAAGGTACGTGCAGACTGTATGCTAGATAACCTGAATCTTGGTTTTTAACAAAACATCATGATGTTCTCAAAATAATATAATATTTGCGAAGATGATTTACCTCATTATGAATCATGATATAACTGTTTTTCTTATAAAAGAAATAAAGAGAATAAGACAAAGCCACAGAAGTAAGCCTTAGAGAGAAGGACGCATAAAATGGGGAATAAAAATTTAGGTAATTGTTTCGGTGATGATAGGCCTTTTTATTAATAGGAAAAATTATAATTGAAACAAGCATGGAGGTCCTTGTATTTTAGTATGAAAAAAATAGAAAAAACGTTTACAAAAATGCTAGTGTGTGTTTTCATTTTCAAAGTCAAAGACCATCATGTTACAGAAAGTAAAAGACATGACTAGGATAAAGCTTCAGTATCATGCAAAAATAACATGTTCATTCTGGGTAGTGAGATTTCATGGGTGAGTAGAGATACTATAGTTTATAATCTATTTTGAATACTAGAGTCAGTTTTGGATGGATTAGAAGGAAAGATTTCTCTTCAGTAAATTTTAGAACTAATGATTGGTTTTTAACTTAAACAGACAGAAAGCTCTGCAGTTGCATTTTTTCCAATTCTTGTTTAGTTTGGGATTTTTGCTTGTTTTAATGAACTAATTTAATTTTTAGTCCTCTTATTTTCCGTATTTCTCTGTGGAATTATGCATATATTCTAACGGTTTCTGTACAGTATTGTTTATTGGAATATCATTTTCTGTAAGTTACTCAATTTTTTATCCATGACCCATGTATAATTATAATCATTCAAGGCATCCATGGCAATACATGATTTAGCTGTTTGCCCTTACCTGTTCTTAAGGTTAAAAGCTTAGAACTGACAGCTTGATCCTTCATAGATCAAGATTCAAAATTTTGCTGATAAAATCTTGTTTTAGGTGAAATTATACATGATTTTAGAAACAATAGATTGTTTAGTGTATTAATTGTGTTGTTTGTATCCTCATTATTTATGGTATTTGATTTTAATTTTTATGGAAGACGATTATGGAGTTGAATTTAGTGTTTTTGGATATTCTACTTTCATTTTATTTCATCTTATGTATTCTTTTATCCTTTGTTAGATATGATCTAATTAAGTTTTTAATGCAATATGGATGAACATTTGTATGCTGAATGCATTCTGCAAATTTATTTAGTTACTTTTTAATTATGTTATTCAATCAGTAGAAAATTAGGCCAATTCTAGGTATTAAACTTGAATTGGATTTTGAGACGATGTGCTTGCAGATTTAGGTAGGGTTTGCAATTTTTTTGTCATATTCGATGATACTGCCTTAATGGATATTGCAACTATTACTGAGGCAACCAATTTCAGGAGAGCTTTGGATATATATTTGATTGCCTTAGGTCAAATTAATGAGGATAAGTCAAATATTTATTTTTCAATAACCCTTTAGACATTCGACAAATAATTGTTTTTATTTTGCAATTCAAGATAGGGCTGTTTCCTTGGAATATCTTGGAATTCCGTTGTCAGTTGGTCTACCTAATTGCACCAATGGAGGTAGATTCTTGATGGGTTTAGAACGAGGGTTAATCATTGGACTTTCAAGTGGTTATCTTTTGTTGGACATCTTACCCTCCTGAAATCAGTGCTGCAAATTCTTATCTATAGATTTGTAGTGCTTTTTTCTCCTAAAACCTTTTTAAAGGATTTTGATTCTCTATCCCAAAAATTTCTTTGGGCAAAGAATTTGGATTCTCATAAGTGGAGTCTTATTAGTTGGGACTGGGTTTGTTGGCCTAAGCAAAATGGAGGCCTTGATTGCTAAATTTTTTCAGAGATGGTGTCAGCTACAAAATCAACCTTAGGCCAAACTTCTTCACCATAAATATTTATTTGGTGTTCCTACTCAGGAGGTTTAGAAAATGAGTTTAATTGGGAAAGGATCTATGACTTGGAATACTATTAAAAAGGGAGCATCTCTTGTTAAGTGGGGACTTTTTTGGATTGTCAATTCAAGACGCAATGCTCTTTTTCGGATAGATTCTTGGGATCTTTATCCTCCAATTCTAAATTCCTTTCCTCATCTACTAGCCTTGAGTAAGGTTTTCTTGGAGGCTGGTTGGTTTAAAGTTTTTGATTTCAAGACCTCTCGGTTGGTGGGGAAAACCTATCTTTACTATTGTAAGGATTTGAGGCATTGGCCAGTGGGGGGTGATCTAAAGATTGGGCTGCTCTTTATTCTATTTTGATAGATTGACCTTGTTGTTCTCTAGAGGAGGTTGATGCCCTGGCTTAGGGTTATGATACTAGCTCTTAGAACATGACAAAAATGGGTTTGAGATTTTTCCTTAATGGCAAAAAATATGGAATAAATTACTCCTAGCTGAAGTGTAACTTCTTTATTTGGCTTCTTTGTCAAGATAAATGTCAAGAAAAAGAGGTTTCCAAGTTCCTTCTAAATGTGCTTTTTGTGGGGTAAGCGAGGAGTGTGCATCTCATCTTTTCTTCTAGTGTTCTTTTTTTGAGAGCCTTTGGAGGTAGTGGTGGCATATTTGGAATCGAAATTTTGTTCATGCTACTTCTCTGTATAAATTTTGTGCTAGCTTGGGGTTTCCATTTTGAATAATGGAATTTTTTCAACATCTTCTTGGCGGTTGTCTTTGTATGTAAAGAAAATTCTTTGTATATCAATAAATATTGATTCCATCTATGAAATTAAAACCCATTTTAGATAAGTGAGAAGATGGAGGCTAACGGTTGTTTGCGGGCGTCTTCTGAAGCTAGGGTTTCTCCTGGTACGAGTCTGGGTAGGGCTTCACAGGGAAAATCCCGTGGATTTCGACTCATTGGTGGATGCAGTAAGGAGCATCTAGAGCGGAACAATTGAACAAAGCTCACTCTAAATACTGCAAGCAACAATAGAGAGGGATTTGGGCTTGACAGCGATGAGTTGGCTGCACAGCAGGGTCGAAGGAGCTGGCAACTAGAAGCTCTCACCACAGGGGGTGTGGGATGTGGTAAGGAATCCAAGATGCCTGATAATGGGGGGAAATAGGCAGGCCCCTCTCAGAATTCTAAGCTTCACCACAAAACAATAACAGGAAGAGGTGGAGGGGACTAGCTTTCCTCCTTCACCCAAAACAATCACAGTGGAGTTGGATGGCGAGATTGAGCAAGAAGTGGTCTTTCATGAGAAATTTTTTTCTGGGCTGGGCTTGATTAGGAGATTCAAGGGATTGTCGCCAAGTTTGCCTAATCTTCACTAGTGGATCTCTACCCAATGGAAGCTTGTTTTGGAAGGGTATGTTCAAATCTACCCCATGGCTAAAGGTTTTTTCATTGTTGTCTTTGAAAAGGAGCAGGACAAAAATAAGATCCTGTGCAATTATCACTGGGATTGGGAAGAAAAATACACATTGTTGTTAAAGCCACGACATCCAGCTTTTAACCCAGCTACTGAGGTGTTTGAGAGGGTTCCTCTCTGGGTGAGACTACCCAATCTTCCCTTGCAATTTTGGTTTGATTCCTATCTCGAGGCTGTAGGAAACTCTTTAGGAAATTTTTTAATGATTGATGAGGGGTCCTCAGATCTTTTGCACTTGACGTTTTCCCGGATCTTGGTGGAAATGGATGTGTCAAGGGAACTTCTAGAGGAGATCCAGCTGAAAACCTTGAAAGGAAGCTGGGTGCAATCCCTGGGTTATGAGGGGGTACCATTAAGATGCAGAATCTGTTACAAAACCGAGCACATGGCTGCTCAATATGCCATAAACAAAACAAAAAAGCCTGCTTCGTGGTGGAAAGATGTAGCTCCATAGCATTATACAGTGGAGAAAGAGAAAGAGAAGCAAGGGAGCTCCCAGAAGAAAGGTAGGGAAGCGGAGAGCCAGTCTCATGAGGCTCAGGGTCAAGAAGGGGAGGCTATGGAGAAAAGCGCTACAAGAGAGAAACATCAACAGACCAGTGAGGCCCTGATACAGGAAGGGAGCTTGGTTGTAAATGGTAAGAACGCGATCCGGAAAGAAGGTGAAAAAGAGTCTAAAAACTGGACAGCAACACCAGATTGTTGGGAGAAAAAAGGTGGGGTGAGATTGCAAGAGAAAGAATCAAGGAAACAGAAAGCTGTTGAAGAGTGTCATCAAGTAGCGGGTAGACTGAATGAAGCTTTGCAAAGTCCCAATGACAAATCTTTGAAATGGAAAAAGGAGGCAGCAAGGGTGGAAGACGGATGGCAAACAGTTAAGGAGAAGAAAGCTAAGAAAGTAGAGAAGAAATCTTTTGCAATGGTCCTTAGATCTCAGACGAAGGGAAGGCCAAGAAATGCTTCAATCCTCTGACCTGCTAAGAGGTTTCTTTTAGGGATTGATGGTTTTAGGTTTGTTTCTGTAAGGTCTGTGGAATTTTTGTATTTAATGTAGCATGTATTTCATGTGTTAGTCTTATGATCAGATGTAAAGCATAGAAATCAATTCAAAATCAACACTAACACAGCAGATACCCTGGGAAAACCCTCCACTTGAGGGAGAAAAACCCAACAACAATATATCACTTATATATTGAATGTCAACAAGAATTGTCACCTTTACAAGAGGCTGATATGAAGGCCAAATATAAGCACCACAATCTGATGCAACACAGATACAAACAGATGTAATTCATTGATTATAAACTCAATCTTCAATGAATATAACAATCTGCTCTTCTACAGAATTTGCACCAATAATATCGAACTATGTTGAACAATGAAAATGGATATGGAATGAATGTCAAACAATGAAACTCCATCGAACATATATGCACAATGCGATGGAGGATGTGACTCTTCAAAGCAATATGTCAGCCCTTCATAGAAGAATGCGTCCCTTCAAAATCGCGTCCACAATAAAGGAATTTGTCCCTTCAAAAAATCGCATCCAATATGCATGATGTCGGCCTTACCAAAATCGTGCCTCTTCATGAATCATAATTAATTATCATTTAATGCAAAGGACATGCCTTATCAAAATAAATCGCTATCTATAAATTAAATAGCCATTGACTATTATTTAATTTATCCATCATTGTAAAGGAGATTGGCTGGAAGAGACACCCGACGCTGTATGATAGCATTAACACTCCCTCTCAGCTACGGAGGATACTTCTAGCTGCATAAGACATATCGCCTCATCGTGATGTCAACCACAATGGCTGCTCCCATATGTGGAAAGGAAAGATATAACCTCATCATGATATCAACCATCATGGCTACACCCATGTATGGTATGTACAAGTGCTCATCACTCAATGTGATGTTGTCACCTCATTGTGACGTTCACCATGGCTCTCCCAGAGGGTGAAAACACAAGTACAAGAAAATCATCACGAACTCTCTCACGTGATGTTGTCATGGAGTCACACATATGACATCCACCATGGCTCTCCCAGAGGGTGGAAACAAGGGCTTTCACCTCAAATCTCTCTCAAAGAGAAATGCATTAACAAGGGCTTGCACCTCAAATCTCTCAAAGAGAAATGCATTAAAGAAGATCAACTGATACTGAGACTCCTCAGCTAGGGCTTGATTCTCCACCTTACCAAGCTTGTCTCAGTACACAAACTTTATCCTGGAGAGAGGCTTGGTGAGAATGTCTATCGTCTGCTTATTAGTGTTGATATACTTCAACTGAATTGCTTTCCTCAATACCATATCTCTGATATAGTGGTATTTGATCTCAACATGTTTAGTTATGTCATGAAACACAAGGTTGATAGAAAGCTTCACACAACTCTGGTTATCACAATGAATGATAGTAGACTCCATTGATTGTCCAAACAATCTTGCAAGGAGCTTCCAAAGCCACACTGCTTCTCAAGCTGTTACACAAGCTACAATATACTCGGCCTCTGTTGTACTCAATGCCACAGAAGACTGCTTCCTGCTACACCAGGATATCATCGCAAACCCCAAACTAAAGCAACATCCAGAGGTGCTCTTTCGATCAATGACACACCTTGCCCAATCAGAATTAGTATATCCATGCAGCTTCAAGTCCACACTAGAAGAATATCTCAAGCCATACCCAACTGTGCCACACAAGTATCTCAGGATATGCTTCGCTGCAACTAGATGTATTTGCCTTGGTTCACACATGAATTGACTAAGTGCACTCACTGCATAGCAAATATCCGGTCTAGTATTGACTAGATACATCAACGATCCAATCAACTGCCTGTACATTGTGGAATCTACCATATCTGAACTAGCTACAGCTTCTTTCAACTTATGCAAGTTGGTTTCCATAGGCGTAGACATGGATTTGCAATCCATCATACCAAAATCTCTTCAGAATATCAATAGTATACTTCCCTTGACTTAGAATCATCTCATCAGGCTTCTGCCATACTTCTCAACCAAGGAAGTAGTGCATGAGACCAAGATCCTTCATTTCAAATTCAGAAGCTAACCCCTTCTTGCATTTGATAATGAGGTGATCTTCTCTAGTAAGAATCAAATCATCAACATACAAAACCAAGATCAATGCTTCACCATCAATTACCTTAAAGTAGAGGTTTGAATCAGCATCATTCTTGGAGAAACCCAAGCTCATCAGGTAACGATCAATCCTTTCGTACCAAGCACGAGGATCCTACTTAAGGCCATACAAAGCCTTCTTTAGCCTGCACACATGAGACTCCTTCCCATACACCTCAAAACCATTAGGTTGCTCAATGTATACCTCTTCCTCGATTACACCATTTAGAAATGTTGTCTTCATGTCCATCTGGTGATTCTTCCATCCTTTAGATGCTACAATAGCAATGATGGTCCTGACTGAAGTATAACGAGCAACTGGAGCAAAAGTTTCCTCATAGTCAACCCCCTCTTTCTGTGAAAATCCTCTAGCCACGAACCTATCCTTATATTTCTCAATGCTCCCATTAGCCGCATGCTTGATCTTGAAGAGCCATTTAGAAGATACCATAGATTTGCCTTTAGATATAGGTATTTTGTCCCAAACATCATGTTTGAGAATGGATTGATACTCCTCTGCCATAGCATCTCTCCAAACCTGCTGACTAGAAGCTTCCTCAACACTGGAAGGCTCAGACTCAATGATTTGACTCATCAAAGCAACATAGCTGGAAAACTTATGAGGTCTCTTACTTTCTCTGAAAGTTCCTCTCGAGGTTGCAAACCTTTCTGCCTCCTACATCGTTTGCCTGGCCCAAAGAGATCTTTTTCTTCCAATCACAATAGCTGTAGGCCCATCAATAGGTTCCAAGGGCTCAACTAGATCATCATCTTCTTTAGGTTCATGAGCCTCCCTCTAAATCTTAGGAGCATTGTCAACTTCCATATCTTGAGGAGACTCTTCATTATCTATCTCCATATGAGTGCCCTTGGATCTTCTAAATGCAACATCCTTCTCAAATATGACATCTCTACTAATCTCAATCAACTTCTGATCTGGAATGTAGATTTTGTAGGCTTTTGATGTCTCACTGTAACCTACAAATATCCACTTCTTGCCAGAAGGTTCCAACTTTGTCCTTTTGTCCTTAGGCACGTGAACATATACAAGACAGCCAAAGATCCTCAAATGACTTACTTCCGGCTTCACCCTTGTGAATGCTTCTTCGGGAGTCATGTTCTCAAAAATGCGGTGAGGGCTCCTATTCTGAACATAAACAGCTGTCCTAGACGCTTCAGCCCAAAGTAAGGTTTGCAGATCTTGGTCATGAATCGTGGCTTTGGCTGATTCCGCAATAGATCTATTCTTCCTTTCAGCAACATCATTTTGTTGAGGATTATAAGGAACATAGAACTCCCTCTTAATCCTTGCTTCAATGCAAAAGTTACTGAAGCTGCCGGAAATGTACTCTCCACTGTTATCGGATCTCAAAACTTTGATCCTCTTCCCAGAAAAGTTCTCTACTTGAGCTTTGAATTCTTTGAACCTCTCTAATACCTCCTCAGTTTCTTTAGATTTCAAGAAATAAATCCAAGTCTTTCTAGAGTAGTCAATAAAAACAATGTAATACAAGAAACCACTCAAAGAAGCAACAGACATTGGACCACATAAATCAGAATGAATAAGATCTAGAATACATTTGGATCTACTTTCACTAATATGGAATGGACCTTCTGTATTCTTAACCCAATGCACAGCCTCTGCAAGTACCCTCGTGCTCCTGGTTGAGTTTCGGAAGGCCTGAAACCATCTTCTCCATGGTAGGAAGTGCTCAAAAGTGAAGGTGAGCCAATCTTCTATCCCATAGTTCACACGAACTTGATGAATCATGCACCAACGCCAGAAGTGGACGAGTGCAAAGTTTGTAGAGGCTCTCATGTCGAACTCCAATCACCCAAGCAGTCTTGATATTAGAGTTCTTCGTCCATGCTAGAACTTTGCCTTTTGAAAATGCAACTTGATACCCCTTGTCCTCCAAGGCTGAAATCAAGACAAGGTTTTGCTTGATGCCCGAAACAAATAGCACATCACTCAATTGCAAGGAAATGCCAAAATCCAAGTGAAGCGAGGAGGTCCTGTAAGAGACCAGGTGTCTCTTAACCCAAATCCTCTAGCTGTAAATGCTTTTTTTTTTGTTTTTGTCTGTAGTTTTTTTTTTTTTTGGGAAGGTTTTTGCAGTATATTGAAAGAATGCGATTTTGGAAATAAATACAATTAAATTCAATAAAAATTCATAAATGATAACTGATGCAACAAATAGCTTCCCAGATGTTGGCGCATATATTTATTAATCTTCTGGATTCATACAATGAAGAAAGTCGAACTTATAAGGAAAAGTCAGCACAAATATGATATTAAAGAATCTGGTTTTCTGTTTGCAGCCGCCTGTAGGAAGCATAAAAATGTACGGCCAATCCAGATACAAGCTTCTCCCATCACCAGAAGGTTGCAGACACCCCCAAAGACCTAGGCGTCCCCTTTGGTGAAGACAGAACATAAAAAAGCAAGGCGTCTTGTCCAATGAAGAAAGTACAGCCTTTGCTGCAGCAAATGTATGGCCCAACCAGCATCAAACAAATCCGTACAACCTTGAAGAATGTGCCAAATGACAAATGAAACACTGCCAAAGTGATAGTCTCCTTCTGGAAGAAAGATCGATCTAGAACACTGATAATAAACTTTGAAATATGCCCGAATATGACTCCTATGTGAAGCCACTCTGTTGACAATCTTCAACTGGTATTGCACAGTCTCAGTATGCTTGATTCTGAAGAGAGAACGTTCTTCAAAACCCGTTGATCTGCAGAAACCCTCGTTTCTCAAACCCCAATGCTCTCAGAGAGAAAATAAGACAAATTAGAATAATCAACATAATGAGTTCGATTTGCCTTGAGGAAATATATAACCTCTCTCAAAAAGTCGACCCTTTACAAAAATCAGCTCATTTGCATTTAATAACATAATAATTCGCCCTTTTGAAATACTTAGGCCAAATCATTAATAAATGGTGTCCTTTTTTATTAATGAATATTAAACTCATTAAATATTAAAATTTCCCTTTATTATAAAGTATTAAATACTTTATAATTCACCATTTTAATAATAACTTTAATATTTCATTAAAATGATTATATTATAAAGTCAAATTAATAATCTCTTTAATTATTATTAAATGCTCTAATAATCCCTGTTAGCTCATCAAATTATCAAACCGGGTCGAAACTGAGTTGACCAATTGAATCAGGTGCCCTGCCAAAAATAGCAACTCCTGCTTGCCTGACTTACTATAAATAGTAAGTACCTCTAAATCACTCTGTAAGTGTCCGCAAAGGCCCAAACCTGAATCAACTATTGGAGTGATGTTCCCCAACACTGGATAACTGCCTCAAGTGATCCTCTAAACACTTCTGCAAGCCTACGAGGATCTGAATGATAGGCTAACCTCAGAAATAACTGTACCGACTAGGAAGGGGACATTACAGTCCGCCCTCCCAGAAATTGCTTGTTCTCAAGCAATCTCAGCTCTGGATGCTGTAAAATCTTCTCTGACTCCCATGTAGCATCCTCAACCGGCAAGTCTCTCCACTTAATCAAATTCTCCCTGATGACCCGCCTCCGAAGATGTCTCTCTCTAACATCAAGGATGGCCTCAAGCACCAATATCAACTTCCCCTCGTCATCAAGGGGTGGCAGTACTGGAGAGGGAATCACATGCTGACCCAACGCCTTCTTTAGGCGTGAAACGTGAAACATGTTGTGAACCCTGCTATTCGCCGGTAAGTCCAATTCATAAGCAACCTCGCCCACCCGTCTGATAACTCGGAATGGACCATAGTTACGAGGTTTCAACTTCTCTACACCACTCTTCCGCAGAGTGGACTGACGGTACGGCTGTAACATGAGATACACCATGTCACCCACTGCAAAAGAACGCTCAACCCTTTTCTGATCAACATACTGCTTCTACTGATTCTGTGCCTGCTAGATATTGTCTATGAGAGACCTCAAAATGTCCTGCTGATCCTGCATCATGTCACCTGCGCTAGGCACTCTGCTATCACTCAATACCAAATCCAAAAGGTTGGGCGCCTCATACCCGTACAATTCCATGAAGGGCGTCATCTGTATAGTCATGTGGTGAGTAGAGTTATAACAATACTCACAGAGGTATATCCACCTCACCCAAGCTCTCTGCTATCCAGCTATATAATTGCGCAGATATCCTTCCACCCACTTATTGACAATTTCCGTCTATCCATCTGTCTATGGATGGTAGCTGGTACTAGGTGTCAGTTCGGTCCCACAAAGTCTGAACAACTCTTGCCAAAAGTTGTTCATGAACCGACTGTCTCTATCACTGACTATAGTCTGAGGAAAACCATGCAACCTGAATACCTCTCTGAAGAAAAGCTTTGCGGTCTATAACGCTGTGAATGTAGTGGTGATCGGAAAGAAGTGCGCATATTTTGTCAGTCGATCGACAACTACGTAAATACAATCTTTACCTTGGGCTTTCGGCAAACCCATGATAAAGTCCATTGATAAGCATTCCCACTTCCGCCGTATCGGAAGTGGTTGGCAATCCAGCAGATATGGGGAAATTTCGCGAGCTTTTGTTGGTAAATAAAATACTTTCTTTGTGGAGTATACTAAGAATATCGCTTTAGTTTTTCTAGAATCCATTCTAGATTGGCTAGAGAGAAGTGGATATGGCATTTGGCCCACCAAGGGTAGCCATTATTCTAACCCATCCCTCAATCCCTGAATCGCAGAAACCGCATAGGGGTCCGCCCCTTGTAAATGATCAAGTCATTCACAACGGTATACCTACTATCCTGCTCTGTCCCATCAACAATGCTAGAAGCCCATGGGTTCTTAGCATACTCTGTAATGATCCGATGCCTCCAATCCTCGGAGATCTGTGCCATAGCATTCAACTGAGGTCTACGAGACAAGGCGTCAGCTACAACATTCTGCTTCCCCTTAATAAAGGTGATGTCAAAATCATACGACTGCAGTTTGCTGACCCATTTTTGCTGTCTCTCATTTAGGTCTCGCTGTCCAAGGAAGTGTTTCAGGCTGTTGTGGTCTGTACGCACACTAAACTTGCTGCCCACCAAATATTGCCTGAATTTAGCCAAAGCATGCATAATGGCTAACATCTCCTTGTCATAGATGCTATAAAATCTCTCAGGAACCCTAAGCTTCCTACTCTCAAAAGCAATAGGGTGTCTCTCCTGCATCAAAATGGCACCAATGCCCTCTCCTGAAGCATCACAATACAAATCAAATGACTTCGTAAAGTCTGGTAATGCTAACACTAGACATGAAGTCATAATCACCTTAAACCTGTCAAAGCACTCCTGAGCCTGTGGTGACCAAGCAAAAGCCCCTTTCTTTGTCAAATCAGTAAGGGGTGTGGCGTGACGTGAGAACCTGCTAACAAATCTCCTGTAAAAGGCACACAACCCAATGAATCCCCTGAGCTGTGTAAGGTTCTCTGGTATTGGCCACTCAACTATAGCTCAGACCTTCTCAGGGTCCATACTGACTCCCTTGGCACTGATGATGTGCCCAAGATACAACAACTCAGCCATGCCTAGCTCACACTTGGACTCCTTGGCATAAAAAGACTCCTCAGTCAAGATACCCAAAACCGTATCCAAGTGAGCTAAATGCTCCTCCTATGACCTACTGTACACCAGGATGTCATCGAAGAAGACTAACACAAATCTCCGCAGTTGAGAACTGAAGACCCTGTTCATAGTAGCCTGAAAGGTAGTAGGTGCATTGGTTAGACTGAAAGGCATAACCAAGAACTCAAAGTGACCGCAATGGCACCTGAAAGCGGTTTTCTCTATGTCCTACTCCCTCATCCGAATCTGATGGTACCCGGATCTCAAGTCAATCTTCGTGAAGAAGATAGCAATGTGCAACTCATCAATCAACTCATTGATGCGTGGTATCGGGTACCTGTTCTTAATTGTCCTCTTATTGAGCTGGTGGTAGTCTATGCACATCCGAAGTGATCCATCCTTCTTCTTCACTAATACAACCGATGAAGCAAAAAGGATTTGCTAGGTCTCGATATGCTCCTATAGCCAATGTACCATTGATTGTTTGCTCGCTCCCCATCCTTGAGCTGTTTCGTATGCCCGTAGGGTGTAATCACACGGGCTTCGCGCTCTCCCTCTAGCTCGCCGGGATATCGTGCTCTAGGCTCTCTCGTCTGAGGTCTCAGGAATGTCGCCAAACACTTTAGAGGCGTTTAGTCCTCAACATCTGAATGCCTGATGGTACTCAACCTTCTCGCTGTTCTGCTGTGTTGGTATACACATACACTCTACAGCCCAATCAACCATATCATGACGAATGAGTCTCTCCATCCGTCTGTACGATACCATCCTCAGATTACTCTCTCTGATGGCTTTGATGACATGAGGTTTCCCGTTTACCTTAAACTTCATCTCCGTATCTCGAAGATTGAGTGTGAACTCACCCAAATTGTGAAGCCATGCCATCCCAAGTACCACATCAGTATCTCCCATATTAACAATGTAGAATTCAGTCTTGAACTCATAGTTGTTCAGCCGCATCAGAAAATCTGTTATCTTTCTATCACATTTGAGGGTGTACCCATCAGCCACCTTGACTCGAATACCCTCAAACTCCTATGTCTGTATACCTCGTCTCTCTACTAGCCGTGCATCTATAAAATTATGAGTAGCACCAGTGTTAAGTAGAGTGATCACTTTCTGACCTGCTAGGAGCCCACGAAGTCTAAAAGATCCATTTCTCTGAAGACTAGTCAAATGTGCCTCCTGTAACTTTCTTCCTCCTTCATTTTCACCATCAATTTCAAACCTTTCATCATCTAAATGCTCTGAATCAGCTTGCTGGTCTGACAGATCAGATTGCTCTTCTCCCTCATAAAACCACTCCATCTGGTTATTTTTCACTTTGGGACAAAGAGGGCATACATGCTTCTCATCATAGGGTGCCTTGCACCAAAAACACAACTTTTTCTTACGTAAATCATTCAACGTTTCCCTGTCAAATGGTGGTGCATTTTGTCTCTTAGGATCAGGTGGATCCCTCTTCCTATCAAATGGCCTATTCTTGTCAAATGATCTATTAGGCCTCATGTACGGTGTTGAGCCTGAAGAGAACTTGTTGCGAGGTGTTGCAAGCTCCATACTATGTGCCTTCCTCATGGCCTCTTGAATAGTAGGAGGATCAAATGCCTTGACCCAACCTCTCATCGGCTCCAACAATCCCTCGACGAAGAGAATAATAAGTCTCCTCTCTGAAATGCCTGTAACCATGACTGCAA
Source organism: Sequoia sempervirens (assembly GCA_007258455.2). Lineage (NCBI taxonomy): Eukaryota > Viridiplantae > Streptophyta > Pinopsida > Cupressales > Cupressaceae > Sequoia > Sequoia sempervirens. Next base: position 35,931 of record VDFB02256686.1, on the reverse strand, counting down.
CCCTCTAAAATTCACCGATGTAGGAATCCAAACTACCCGACTGTCTGAGCTAGCTCTCTGAAATAAAGTTCTTGATCCTTTTTGTCAAAACGCTCTATGAGCTTGCTGGTGAACTCTTGGTAAGTAGTAACTGCGTGATGACCAAGTGTGTACATGTTGTGATGCCACCAGTCATGTGCCAACCCATCAAGATGCAGTGTAGCAAACTTAATGGCCTCGTCCTCCTGCATAGGTCTCAATGATAGGTAATTGTCTAACTTTTGTACCCAAGACCTCACTGAACTCTTATTAGAACCATCAAAGTAAGGCAAGGTAATCTTGCTGACTGCATACTGAAGATCCCTGTTCACTTGTGGCTGTGGTTGCTGGTGCTGAGGAGCTTTGCGGTCAAATCTACCTCCCCCTCTAGGTTTATGCACATCCATAAACTCATGAAAAGTCAACGACTGCCTGATCTTAGGTGCCAATGTCGAATACTCTCCATAAAATCTGGTCACGTCTGCCACTGACATGCCATTGTGTGGCTGAAACTCATGATGATGACCTTGTTGCTCTACCTCCGGAGTCGAAGGTGCCTCTCTAGATATGAATGTAGGTTGTCTCAGCTTACGCTCATGCGAGATAGGTGACGACTGCCGCTGTACTGACACCAGTGGCTAGTCTATGCCTACAGTCCCGCTCGTCTGTCCTACCTGAATATAGTGTTGCTGAGGCTGAGTGTACTACCTCATCATGCCCATCAACTAAGACATCATGTCCATATTATCATGCCTGCATCTGAACTCCTCATCAGTAATATCTCCTCCGGCATGCTCTTTCCCTAGATCCCTATGTGACTCTGCAAGGATCTCACGATTTGCCATCAGTGTTGTGACACTGTTCTCACTGCCATTGGAACTGGATTTGTGAATACCCAGAACCCCTGATACTGTCTCACCTTTAGGAATAGGTGGATTTTTCCAATCCTCGACTCTGCCTATTCCTCTACCCTTACTGTAGAAAATAATATCTCTACTCATGAAAAAGCATCGAAAAAGCACACATCTGGCTGAAAAAGCACAGGATGGCAGGAAAACTGTGCTCTGATACCACTGTAAGAGACCAGGTGTCTCTTAACCCAAATCCTCTAATTGTAAATGCGTTTTTTTTTTGTTTTTGTCTGTAGTTTTTGATTTTATTTTAAGGTTTTTGTAGTATATTGAAAGAATGCGATTTTGGAAATAAATACAATTAAATTCAATAATAATTCATAGATGATAAATGATGCAACAAATAGCTTCCCAGATGTTGGGGCATATATTTATTAATCTTTTGGATTCATACAATGAAGAAAGTCGAACTTATAAGGAAAAGGCAAGCACAAATATGATATTAAAGAACCTGGTTTTTTGTTTGCAGCCGCCTGTAGGAAGCATAAAAATGTACGGCCAATCCAAATACAGGCTTCTCCCACCACCAGAAGGTTGCAGACACCCCCAAAGACCTAGGCGTCCCCTATGGTGAAGACAGAACATAAAAAAGCAAGGCGTCTTGTCCAGTGTAGAAAGTACGGCCTTTGCTGCAGCAAATGTATGGCCCAACCAGCATTAAACAAATCCGTACAACCTTGAAGAATGTGCCAGATGCCAAATGAAACACTGCCAAAGTGATATTCTCCTTCTGGAAGAAAGATCGATCCAGAACACTGATAATAAACTCTGAAATATGTCTGAATATGACTCCTGTGTGAAACCACTTTGTTGACAACCTTCAACTGGTATTGCACAGTCTCAGTATGCCTAATTCTGAAGAGGAAACGTTCTTCAAAACCCATTGATATGCAGAAACCCTCGTTTCTCAAACCCCAATGCTCTCAAAGAGAAAATAAGACAAATTAGAATAATCAACATAATGAGTTTGATTTGCCTTGAGGAAACATATAACCTCTCAAAAAGTCAACCCTTTACAAAAATCAACTCATTTGCATTTAATAACATAATAATTTGCCCTTTTGAAATACTTAGGCCAAATCATTAATAAATGGTGTCCTTTTATATTAATGAATATTAAACTCATTAAATATTAAAATTTCCCTTTATTATAAAGTATTAAAATACTTTATAATTCGCCATTTTAATAATAACTTTAATATTTCATTAAAATGACTTTATATTATAAAGTCAAATTAATAATCTCTTTAATTATTATTAAATGCTCTAATAATCCCTGTTTGCTCATCAAATTATTAAACCAGGCCGAAACCGAGCTGACCAATTGAATCAGGTGCCCTGCCAAAAATAGCAACTCCTACCTGCCTGACTTACTATAAATAGTAAGTACCTCTAAATCACTCTGTAAGTGTTCGCAAAGGCCCAAACTTGAATCAACTGCTGGAGTGATGTTCCCCAACGCTAGATAACTGCCTCAAGTGATCCTCTAAACACTTCTGCCAGCCTACGAGGATTTGAATGATAGGCTAACCTCAGAAATAACTATACCGCCTAGGAAGGGGACATTGCAGGTCCCAACTCCTTTCACAGAATAGCAAGCATCATCTCCAATAATGACTTGTTCACTAGAATCTCTCTCCAAATTAGTTAGATGCTCTCTAAATTCAGTAATGTGGCAGGAGGCACCACTATCCATTAGCCAAGTATTGTTGTCGGTAGGCACACTGCTAGAAAGAGCTGAATAGAATAGGAAACCACCTGAATCCTTCTGCGGAGAGATCTCATCAACATCAGCAATGGAAGCCTACTGTTTAGGCCTGGTTGGACAATCCTTTGCATAGTGACCATACTTGTCACATCTAAAACATTGAACACGAGATAGATCCTTCTTCTTCTTGAATGCAGGAGCACCATCAGATCCCTTATCTCTATTCCTCTTGAAATATCCTTTCTTTCCATCTTTCCCTTTTTTCTTCGAGGATCGTCTAGCAAGAACACGAATGTCTTCATTAGTAGAGCTTTGACCAATACCACTCGCAGCCAACCTAGCCTTTTCTTGAATACAATCCGCCCTCAAACGATCAAACTTGGGAAGTTTCAATCTCGTGCTGATTCCTTGAATGTAAGACTCCCAAGATGAAGGAAGACCATTAAGGGCTAGCATGGTCAAGTCATTGTCATCAACAATATGACCAATAGTAGAGAGCTGATCTCTCAATTTGGAAATCTTCATGAAGCGATGACAGAATCTCCTTTCGCCGTCTTAACATGAAGTTGTTTCTTTAATGCAAGTGCATGGCTTGTGTTGTTGATCTCATACATCTCCTCCAAAGTCTTAAGCATCTCTCTTGCTCTCTTCAACTTAGAGATGATTGGAATAATATGGTCCTTCACAGAATCAACTAACATCTTCTTCGCCTTAGTATCTCTCTTCTTCCATTGGATCTTCTCTTCCTCATCAGTAGTCTCGGGGACTTTGCTCTCCTTGAACTCAGCCAATTCATTTTCCTACAAGGTGAGCATAACTCTGAATCTCCAAGATGTGAAATTTGTTGCTCCCTCAAGTCTGTCCTCAATCTTGAGTCCGTTCACCATCTTGATGAAGAGATAGAAGTGATCAAAGATGAGAAAGAGAATTAAGAGTATCGCTGCTAGACTAAATCTGATCAAGATCTTCTTCAAACCCGCTCTGATACCATGATAGTTTTATGATCAGATGTAAAGCACAAAAATTAATTCAAAATCAACACAATAACACAGCAAATACCCTAAGAAAACCCTCCACTTGAGGGAGAAAAACCCAGCAACAATATATCACTTATATATTGAATGTCAACAAGAATTGTCTCCTTTACAAGAGGCCAATATGAAGGCCAAATATAAGCACCACAATCTGATGCAACACAGATACAAACAGATGTAATTCGCTCATTATAAACTCAGCCTTCAATGAATATAACAATCTGCTCTTCTACAGAATTCGCACCAATAATATCGAACTATGTTGAACAATGAAAATGGATATGGAATAAATGTCAAACAATGAAACTCCATCGAACATATATACACAATGAGATGGAGGACGTGAATCTTCAAAGCAATATGGCGGCCCTTCATAGAAGAATGTGTCCCTTCAAAATTGTGTCCACAATAAAGGAATGTGTCCCTTAAAAAAATCGCGTCCAATATGCATGATGTCGGCCTTAGCAAAATCGTGCCTCCTCATGAATCATAATTAATTGTCATTTAATGCAAAGGACGTGCCTTATCAAAATAAATCGCTATCTATAAATTAAATAGCCATCGGCTATTATTTAATTTATCCATCATTGTAAAGGAGATCGAATGGAAGAGACACCCGACGCTGTATGATAGCATCAATATCATGCAGCTGTTTGTAAAACTTTAGGAGGCAAAGATTGGGGATTTGATGAGTCTAGAGGTGTGGGAAAGGGATTTCTAAACTGATGATGTAATGAAATTAGCTTTGTACTATATCTTTTTATTAATAAAATCAACTCTATTACCGACTCAAAAAAAAATTGATTCCATCTCTTTTATTCGTATTCCTGGAGAGTGGAATGTTGTCGATTGTTTAGTTAAATTGGCATCTGGTGTTGATTGTAATTGGAATGTTATGGATTGGAGATCCCTATCTTCAACTCATTCTCTACAATTTCTGAAGCTCATTTAGAATTATTTGGGTTGAAGGTTTATCCTTTTATGTAGATTGACTAAGCTTTTATAGTTTTGTGAATTCCTCCAAATCTTTAAGGTGGTGGGTTTGTAGTAAACTTCTTTGGATTTTTAATTTATGAACTTTAGTGGTAGCTATGGCTATTTGGAAATCTTTATATATTTTTTTTTTCAGTTTTAAAAATTAATATGATTATCTTTTTTACCATTTTTTTTTTCTTTTTGTTGGAATCATTTCAAATTGACAACTAACAGACCTTGGCGATTTCATTTTTGCTGTGGCATTTTCATGATGATCCCAAGCTAGACGAAGCATTTTCCTAATGATTCCAATGGTGAGCAAATTTTTTGACAAGTCTCATTTCCCCAAAACACTAAATGACAGTCAGTATTTTTGGTATTGAAAAAAAAAATGCTGTAAGAAGAATTACAAATTAAATAAATAACAGTCCAACAAAGGGACTGAAGAAAGAAGGATAACTAAAATGGACAGCATCACTAGAAGAATCCTCCTTATGGCATTACAAAATCAAATTGTTACAAAATCCTCCTTCACGTCATGTAATTTGTCGTATATCCATTTTCCTTTTCATGATTAATAAGGGCGTCACCCAAATAAGTCTTGCACAGCGAGAGATCTAGGAGAGGATTCATCACACTATTGTGAGTATGTATTGCATTATACAATCAAATTCGACTTTTAAAGAGATGGCCATATCAAGGTCCAATACTCAACAAGACAAATCCTCTGGGCTGATTGGGGTTTTGGGTTGAACCAGAGATTATTATTTACGTCATAACAACTTCATCTGCACATTCAATCCATTTTCGCTCCGGCTCAATGATCTCGTTGTACCCCTTTAGTCTTCTTTTCACTCTCTTCGCCTTTTGTCCCTCATAAATTCGGGGTGGGAAAGCGAGAATAAGAATGGTGCATTGCAGTAGGGTCAATCGCTCAACTCATTTCGTTTAGGTTCAGCGATTTCCCTAGATGTACGCATACATATATATTTCGATTAGCGATTGCAATTGCTTTCGATCGGACTGCTCCATCATTCTTGGTAATCCGTTAGTAAGATACTATGATATCACATATGACCAACAGGTCGAGTGTTTCTTTGAAAAGTAAGTTCTGCCTCAGATTTGATGAATGAAGGATCTAACAATCCTAGTTCGATTGATTCATCTAGCGGTATTAAAGGAAGGAACCGTGGGAAAAGAAGCAGATGGTGCGGAATTGAGGAGCAGGCATTCTAGTTTTTGAATATATAAGATTATTTAGTTATTTAAAAATTATTTTATTTTATTTTATTTATATTTATATTTGAAGAATATTTTTATTTCTAAATTTAATTTTTTAAATATATTTAGGTTGTGTTTTGGTTATTATATACATGATCAGAGGTTCCATGTCTTACTATCATTACAGAATGTTTTTAGTGTAATAATTTTTTAAAATGCTATGAAACCATTAAATTTAAGTAAAGAGTTTTTTAATTTTACTTTAGAATCATTTAAGAATTATTTTATTTTATTTACATTATTTGCTTTATTTTTATTTCTGTAAGAATTATTTTACAGTTTTAAGTTTTTTAGAAACATATTTGGTTGTGTTTTGGTCTATATGTACATGGTCATTGTCTTGCTATAATTATACAATGTCAAAATGAATGTCTTGAAACCATTAAATTTATTTAGATAACAATTTTAGCTAAAATAATATTTTATTTATTTAAGAGTTATTTTATTTTACTTTAAAATTATTTATTTTACTTCAAAACTGTTAATTGTTTTTATTGGTGGGAATTTTTAGATGAGGCCAGAAATGAGGGACCTCATGGATAGATCAAAGGCACAAAGCCTATAAGTACACTAGCCTCATATACGTAATAGGAAGTGTTAATATTTTTAGACGGTAATTAAATATATATTTATAAATTTTTATATATTCTGCTATACTCATGTCCATACCCACTTATCAGTGCCCAATTCCAATTCCTCAACTTAGGTTTAATATAATAATAACTTCATTTTAACTTAGAAAATGCTATTACCGTTAATATACCATTCTGCAGCATTCATTCATTTGGAACTGGAAATGGATTCTTATGAGTATTTTCGAGCCATCTTATGATTGAATGTAACAACTTTCCTGTAAGGACTGTTTGAAGTTTTGAAGATAAATGAAAACTTCCATTTTACTTTCAGGCATTTTTCTTTTAACATGTTGAAGCTTATTAATATGATAAATAATCTCCAATAATTTTCAGGAAGCTGCAAAGTATGCTGGAGAAGAAATAGTTAAAGCTTGTGTGGAGCAAGATATCACCCAAGTAACTATTGATCGCAATGGACATGCTATTGGAGAAAAAATGGAAGCCTTTGAAATAGCTATTCGCAACTATGGATTACTACCTTAGCCTTTAGCTGAACGTTTTTCTGTCCTTGTATGGTTGGGAATTTAAGGGGCTTGATTGTAATCAAACATTTATTTTTATTTTTTTGGGTGCTACTATTTTTTATTTTCTTCCAAGACTTGATTGTTAATAAAACACTTCATCATTTTTTAAGAAGGAAATTATTTTGGTACTACTCATTATCATTTCATGGGGACTTGCAGATGCCATGCAGTCAAATTATATAGACTAGGCCTGTTTTAAATCAATGTTCATTCAAATTCTTTATTTGCTTCTTTACTTGAGTATGCAAAATAACCATACCCATGACAAGCACACGTAAGGGGATATTATCCATCTGTAGCCCATAGGAGTTTAGATTTCAGTGAACACACCCACACATTTACATTTACAATATTATTTGTGATTAGCTTGCCCCACCTAACACAGACGCCTTGTATAAAAGTAAAACATCCATTCTTTGGAGGAAAACATGTGAAAGAAATAAACAACAATCTAAACAATCAAATCTTTTATTTGGAAACAAACGGAGTGTAAAGGAAATATAAATAATCACTTTGTTGGCAGGATAAAGAAGGATTCCTTATTGTACTTGAAGAATTGTTTTTGATTACGTAAGTAGGGTTTTGAAAATATTTGAAGAATTGTTATTGAAAAATCTTATTATTCTTTTTGAGCTTGCACGGGTAGCGGAGTTGGCTTGGGCCATGGGTTTGCTCCCCACTGGTTCCAGGTTCAACTCTCAAGCCCGGGTTTACCCAATGCACTGGTTTGCGGGCTATTGCGTGCATCCCTAGGGGACTAGTCTCGCCTCAGCTCACCCCGTAAAGGGAACGTTGGGCTGAGTCATGGGGACACCCCTAGTTTACCAAAAAAAAATCATATTATTCTTCTTGTTCTTTCATGTGACAATTATAGACGATCAATGTGTAAATGTATAAAGTTGAGAGATTTCAATTTTCAACTAAATTGTACTAATATCTTTAGGGTTGTATCAACAATTGTGATGGTAGTAATAATAACAAAAATTGAGAGTTTTGAATCTTCAACTAAACTGTATTGGTAGCCTTAAGGTTGTATCAACAATGTGTTCCTACCAGTAGTGATGACTAAGATTGGGAATTATAAAAAGTTCAAAATGGATTGGAATTTTAACAAATATCAATTTGAAGTGCTTAAGGAATCCTCCATGTGATAAGGGATTGATTGAACAATGAGAATAGTAAGATTCAGATAGAAAGTTTGCTTGCATACAAAATTCATGATGTTCCCTTCTTATGTTGTATCGCAAGTTCTTGGTATTCTAAATAAATACCAGATGGGCGTAGTAATTAATGTGTTGCAAATCCCTAGCGTTTGTCACTTACATTGTATTATGAGCTCTCGGTGTTCTAAAAAAGTTATCATGGAGACATAGTAACCACTAACTTATCTAAAGTAAGATTCTTGTTGAAGTTGTTTTGTCAAAGAACTTATTTGTTTTTTTATTATATGATGGCGAGGTGTTCATTGCCAAGCATAGATTGGTAGTGGTTGTATACATGGTTTTCAAATGTCGTATGATAAAAAGCTATTGCTTATGCTATTTAGATGTTAAGATATTTATAATATTTAATATAATGCAAACTTTAGAGTTAAGAAATAGTAGATATGATTTTTCCATAGTTTGTATAGATGAGATGACTTGTTATTTTTTTGAAATGGCCTTCTCACCTTCTAGAGGAAACCTTTTGCTAGTTGTGCCTTCCTCACCATGCATCCCTGGTCACGTGGCTTCAATAGGGCTTCATGTTCATGACATGGAAGATTGTGTGCCATCCATGGCTTTTGCTTTTGGCGATGGTGTTGCTTTAGATGCTCATGTTGGGTTCTTCGGTGACAATGTTGTATTTAGGGTTTTTTAGGATGCATGCTTGCCTACTACAAAGGCTAATTCCCTTGGCCACCTTGATTTTTCTATTGTTTTTTACAACAAGATTGCTTCTCTTGGTTGCCATGATTTCATATTTGTTTCTAGCAATGGTGTTGGTGTAGGAGCATTGCTTGTTACATGGATTGCTTCTCTTGGTTGTTGTTTGGGGTCAAGTCACTAGTATGTGACTATTGTTGGTACAAGGATTTCTACACACCTCTATGGGATAAATTACGGCCCTCCCCTATGGTGGTTGTTGATAGGATGCACTTGAAAATGAAGATTTTTATCTACATAGGGGCTTGGTTTGCAGATTTAACAATTTTTTGGCCTTTTGTTTTCAATTTACACAAGTGTATCTTAGATTCATGGAAGCCTCTCATCAAGGGCAAGATTGATCTCTTCCCTTGTATCAGGGACTTCCTCATTGCATCTTTTGCCTCTTCAAAGGACAAGGATTTGGTGCTTGACGATAGGTTATGTATGTAGGGAGAGCACTTTCTCTCAATCAAGCCATGGACTATCACCTTCAACTCTCTTCTTGAACCTTGCAATGTTAGACCTATTTGGGTTTGACTTCCAAATATTCCTCTCTAGTTTTGAGAAGATTCCTACTATGAGGCCATTGACAATGCTATTGGTCATTCCTTGAAGATTAACTCTACTACCTACTACTTGGGTCACTCTACATTTGCTCATATTATGGTGGACCCTAAGCCCCTTCATAAGGATATAATTTTGATTTTGGGGAATATTCCTTGGACTCAATCACTTGACTATGAGGGTATCCATTTTAGATGTAAACAATGCTTTGTCATTGGCCACCTAGCTTCTAATTGTCCACTCTCTTGGTGCAAGGGTGTGGCAACTTAGTGGAGGAATTCCTACAAAGATCACTTGACTATTCATGATTTTGACTCTCTTTGATGTTTCTTCAAGATGATGAGTCTTTTTAGGATGTTGGATCTTCTCTTCAAGATTTAGTTCTCATGTGATTGGTGTGACTCTAGTAACTCTTGCTCATACTGCTCCTTTCCTCCTATTGGTGAGTCCAACCCACCTTTCGATGTGGTTGCTCAATTTTCTATTTGATTGGATTATGATCACCTTTAGCCTGCCTCTAGAAACCTTCCTCTATTCCTATTGCACCTATGGATGGTCCCTCTATGGGGAATCCCCCATGCTTCTCCCATATTTGAGAACTTGGATGATAATATTTCCTAGATAGTTGTAAAAAGGTGAAAGAAAGGTCTTCCCAAATTTGTCTTCCAATTGCATATTAGAGTGACAAGTGTTAGATTGAGTAGGGTTGGATTTGATATTATTTGCGTTGGATCCTTTGGTACTCTTTTGTTTCATGCATTTTGATTGTAGTTGTGTTAATTTGTGCTTGATAGCTTGGCTATAGTTGGGTCTTACTACCTTTTGCTTGAGGTTGTATTTGTTTTTATTTGTAGGCTTACTTTGTAATATGGTTGGGACCCTTAGTTCCCATTTTATCTAACAAAGAAAAAAGATCACACTTAGTGCTTTATCATCAAGGTAGGAAAAGAGACACATTATTTTTTTCCCTTCTTTTATCTTTAAGTTTGTCATTTCTTGCATTCCCTACACTTCGTTTTATCCTCACCAAGTATTTAATAAACCTAGTATGCAATCAACTTATCTCTTTTATGCATCCTAATAGCAAATCATTGAATGCAATATACAATATTGATGCAAAAAACTTACATATTTATTGCTAGAAACATAATAACTCATTAAGAGATTAGAGTTTAGATAACTTGTAACAATTTTGGATTTAAAAATTGGTTGCTAGAATCTTATTAGAAATATTTGTAACTAACTTGAATCATTTAGAGAAAATACTAGAATGACATGGGAACACAAATTTGATTTAAAACTATGACTTGCTATGAATATATTTGAGAAATAATAAGATAATATTGGAAATATACATAAAACATATTGGAAGGTCAAAGGTCACACACAATCATTTGTTTCTTCCATGAAGGGATTTGCAAAGTTCTATGCCATATACATATTCTTTATATTAATAAAATTAACATGGATGCTAGGTTTGTCACAATATTTTGTTCATCCTTTGTATATCGTTTCCATTTGTAAATATAACATGTTGTATAAGAGCTCGTAAAGAAAAAATGGAGTTAGCTTGCCTAAATTTGTCATAAAGATAGAAGAGTATGTTATGCTTGTGGATGGACAACATAATAATTTGAGTTTTATGAAGGGACTCATGTGATGAAGATTTGTTTGGAGTTATCTCATTAGAGAAAAATAACACTTTTTAAGTTTTGGAGTTGCTAGAAGAAAATGATAATACTAATAGTGTAAGCAATTATTTGTGCAACAAACTTGAAGGTGTTGTGATAAGATGAATAAGAAATGTTGTTTGGAATTTATATCCAACTCATGTTGAACCTTTTTGTTGTGTTTATAGTTGCTTATGTTATCACAATTGAAAATTTGCATGCTATGTTGTATTTGAACTATAAATCTTTATTGGGATAAATATTAGCATAGCCACTAGAATAGAAATGCAACATGGAGTATTGGTTTTATATGTCTGGTTTTGGAGAGAAGTGTGCAATAATATCTATGTTAAGACATATATATAGTTCATCCTTTGTGTATATTTACTATTTGTAAATATAAGATGTCATATTAATGCTTGGAAAGAAAAAAATCAGAGTTAGCTTGCCTAAATTTTTCGTATGGATACAACATAGGTTGAGTTTGTGAGGAGAGTTGTGTGATAAAAAATGTTTGGAGTCACCTCATTAGAAATAGAATTGTTGAGTTATTTATGTTCATTCTTGGAGTTGAAAAAAGAAGATAATAACAATATTGTAGGCCATCATTTGTGCGCAACAAGCATGGAGGTTTTGTGGCAAAAAGACACAAAAAATGCTAATTGGAATTTATATCCAAAACCCATGTTGAACTCTCTTTTTGTAATGTTTATGGTTGCTTTTGTTTCTACAATTGAAATTTTTCTTGCTAGATTATACTCAACTGACAAATATTTGTATAGAGAAGTGTTGACAAAACCATTAGAATGGAAATGCAATGGTGATCAATGGTTTAATATTGGAAGTTTTGGAGAGGATTGTGCAACAATATCTAGATATATTGTAGACCAAGATAAGATTGAGATGGATTTGATGACCTTGTGCATTTTTTGACTTGATAAGACATGTTATACTACTTTTCATAGCAGTTTGTTGATCTATAATTGGATTAGTTCATATTCGACTAGGCAAGTTTAGTATTGTAGAGTGACTTGTAGTGGTGCTTCAAGTGTATTGGTGTTATAAGTGTCAATGTTGCGAGTGTTCTGTTTTGGCTACAATGTGACTTGTAACAATTTTGTGGTTGTTATGTTGGTTACAAGATGACCTTCAATATTTTTTAGTTGTTCTCTATAGTTGTAGGTTTCCTTATAAAAGTATTGCATGTATTTTGAATGATTTCAAGTCAATCAACAATAGTGACACAAGTGATCCAGATGACTTGGGAGCCTTTGTAGTATCCGTTCAAAGAGTGTAATGCATATGAGGACTTTCTTTTATTGGATTAACTTATGCTAGGGATGATATTATAATGATGATATTTCTTGCAACAATGGAGTACGTTGGCCAATTGGCTAAGGGAGATATTATCAAGTGCTAGAGGTTGGAGCAATGAGCATGACATTTGGTAGTTGGTATTTTGAGTTGGAGATTGTTTGTAATTTAATTGTTTAACTATATATGCACCATTAGTGTGGTAGCACAGAAGCAAAATCATTAGTAATAGCGAAACAAATTTAGAAGGGCATAAGAGAGGATGAACAACGAAACAAAATTTCAAGAGTTTTTTTTTGTGTCCAATTGGTGTTGTTCCCATTGTTAGTTGAATACTATTCCTTTTACCCATGCATGTTGTTGATTCCTCAACATGCCCTACCATATTCTTTGGCAACATTTGGGTATTGGTTTCATTCCTTGGTAGTGTATGCAATATTCTAATCTTGGAAATGTTTGCATGTTTATCATTGGTAGCTTCTTAGGTTCCCATGTGTCCATTGTTCCATTGGTTGTGCAATTGTGTTTCCTCTTGCTAGGTGATTGGTTCTTGTGTGTGTTTGTGATTTTTAGTATTTTGCATGGGCTAATAGACAACCCTTCACCTTCAAGTAATGATATCTTTTGGAGGATAGATAGAGTAAGAAGCATGATAAGAGGTGTTTATTCTAATGATTTGAGCAAATAATTGATATCAAATACCCTTGTGAATAGTACAATAGTATAGAAGGATGGTTGTTTGCACATCATTGATTTACCTTGAGTGTTGTGCAATAATTGTATATTAGACAACCATCTATGGGAATGGTAGAAGCTTTGTAATTTTGTGGATTGGAGCTTGAAGAAGCCATTAAGGTGTCAACTTTTTTAGAAATTGTGTTGTGTACCATGGAGTGTTAATGCAACTAAGACCTTCACTCATATGGAGAGTGGAGGCTATATTGGTTGTGTCTTAAGCATGAGACATCTACTAGTATTTGGAGGTAGAGTTGTTGGGGGTCATGTCATCTTTAGGTAAATATGCATATGGGTATTGCAAGTACTATTGAGGTAATGTAAAATTGGTGTAAATGGCACAAGAATAAAAAAACTCTCTTCTTGGAGTTTTATTCATTAGAGGGTATTTCTAAATGTATATTGTGTTGCAATTATGTGCACACAAATATTTGTTTTCTACAATTTGGGTACTATTATTGTACCTTTTGTAGTTTGAACATGCATGTATTTGTTTTCTCATATGAGACAACTAGTAGGACACTTAATTAAATTTGTTTGTTGATGCATTGGAATGTGGCATAGCTACCTCAAATTATGGATCAAGTCATATTATAGTGAGTTCCTTGCGATTAAATGGAAGTGATCTCAATAAAGTTATATCCTTGTGTTTGAGGTTTACTAACAAACTTGTATAATTTTTTTCTCTAATTGCTCTTGAAGTGCAAGTTTACAACATCAAGGAGGCAACTATAGGAAAAAGAAAAGAGAATATATAAAGAGGTGGAACAAGAGAACCATCTACTTCAAATGGAGATTCCTTAGAGAATGAGAAAGAGGAATTACAAGTGTAGCTATAGAGTCATCAATACTTTATTTTGGCCACTTTAGGAGTCTTGCAATAAAATGAATAAATGTTGGCCAAGTTCCAAGGTAGTGGTAAAGGTATGCATAGGAATGGAAGAACTTGCATGTGTGATGCACAAACTTAGAGGTATACATGGTTGATAATTCATCCAATTCTCTTTCTTCCCATCATAAAGCATTTGATAGTTTTGAGTGTCACATTAAGGGGTTTGATTTGAGAATTGTAAATTAAGATGGGGTATGTTGGGCAAGAGCTTGGAAAGGATAGCTAAGGTGTGATTAGACCCATTGTTGTTAAGAGACCTTAGCATGTAGGTTTGAGGTTTCTTGGTGGTGTCCATGCGGTTGGGGAATGTTCCAAAAGTATATTTTTAGAGGATTTTTTAAGGCACTAGTTGTTGGAGATCAACCTATCCAAGATATAAGGACCATTTCTTTTGTTTAAGCTAAGGATGATTTTTTTCCCCTTAACTACCAAGGAGGAGAAGACACCTTAAGAGAGAGAATATAACTTTAAAGATAAATTTCACATCCCCATGGATGGCTAAGAGAGGGGTTGAGGAAGGACATGCAAAATGAATTAATAAGGCAAATCCCCTCTCCTATGATAGGAGACAAAGTGTTTAATTAAATGCAAGGCATCCCACTCTTGGCATTAATCACACTAGAAGATTAGTGTGGATTGCATTCACAACCATTAATTGGTTAAGACAAGCATTGGGAGGATAGGCTATGGACATCCATCATTGCGTAAAGGATTTAGAAAGTTTCAATAGAAGACATTCGATGGGTGTAAATGCTAGACTCCTTAACCTTTGATGGCATATTCCTTGCTCACGTTGAAATGAGAGCTTCCAACATGCTATGGACATCTATCAAGCTTAAAGGATAGAAGAACTTTGGTAGTGTTTACTTGCTAGCAAGAGAAGAGAACGAACATGAAGGAGATGGGATGATTTGGAGCAATGTGAGAGATTTGTATGCGAATTGTGGAAGCATGCAAAGGCTAATTTTTTTGATGAATTTGGTTTTGTGGAATGTGATGGTTGCAAGATATTTACAAATTGGATTTGTAAAAAAGAATTTAGGAACTTTCAAGAAAACACAATTACCAAGTATGAGGGCCAAGCTTTATGACAACTCTTATGGCTTAATTTGTTTTAAACATAGCTTGTATGGTCGTTGACATGATTTTGATCAAAGTAAAAAATTAACCCAATAAATTTTTAGAATGAACTTGGAAGTATTATGTGAAATCAGTCCTCAATATCATATATTAGTTGTGATTGGAAAAAAAATGTTAGATGCTAAAGTTATTATGTATGTTGTCATTGATTATACCTATATCTACAACTTGCAGTTAATAAATATGTTTCTCAAGATTTAGAGCTTACTTTTGTAGTATGGGTATCTAACAAGGGATACAACTAATATTATGACATAGATGAATAATGAAATTTTTATCTTCACTTGATAAATATTGAAAAACTTAAAGATAGATAGTCAATTTGGATATTTGAATAAGTTTATTTCCTTTCCTTAAAATAACTTACTTGAAAACAAAACATTGAGCTATGTTATATGACTACATAACTCTTTTCTAGTGAGATCTAGGAAGTCATTATGAATAGAACAAGAAGACATAATATCACCATGGTTATAATTAACACATATATTAAGTGCTATGTATGTTTATATATGTACATAAATGTATATAGAAATATGTATGCATGTGTGTGTGTGTATATATGTATATATATGTATGTATATCTATATATGTATATGTATGTATATATATGTGTGTGTATGTGTGTATATCTATATATATGCATATGTATGTATATATGTGCATATGTGTGTGTGTGTGTGTATGCGTGTGTGTGTCTATGTATGAATATTATTGAGTGTACATTGTCATATGATGATCTATCGGCTATAGGCTTGTTAATTGTTTAAGTTTTACCCCACCATTGGTTGTGCTTAAAGCAAGATTATAATTATTGATGTAATTCTTTCATTTTTTTAGATAGTTTTTATGTGATTGAGCTCACCTTATATTGATTATGTTGTAAGCTTAATTTCTATGTATGGATTGATTCTAGTAATGTTAGTAATTAATGGCATGCAATGGGGTGACAATAGAACTTGACTTTCAACTAGAAGTCTTTGAGGTCACAAATGAATAATAATATTTGTTGAGTTAAATACATATTTATATCTAAACCTCATGACTTATTAGTGTCATCATCTTACGATAAGATAACTATCATATTTGTTGGTATCAATAATTGTAACATCTCATGCCTTTTGGGAAATATGAATATGGTTTTAAAGAACTAGCTTGGTTCTTCATAAGTATCCTAATGGTCACAATATGTTTGTGCAACCAAAGAGAAGTTATAGTTTATGAGTATTCAACTTAGCCTCCATGCGAATGAGATGAGCCTCCATAGGATTCTAGGATCTTCTATTTGAATTATAATGCTAATGGAGTGAGTTTTAAATTGAGATCTTGGTGTCCTTAGGCAAAAGTTTTTTAGTATGATTTTTCTATATTGTGAACTTAGTTGGTTTCCCCTACCTACTATTAAGTGTTAATGATGGGAATCATTAAATGGAACCTTTAGCTGGATTCCCTTACCTATTGTTAAGTGTTAATGTCATTAAATGGAACCTTGTCATGATATTCAATAGTAATCAATGATACTCTATGAGATATGGCCATACTTTTAGAAGGGTATTGGCAAAAGGGTGGTTTTTTACATTGATGGGTTATTTCCTTCTATAATAGTCATTTTACTTCACTCCCTTGAGTAATGATACTTGAGTGTATGAAATCTTAGATATGGGAACCTAGGTATATGTTCCTTAAGGGAGACCTCGTGAGGAGAACTAAATGTGAATCTAATCCTATTTAGAAGTGGGTACATAGGTAGTCCTTGGACGAAGGATTCCCTTGTGACCTAAGTCTATAGGGGAGGCTTTAGTGGATAACTCCAAAGTTTGGGATTGTTCCTAAAATTAATTATCTCTTCCTCCTTACTATGCTTCACCTTAAAGTTGAGAATTGCATTAGATGGTTATGAACTTGCCTTCATATTGATATGTCCCCTCTATACAAGGTTGAACCAATGTAAGACATCCCATTGTTATCAAGCCTATCTACTCTAAGGCTTGGGGTTTTTGTCTTTTCAAAATCTACTCCAACCTTAGATGTACTTGTAGAGTCATTGTTGTTGTGATTGTCTTGAGGTGAGTGTGGGAGAATGCCTCTAAACTAAAACAAATGATGTTTGAGTATTGAGCCCCATGGCTTGGTATCTTATCTCTATGGTATATATAGAAGGTATAATTAGCCCCGCCCAATAGAGAGGCCTATTCTTCCAAGAAATGAGGTTGGAATAAACTTGGCCATGATTTAGCCATGGAGGAGTTATAGAAACCTATTAACTTGTATTTAATGATGATTATGATTTGAGGGTGTGAACTCTTGTATTTATGGATGGTTTGCTTGCTTTTAGTAAACATGTAGATCTATGTTGAGTTTAGGACTAAGTTCCTAAGGGTGGCCTTTGCCAATAGCAAGGGTAAGTAATACCAATATGGTATTTATTTAATTCATATATTTGTGTATTTAGTCATGTCTATTAAATAATGTGTTTTCAACTAATAATTGAATGAAGTAAATGGACTTTGATTCCTTATGTGTTTGTATGGGTTTATGTAGGTATTTGGATAGAGGCCATATTACGTGGATTCAATGTGTACTCATTTGTTGGTAAATTGGCCCACAAATCTATGGCAATTGAATAGTTTATTAAATCTCTTTTAGGTAATGTAACTAGATTAATTAGCCATTTTATAAACCCCTTAGATAATATGTTTAGATCAATGTCTTGGTACTTTCTAATGCCACAATGCTAAATTAAAATCAATACAAGAGATGACTTATTGGAATCACTAGGGTTGGGTAAGGGACTCAATGAGGGTACAAGTAGAGGATAATTGTTCTCCTAGCGCAATTTTGTCCACTTAACTTGAGGTGATCAACAAAATTGTAAAACCTATGACCCCTTATAAATAAGCTTATCATTGCTTCAAAATGGCAAGAGTTAGGGGGCATGCTTTACCAAAATAAGCATTTGAAAGTATCATCTAGGGTTAGTCATCTTTCACCAATAACATGCAAGTGATGGATGCCAAGAGCTACCCAATTTTATATGGTTTAGATAGGCTTTTGCTAGTAGCATGTAGGTGATGGGGGCCAATAGCATGCAAGAGATAGATACCAAGATTTACTTATGTTAGGAGTTCAATATTAGCATTGTTGTATTAGAAGAACTATGGTGCTCATCTAAGGTAGGATTTTTTGGTTTTGATAA
Organism: Sequoia sempervirens; assembly: GCA_007258455.2. Lineage (NCBI taxonomy): Eukaryota > Viridiplantae > Streptophyta > Pinopsida > Cupressales > Cupressaceae > Sequoia > Sequoia sempervirens. The sequence goes on along the minus strand of VDFB02256686.1, from coordinate 17,427 downwards.
TTAATCTAGTCTGTGTGATTGGTAGTAGAGGTGTTATCCTTGGGTCTATGGTATAACCATAAGACACCTTGATTATATAACTTATATAGTGGTTGATGACCTCAATGATTAATGAGTTGTGAAAATCTTATTATTGGCCTTAGGTAATGTTCACATCATTACACTTATGCCCTTGACAATAATTGTCATCATAGTTGGTGGTGGATTGAGAAAAAGATGGAACCCACAATGTAGTATGGTATGCACTGTCATTCCTTTTCCATGTGGGAATTACTTACAAGCTAATGTGTTAGTGAACCAAGTAGTGGGATGATGCATGCAATAGGTTATATCCACTTCAATTGTGCAAGTTGATCTTTATGTGAACATGTGATGTTAAGTTATCTACATTGTAAATGTAATGTGTGAATGAGCTAGTCACTATTGTAATTGTAATGTGTGTATGAGCTAGTCAATATTGTACCTGTGATGTGTGTAAGACCCTCATCACTATTGTACCCATGATGTGTGTATGAGCTAGTCATCCTATGTATAACTAATGTATGCTTGAGCCAATTACTTTGTGAAAATGAGATTTTGGAATGATATGAACCCTATGTGGTTTTGTGTGTGGTTGTAAACTAATGATTGCTATGGAACCAACACCTGATTGGAACATGTTATCATTCTATTGTAAGTGGACTAAATTGAAAGCACAAGCTTAATAAATAGTCATGCTTTAAAATCGAGATTAGAGATCTCATACACGATGAGAGGATGAATTCTCTTCATCATTAGTATACAAATTATGAAGCCTCTGATTCTCAAAGGGGATACATAGGTAAGGTCATAACAAACGAACCCTTGAGGTTACATCTAGGTCTAGGGATAACCTTGGCATTGGGAGCTTACCACGTTCTAGTGTAAACATATGAGTGGTGGTGTGGATTTGTCACCACAATGGTGGTTGGAGAAGTTATGAAGTTGACTCTTCTAGATTGGATGGAAGATTGTTGGTTAGTTAAGTCTATAGTCATGAATCGAAAAAAAAATCAAAATTTAGCAACAAAGGGGCAATTGTTACAAAAAGAGGACAAATTCAAGGAGGTTGTCAAAAGACCCTCCAAAGTGAGTAGAGAAAAAGTAAGCCAAGATGCATCCCAAGGAGTCTAAAGCCAATAATGCATGCCATTGTTTTTGTTATTATTGCACAAAGAGATGGCATTTAAGTATGATTTCTTGCGCAAAACATTCATGTAGCTTTTATGCCTTTTCTAACTATAGTTTGACTACATGTTGGAAGAAGAGAAAGTGCACCAATAGGGTGTCAATGAAGTTTGAGAAATTGTCCAAGGAATTAAGCAATATTTTATACACTCATTGTGGAAAGAGTGGGCATAGGCAAGAGGCTTGTTGGGTCCTACATCCATATCTCTATCCTAAGAAATGTAAGAGAGGATTGTCGCATAAAAGGAAGTGGTAAGAGTGATTTTTGTGGTGGAAGCAAGACTATTGAAAGAATAAGCCATAATGCTATAAGTGTTTTGAATGGTTGCAAGTCAATATGCAACACCACACATGATTCAAGTGACTTGGGAACCTTCCTAACATCAATTCAGCTTGAATGCAATGCATAAGAAGACTTTACATATTGGATTCACTTATGTTGGGTGGTGACATTGCTTACAATAATGTTGTAGGTTGGTTGATTGGTTAAGGGAGATATTATCGGGTGCAAGAAGATGGAGCAATTGACACTTGATAATTGATCTTTTGAATTAGATATTGTTGGCAAGTCAACAATTTAACTACAAATGTGTATTAACATAGCAACATAGAAGTGGAAGCAAAATAAGTATAAGTTAAAAGGGAAGCAACAAGGATGAACAATATGATGAAAGTTGAAGGGCTAAATATCTATCTCTACATTGGCATTCTTCTTATTACTAGCTAGATGTTCCTTTTACCCATATGTGCAACTAATTCTTGGGCACAACATATTATATTCCTTGGTAGCATTTGGGCATTATTTTCATTCCATAAGAGTGAAAGCAAGCTTCCAATCTTGATGGAGGTTACATCTTCTTGGCAAGTGACTTCTTAAGGTCTTGCATGTTAGTTATTCCATTGGTGCAGTCATTTTTCCCACCTTGGTAGGTGGCCATTACTTTCATTTATTGACAGTTGTCAATATTCCACATGGGAAACTAGAGGCCAATATGGGACTATCTTGGTGAATGTTAGACAAACCTTCACCTTTCAATAACATTGGTATCCTTTGCACAATGAGTAAGAAAGGTGGTAAGAGAGGTGTTCATTTTGATGATCAAAGTAGAGAATTTTCATAAATATACTTGAGAACATAGTAGCGATATAATCGTTGCAAAAACTTTATTATTAATCGTTGTTTGGGATGCCATTGATTTAGCTTGACCATTACATAACAGTTTTAGGTAGGACATTCATCTATGTAGTTGGAAGAAGTTTTATAAAGTTATGAATTGGACCTTAAAAAAGCCAATATGATGTACACCATTTGCAATTATTTCCCTTGAGGCATAATTACTCATTGGAGGCTATTGTTATTGCTTTGAGCAATTGTGTGAATTCTTTCAAGGATCGCATAGTCCATGGAGTGTTAATGTAGGTAACACATTCACTCAAATGGAGAGTGGAGGTTATATTAGTTGTCTAACCTTGAGATAATTGTTGGTATTTAGAGGCAAAGTTGTTACATGTCATGTAATCTTTAGGGTAGTATGCATATGGGTGTTTTATGTCATGCCGAGGTAATATAAAACCATTGTACATTTGTGAATTAAGAATATGATGTGTAGAAGTCACTCTTCCTATAGTTTTATTCCTATTAGAGGGTTTCTATATATGTATCATATTGTAGTTGTGTGTGGAAAATTGTTTTCTCCATAGTTTAGGTAATATTCTTATGATTTATATAGGATGAAAATGTGCATGCTTGTTTATGTTCATTTGAGATAGCTAGTAGAAACATTAATTAAATTGATGTGCTAGAGTGTGGCATAGCCACCCTAGATTATGAACCATTTGTTGATTAAAATTGATAACCTAGATATGTCTTCTTAATAGGTCTTGAGGTTGTTGTGATGTTTTAATTAATCATGATTCCTTATATGGTATTTGTTGCACTTGAGCATTGTTGATTAGTTTATATCATTGAATATATGATTGCATACAATTTTATTGTAGTTTAGAATTGTGGTAAATTTTTCACTTATTCACTTATGCACTTGATACGTTTTACACTTATTGATTTGAAGATTGGATCATCAAGATTGAGATTGGATGTTCTTTCATCAATATGTATGTTGACTTCAATTTTGTGGCTGTTCTAGATGTTATAATTAGAAGATCTTAGTTTTTTTTTTTAATTACAAAGTTCAAGTTGTCCTAATGGTGATATCTAAAGAATGCTCTTGTAAAGATTATATATTTTAGCCTTAGATTTTGTTAGCAATTGTGACCATAGATACATTAGTTACATATCATGTTAAGATATAATTCAAAGATTGCTACATGCTAGTTTGACAAAATGTAACTTATGTAATATTAAACTTGCATATTTCAGCAAACCACAAACTTTTGATGACCATGCAAAAAGTTGATAAAATAGATATTTTGAGTTTTGGCACAATTTTCTTACCATAGCTTTTTTTGTCAACCAAAAATTTGAGATATAAGAATTATTGACTATCAAATTCAATATGATTGGGACCATATTTGACTAAATTTGAGGAAATTTGTTGAAATTGACCAAACTAACAAATATTTAATTTAATTAAGGAAAATTTGACCAAATTGACTATATTAAATTTAACTGGACAAAAAAACATCCATATTGACAATGTTTGACCAAATTGTCAATTATGACACATTTCAATAAAATTCAATCTAATTGCTTTGATTAGGACACATTGCATACATATTCAGTCCAATTAGAACACATTTGACTAAACTTTACTTTTTACTAGGTTTTAGATTTGTAATGCTCCAATTAAAGTAGATAGTTCTCTCACTAGATTTCTTTGATTATTAGGTGAAAGTGGATTTTTGAAAAGACCCAAATTCCTCATTAGAACTGATACAAATATTTATTGAACGTTTCCATCTAAATCTTTGTCATCAAACATAATTCCATCTAGAACGTGCAAGTTAAGCCTTTTTTGTGAATTTTCCTTTGTCAAACATAATTCCATCCAGAAGGTGCAAGTTAAGGAATTTAAAAAGAAAATCCTTCGTCAAACATAATTCCATGTAGAAAGTGGAAGATAGCTTTTCTTGTGAATTTTCCTGCAAACCCATACCATACAGGCGGTAACAAACGACTTAAATCAAAATCAATTGCATTCCTTACAATGACGTCAGAATACTTGACTACATTTCAAAATAAAATACTTGCCATTGTGTCCCTCCTTAGAAGGGAAGGAGATCCACTTAATGTTCATAAATTTTGAACACTTGCCAAGAATTAAGCCAAAGAAGCCCATGAGAAACCAAATGATGCATATCCTATCTATAATTCAGACACGCTGTCTGTGTCACTGGGGAACGTCACACATTTGAAGACTTTGCACTTCTTGCATATCAAAAACCCAGTCTGCATCGATACAATCATTTAAATTGTTAGATGGATCCCAACTGCTAAACTCACAAGCCGTACCAAAGTGATTACTATCATGCATAGAAAAATCAAGAATTATGGTGTCTAACACAATAATCAATTACAATGCCTTCTTAAAGAACATAGGTCACTTCAAACACCCGAAATTAATATGGTAGTAGAAGAATATAAGTAGTTGTCCTTCCTCGGTTAAGAAATCCAACTTCAAAAATGAGAACTCAATTGATATCAAAGTGAGGGCAAATGACAAATTTTGGAGGGAATATATAATTGTCTTTTCATAGGGTGGCTCTATAAGTAAGTAGGCCTACTAGGGCCCTCGCCACTGTTATTTTCATGCATGTCTTTCTGCTCAGTTACCGTTGGATAGTGTTCGCTGTTGACTATGGCTAGTCAGTCCATGACAAAAGTCTCAGGCTGCACAAACTTATTGGATAAGGAGAGAACTTTTATGGTTAGTGTGACCTTTCTCTGTTCAAGCATTCTTTGTATGAACATTAACTCAGGGATTTTTTTTACAATAACTTGGGTTGTAAGATGATGCTTAAGCATGAGTTACTCTCTAGAAGTTGCAACCATGAGCTAAGTTGGCTTATCAAGCATAACATCGAGAACAACAATTATACCATTCAAATACTATGGCAGTACTGCAGGAAGATTACTTGCAGTGCTTACCCTATTTGAATCCCTGTTAATATATTATTATATTCTAGTTTTTGTTCTATGTTAAATCAACAATTATAGGCAAACGCCAAGATTGAAAACTTAAACGCAAAACTCAATGTATTTAATATTTTTAATTTTATAAAAATATATGATGACATGGTTTTTTTAATGTTGAATTCATTGTTCACTTGTATTTACTATTTAGCCAAATAAAAGATTCCTCTATCCTAATATTTTTCAAACATCCCAAGGATGTGTACCCACATCCGTATATCCTAGAAACTTGCATGGTGGTCCTTAGCATGGCTAGCTTTTTTACTTGTCATAGGTCCTCTATTTTAATAAAATAGATTTTTAAGGTGCTTTTATCATGGCAAGCATATTGTTTTTGATTGTGTATAGGTCCTCTTTAGTACTTTGAGGCATATCATCAGTAATTTTGCATTCTTCTGCAAAGTCAAATACCTATGCAAAATCGCCATCTTTTGCAAACCATGCACTGCGTCCAACACAAACTATATATTTTTTCCAAATCATTCTTCCTTGGCTTCTTATCATCACACAATCCTTGTTCCTCTTCATCAATCTCTGTAGTTTGATGGAATTGCTTCATAACCCTCCATTTGCCAATGAAATAGGCCATATAGATAATTTCAAATTTGTTTTATCCTCTAAACATGACTATAACTCAAAAATTCCTTTGTTGTTTGGTTCCATTGGACCTTGATTCTCCATCCATTCTTCTCCCAAGTCCTAACCTAATGAATCCGAGGAGACTTCTTCCTTGCTACTTGATTTTTCAAATCAATTATATATTTTTGACCCTTGTTCTCAATGTAGATTGTATTCTTTTTCCAATTGTGATCGACTTTAGTTCGTACTAGCCAACCTCGACCCAATAATGTATCATACACTTTCTTAATGAAATGACCACAAAGTTCAACAAAAATGCTTGGGTTCCAATAATTACCTTTTATCCTATTAAAACTCCAAGTACCTTTATACATTGTTGATCTGCACCCACCAATTGAAAAGTTGGGTGCCAAATGGTCAGCTTGCCCAAACTTCACTAAGTGTCTATTAGAAGTATAGTCACACCAAACCCACCATCAACAATTGTATTGGTGGGATCTCTTCCAAGGATCTCCATATTCACCACCACTGGTTTCTTTGTCGTGTTAACTATCAATAGCATTGGATTGATCACTTGGTCACCTGACAATGGACATTCAGTTATTGGATTTTTATTCTTGCTAGATTCCAAATGAGTTGTAGGATGCACCATCTCATTCTCCCCCTATATAGCATTAGTCATAACATTTTGGAGATCAAGAATACTTTGGAATAAATCTACTACTTCAATTGGTACACTAGCTTAAAGTACTTGCCATGCAATATTTTTCTCAAATTGTGATTGTATTTGCATTTGCATTTGTGTGGTGTCATTCATTATCCATGGTTTTCTCAACTTCAGCTCTTGCTTCATGAAATCTTGCTTGTTTTGTATGTGGATCTGAGTATGCAGCCTTCTTTGCTTGGGCTTGTGCAATGACATATACTTCATTTTTCCTTTCAACATCAATCAGGTTGATCAAGCCTTTTGCTTTGGACATCAATTGTCTTCATAGTCTCCAAGTCCGCACCATTTGCACAATAATTGCACTCTGCCTTATTTGTTCTACCAATCTCTTGCAAAGTGTCCCCATTCATTACACTATCAACATTGTATGACTGAACATCCTTCGGGGTATTATTGTATTTGATTTGGCCTTCCTCTTTGATTTTGATAACTGTTTGGATGTGTGTTATGTGGCTTCAATGGAGTGAACTGCTCTCCCTATGAAAAGAGTACTTGTGTACTCTTGGTCTTCAATTTATATGGGCACTCTTTTATTGAATAACCCATTACCTAACAGATCTCACAAAATATTTTTCTAGGATAGTTACCTTTGGTGTGACCTTCACTTTTGCACTCAAAACACCATAATTCATTAGTTTCTTTCTCCACCTTCAATTCTTTCATTATTTGGAGCATGTCTCTCCAATGTGCTTGTACTATTCTTGATTTATTGTCACTATTATTATTTGAACTTCCATTTGTTTTTCTTTTACAAGACAAGGACATTTTATCTTCACTTTCTATGTCCGTTGCTCGATTGTAGGTTTTTCCATAGGAAGAGGGTGGTACTACCTTCATCTTTTTTCTTAATGACAGATGTAGACCTTCGATAAACCATCTTTTCTTGAGACCATCGACCAGTTTCTTCTCTAGCTTTACAAGCAATTCTTTAAGTCTGCGATTATAAGCTCATATGCTTTTGTGCTTACCTTGTTTTGTATTGTAAATTTTTTCTCCTATTTCATTATCATCATGAAGCAATTTAAACTCTTCTTTGAAGGCCTTCTTTAATCTCTCCCATGTGCTTCAAAAGGCTTGGTCTATTTCTATATACCAGTCAATCACTACACCTTGCAAGGTGGCTGGAAAAGACCATAGCCAAATTACTTTATCATTTTGCCCATTTGCTATCCAAATTGTTTCACAAGTCTTACAGTATCTAATGGGATCCTTTGATCCATTGCCTATAAACTTGGGCAACTTTTGCTTTTTTCATCTAGGGCTTACTATGATTTTATTCTGATGCAAACCTAGTGCCTAGAACCTGCTTGCTAGGGAGTTTTGATTCGGATGTTTTGATGCTTCTCTTGCACTCTCGGCAAATGTAGAAATCCTCAACTCTTCTCTCAGCTTCAGCCTTTCGTGCACTTGTTTTGCCTTCAGATTTTATTTTCTACACCCTTGGATCGACTTCTTCTCCTTCAGTTGACAACTTTTCAATGCCCTGAAGGTTACTCTCGTACAATTTTGTGAAGGAATGTGACTTCATCTCCCAACTTCCCTCGTCTAGAGAAGGTTGTCTTGGATTTTCAACTTGATCTATGAGATGAATATACACTTTGTCTACTAAGGGTAAATGTCTTGCTATCTCTTGCCACTCCTTATTCGTATGATTTCTTGTGGTGGGCTTGTTTTTATTTCCTAGATTGAGGTTCCAACTTCCACTAACACTCTGGCTTTGACTTGAGAATCATATGGTTGTATTTTCCTCAAGTGTTTCTCATAATTTTGTCCTTCAACCCTTTGCTCATCAATCCTTAAAGATTGCTCGATCTCTTGGTTTTGACCACCTTGTGGCCTCTTCTTGCCTTTATTGGGGTCTAAGGGCATAAATCTCTCAAATATAACCTGAATTCTTTTGAAGTAACAACACTAAATGTTTATTGCTCTTGAATTACATGAATTAATAATAGAGATAACAATGCATGCCAGATACAGGAGTCAAAGTATATCTTTATTCACACATGAAATTGTTACAGAAAGAAACCAGAGATGGTCAGCCAAGGATGAGAGTCGATCCAACTAAATCATCCTCCTTTCCTTGACAATACACAATCTATTTAAAAGACCATACGGTTGCCAAGAGGAACACAACTGTCAACCAACTGATGCTTATAACTACTCAAAGGCAACAAAAAGATTAGTAAATTGTCAGATAAATAATAGGCATTGTACACTAACTACAAAGAGAACCCTCACATTCAATTTACCTATGTTAGCAATTTTCTCTTTTTGCCTGAAAGAAATTTGATTATGTTCTGCAGGACTGAAGTCCAGAACATTTACATACCCAATATCATGATGTCTAATACATTAATTTAGAATTTGGTATCATTCAATTGTTTGAAATGACATAAACTGAAATCATAGTACAATGCTGAAAAAATGTAAACTATAACCAACAGTCTGCAAGCAAGAACTGTAAAACAGATCCAATTGGACGGTAGGTATAAAACTTGGTGAGTGTGATTCAGCCAGTAAATATTTCTATGCATACTCTTCACTTGAAGATTCATGTGGTGAATCTACATTTCCACGCTGGAGAAGTAACAACAATACTCTTTAAAAAAAATATGAGAGGCAATTCTTTAACATGAAATAGTGAAGGTGAGTTTTCAAATTAAAAGAGATGATTAGCACCAAATAAGGATTACCTACTGATGGATAACAAGGTTAGTGCCCTTCCAATTAACTAATTGGAGAGCCTGGAAGAGCTTCTCCATCAACACACATTTCCCTTGATAAAGAGGATGAGGTTGGGTAACACACTGTTCTAACTTCTAATGCATCAAGGCGCCACTAAAATGACGAATCATGTTATTTTTACAATCAAACCTATCTTCAAAATGCTCTCTAATCATTGCACCAAGATTATGCACTGGTAGAAAACAATGTGCTACCATAGACAAACTGAACCAAAAGAAATGTGACGAAGATGGGTAAGAACACGGTTGGAGCATAAAGTTAGGGAGAAAGAGATGAAACAATCCGAATTATATAAATGTCCACAAATGACCAAAGTTCAATGGGACTCTGAAGTGCATTCAGTTATGATAGAGAATTACTAGGGTAAAATGGCCATCAATTACGAAAACTAACTAAACACTAAGAGCTAAAGCAAAGAAAGCACAAGAGCAGGTAAACCATGAGTGGTTAAACTCCAAGACATAAGATTTAAGTACAGGTACAAATAGCCACATTAGGGGAGAATAATGAGTATTCAAAATTGAAAGGTGCGCAGTATTTTTTGAGAAGGATCACTTCCAATGCTTACAAGATGTCACTGGAATCTTGTCATGGCAGTTTTTGTAAGACCCTTGGATATATGAAATGTACTAATGGAGAACTTGTTTTTTAAGACTGAGATGCCTTAATCTATCACTGAATGCAGAAATATAGTTTGTTGAACAATGGGAAGCCATGCGTGGTGAATCTACAGAAAGGGATAGAGAAAATCTTGTTGGTATTTACTAATCAAGCAAAGTGATCGATAAATGATGATAAGAAATTTGTATGCCTTATGGGGCTGAAAGAGGAGAAGGGCACAGTAACAGTTTTTTTGGCTCAATCCCTTAGTGCTGAACAGAGTAGACAGATATGATTTTTACAAGGAAAAGGTCTTCTTGGAGTTGAAAGTGTTAGGTCTGATCACGCATGAGATTCAGCTCATGACAGAATGGTGCTGTTACGCTGTATAAGGCATCTGTGACAGCTGCGATTATGAACATGATGCATCAGATTTAGGGGATGTCAGGAAAACCAAACAGTTGAGAAAGAATTCCATTCAGCGAAAATTGGGCACTGCAGAAGACAAGTCAAAAGGGAAAAAGGGGAAAAGAACCAAAAGGTTTTCAGTAAGTTAATAAGATTATGACCAGTTGTTGATTAGCTAATGGTAACTTCACAAATTTTGTATAAAAGAATTTTTTAGGTAAAACTAGCCTGTATTAGAAACCTGTCTATAACTGAAAATATGGAGAAATGTAATAAGAATAGATATTTAGGATTTGATTTCATGTTGCTAATGTAAACATCTTCATGATAGGAAGCATATGGTTACCCCTATTTAGACATTTATTAATATTTGAGATTTGGCCTTAATATAATGTGTCATTATTTTTACCAATCAAAAGAATAATAACCTGAATGTGGATCGTATTAAATTGAGATAAGTTGAATATGCTGTTTTTTTTTTGGAAACTGTCTCCAAACTTTATTTTCTAGGGTCTTTTGGAAAGATTGCTTCTATTTTCTGATATAGTCAAAGGATGAAAAAAGCTTATCGCAAGCAACCACACCTATTTTTTTAAATTTTCTTGGAGAGAATGACCTTCTTATGGTAACACTGATACTAGTGAGATTCCAATTGGTAAGTAGTGGATAAAGTAGCAAGATCTGGAGGGATCATCCTTTGCAAACCCCTCAAACTCCAATCTTTCTGTTAACCATAATGCTTCACAAGGTCCATGAATTTACTCCAATTTTTAGATTTACAGTTCATCTTTGCTTGGGATACAAATTCATTGATGAAAAAAAATTAGTAATTGTTTTCCAAGCTATATCATTTTTAGACACAAAGACACTTAAGGCAAAACTGGGTACATACATCCCATGTCAATTTCATTTATGAAGGGTTTTTTTGTCTTTCCTTGTGACATTGCCTACCTACTATGTACAAAAAGAAGAAATGGGATGCAGATATGCAGAAAAGAAACTAACCTGTCTAAAAAGAAAACTTTAGTACTGCTGAAACCAAAAGTAAGGAAACTTTCAACATACCAAAAAGTTTAAACCATTTATATAAGTAGGCCTACATACATAGAGAGACATAGTCATAAGAAATACACTCACAGCTCTGCAAATGGGGCAGCGCCGATACAAGCGGTTGTTCCGTGCTTTCACATTAGTCTTCTGACCTTCACAGAAGTCACAAACCACCCATCCTGCCCCTCCACAGGGATCACAGAGGATGCCAGGGCCATTTGCTGTCTAGTTAAAATGTTTGAAACAACTCACCCATTAGCAATTACTTAAAATATTCTTGTTTAAAATTAAAAAAAATATAAGCTTGTTCATATAAAAATTAAGGTTATTTATCTACAGTTTAGTTGTTTATCTTCACCTTTAAAGTCAAGTAAAATATATTTTTAAGGGATTTTGGAAACAGGTACAGTTAGATGTAAATCTCCTCCCCTGATTGGTTTTTTTGGTCTGCTGTCTTGCTTGGAAAATCCTAAGCTTATGGGCCGCTATGTGTGATATGCTTCAATCCCATTCTTAAGACTTGTAAACATGGTTCACGCTCAAACGTTGCCCATAACCATTACACCACAACAACCTTGACACATGTCTGCTGCAGTTATGGGTCGCTTTATTGCACTGGAGGTATTTGATTCTGGCAGCACACTTATGAATGCCCCCATTACGATTACACCATAACCCCTTGGTTACCATATTATGTCTGCAGAAATAATATGTAAAAACATCGATATTTGGGGAGGAGCTCGCTTACGTAGATACCCCAAGTTTATATTAATATAAGGACTGTTCAAGTAAAAAACAAGTGACAAATTCCATATGCCAAGGGGCCTGCATCAGATCTTGTCCCCTGTTTTTATACACATCAGAGCCTTTTGCCGTAAATACATACTTATTACAGTATTATTTACACATGACTAATACAACAAGAGACATGTACGGCAGAATATTAATGATGAGATAAGGAAGTACGGTGGAAAGCAGGGCGGAGGCAGTGGAGGGCAAATCTGTCCCTAGCAAAAGTCATCTCCAATAAAAAGAGTGGCGCCATGCTGAAAGATGAACAGGGCAGTAGTTACCAGGATTTAATTAAAAGCATCATTTTCGTATTTGGTTGGTTGTGCTTTATGGTTTTATGCACTTTTTGTAAAAAACAGGGTTTCGCAGACTCAGAAAATACTGAAGTGGGAGCAGTTTGCTGAAGCTCCGTTTATTTTTTGTGTGCATAAACTGTTAAGAGCTCAAGCTTTCTTTGGTTTAATTTTCTGTCATAAGCCTCATTTTATCAATACAAAGAAGTAATACTTTGTGTCTGTCATTCTACTTTTATTCTCTCTGTTTTTCTTTCATCTGCTCTGATTCCAGATGAAGGAAAAACAAGCCCAAATACCATTCTCAGTAAACTTCAATTTCACACAACTAGTTTCAGGCAAATGCTGCTAATTTATGGCCGATACACAAGTGCAGTATGCTGAAGATTAGCACGAGAACAATTAAAATTTCTAAACATAGTTCAATAACAGCCCTACGCCAGTGTAGCAACAAAAATGACTAGTACATAAAAATGGATATTCGCTTGAGAGGGATTTTCCAATGTTGCCAATGAGCACTTGGTTAAAAATTTCGTGCGGCAGCATAAATTTTTGTATCCAATTAAATTATGTTAAACAGCACTTACACCTTCTTTCTTGATTTCGAGATGGAAGTGAAGAAACCCTGCAGGCAGTTGTGGCTACCATGGGTTTATTCATTTAAAATAACTTATTTGCCAATACACGGGGCAGGAGTAGTACATAAAAAGAAGCAGCAGTTGGCTAAAAACATCAATTATCAAGACAATTTTTCATGCCCAATTCTATCAGCAACACAATCTATTAGTTTGGGAAACATAATGTGTATGCTTACTTGTTTTTGTGGTGGAAGCGAAGAAGCAGTGCATGCAATTCTGGTTGTTGATGTGGATTTAAAGTGAAATGATGAATGGGAGAGACGAGTGAAACCCAATTTGGGCATCTCCATTTCAATTAGAGTCACCTGAAGCAAAGCAACAGGATCTGGCAGTCCCTACTTCTCCCTTCTAAAGAAAATGGGGATATTTTAATGGTGGCTCTGCACTTTCAGCTTTGATGTAATATCAATAATCTATTAAGAAAACCTGTTTCAAAGACAACATATTCCATGTATCTCCCATCCCGTACCTCGTGTCAAAAGCAAAAACACAGGAACCGATAGATAAGCAATTTCTTGTTGGATTTTTTTTGAAAAACTTTAATTTTTGTAAAGAGGATTTAAGGGATTATGCATATCTATATAATTGTAAAGAAATATAATGTTTAATAGATTAAATTAGGTATGTTGGTATTGGCATGGTGTGATGGTTTATAGGTGGCATTGTTGTTCTTTCCACCAAGGTTCAAACCCCGTTAGGGTGGTATTGTTGAATGGTTGTATCCAGTTCATAGCTCCGGTCAAAAGACGTTTACCCCTTGAATTAAAAAAAATAGATTAAATTAGATAATTTGTTATATATACATAGAAATTAAATATAAGGGTTAGAAGTATTTAAATTTAAATTTGATGATAGAAGGGTTTAGAGTAAGATTTTGTATAGAAAATTTTGTAATTCAATTTTGAATTTAATAATAGATTTGAACTATCATATATAGATTTGTATTGTCTAAATGTAAACCTTTATAGAATGTTTGCTTCATCTCATTAATCAATGTTGATCATTATCACTAGGGTTATGTTTCTTAAAATTTCAAAGTGTGGTATTGTTTAAACTTTATTCATAATATTTGTATTAATTGTGTGTGTGAAAATATGATCAATGTATAAACGAATTCAAACACATATTAATAAGACATTATATTAGAAAAACTAAAAAATAAACAGAAATATGCAAACCGTAACAGCAGTTTCCCGAAATCGTCTTATCTTCCTCTATCTCCAGCGTTTTGTTGTTTTCGAATGGCTCTCAGATCAGCAGACCAATACTCAACAAAATGACAGCTAAAAAATGAGATTTAAACATGCATATTATGCTAAATGCAAAGTTATGCTAAAATGCTAGAATGAGAATATGGTTGTGATGCTAAAAGACTGTGATTGCATGAATTTTCGAGCGTTTTCGTATGAATGCGTGGGTCACCAAAGCTTGGATTTGCGCAGGCTTTTATAGAGTTTTCGAACGGATTCGATTGGCTGATTCGATCGACGGTCCGGATTAAGCTTGTTCGAACAGATGGCAGGAGATTTTCGAAAGTGGAGAAGAGGATGGAAGGTTTCCCTTTTCTTTCAATTTTCGTCATAGAGATTCGAAGGGAAACTTCCATTTTGAAGAATGAGTTAAGAATTTGGAAGGGTGAGTTAGCATGAGTTAGAAATTAAATAAAATATATTTATTTAATTTGGAAGTGGAGATGAAAATGGAAACTCACATAATTAAATAACTCATTTAATTATGTTTTAGAATTTAATGAAATTAGGGTGAGGAAATATTAAATAAAATATTTAATATTTAATTCGATTATGGGATGGAAAATATTCCATTATTCAAATATTCAAAATATTTAAACTTTAGAATAGAATGATAATCAAATATAAATAAATTATAAAATTTTATTTAATTCAATCAAGTGGAGGGTAAAAATGTTAGTAATTAAATAAAATATTTATTTAATTAAGGTAGAAGAATTTAGAAAATGAACAATATAAATAAATAATTAAATTTATTTATATGTAGATGACATTAGAGGAATTAATTAAATAAATCATATTTAATTAATTAACAAGCTTAATCATGACCATTTTTAGACATATACATTTTTCCCCTCTTTGAAGTGATGTGTAAAACACATTGCTTCAAAGAAAAATAAATTTTTTGCCCTTGATGTGTTTTTAATATTTTTGCTAATGATGCTACCTCGGGAGGTAAATCACGAATGAGAGAGGGTGGTTTAACTCACGATAAATGATGAAAAAGAATGTCTCATTTGTAAAAATAAAGTCAAAAAGGTAGCAAATTTACCCATGGTTGACCTTTAAAAGGTAAAAAGGTTGAAAAAGACAAGTCATTTGCATTTTTGACTTTGGTGAATACTGTAGCTCTGAGAGTGACATCGCGACATGGAGATTTTGTATCATCGCCACCGATTCGAGAGATCTCGAAGATATTAAAGGCCAGCAGCATATGGACCACCGGTGAGTGGATCTAACCTCCTGTGCTTCCGAATTTTTCTGTTTTTGCATCAAAATTTCATGTTTTTTCGCAGTTTTAATTTTGACAATGACGTTTGCGCGCATCTAGAATAGTTTAGGCACTTTCAAAAAATTTAGACGCGCTTAGGGTAAAAACAAATGTGCATAAAGCATAAATGTTGAATAGCTAGGGTAAAATTAGTTTAGCGCATCCCGTGAAAACTAGCGCGCATATAGGGCACGATATAAAATTTTAGGGCTAAAACGCATATAGGGAAAACAGTGGCACATAGAGCAAAAATGTGCATCCATCAAAAACATTGGCGCTTAGGTTGAGTAAAGTGGTGCATATAGGAAAACGTGCATAGGAGGTCTGTTTGAGCGCATCTGATGAAAACAACGGCGCATACGGGATTTAGCGCATCCCGTAAAAAGAATGGTGCATATGGTAAAATGTTTTGATGTGAAAATGATGATTTGTATTGCTTCTTTAGTCAAAAGATTGTGAAATTGTTGTGTCATGCTGATATGGATAGAAATGATAGAATAATCAAATGATTGTTTGATAACTTTGCTTCCTAGAATAGAAAACAAAGAGTAGATTGAACTGATAACTTTGCTTCCCATTAATGAAAAACAAAGAGTAAATGATTGATATGACTTCTAATAAATTTGCTTTTTACAAGAGAAAACAAATAGTAAGTGATGGTAGAGCAAATTTGATATGATATCCAGTTTGATAGATTGGATGTGATTTGATTGATAGGACTGATTGTGTGATATGGGTCATTGATTTGATGCATTGATATGAGTCATTGATATGGGTTTGATATGGTTCATTGATATAGGTCACTTGATATGGGTCACTGATATAGGGCACTTGATATAGATCACTGATATAGGTCACTTGATAGATCACTGATATAGGTCACTTGATAGATATGAGTCTAATTGATGTTGTGTGTATGATTGATATGAGTTTGATGAATTATCCTTGTGATAAAAATAGGAGATTTTTAAAAACCTCCAGATTAGAGAGCGGCACTCAGTAGGATGGGATAGGATTCCCGAGTTGACACTTGCTGACATAACATTGATTGATACTTGTGGTTTGAGATCCTTGTTGGCGATGCCACCGATTAGAGTCAACAGAGGATTGTTGACAACACTTGCAAAGCGATGGTATTCAGAGCATAACACCTTTCATATGCCGACTGGTGAGGTAACAGTGACTCTTGAGGATGTGTATAGGATATTAGGTATCCCCGTTGTTGGTGCCCTTGAGTATTATGATCACAAGGAGCTGGGGGGTACGGATGCTTTGAGGAGGGTGTATGGAGATGCACAGATCGCTGGGTACTGGGTACCATGGGCTGATTATCGAGGATATCGAGCCTTGTCGGCAGTTTTGGGTGCATTCATTGGAGGTCTCCTTTGTCTGAATCGTTGGGCAAAGGGATTATCAGTGGGATGGGGCGGGATTCTAGAGCAGATGTTGCTACAGCCGCAGAGATATGCATGGGGGAGTTGCATGCTAGCACATCTTTATCATGACTTACATCAGGTAGTGTACAGAGGATTGTCCAGTTTGTCTTGTGGGGTGACAGTGCTGCAGATTTGGGCGTGGGAGCATTTTGCTATGACGAGACCAGCATGCCCCAGAGTTAGGCCACCAGGCAGGCCTTATATCTATATGTATGAGATGTTCCTTATCCAACCCAAGTTGGGAAAGGTAGATTACTAGAGGCAACTTTTGGATGATATGGAT
>VDFB02256685.1:0-22859 GCA_007258455.2 Sequoia sempervirens | reverse complement strand
GCAGATCGCCGGTGCGTACTGTAATCTCAAAATAATCGCTTTGCCCCATCGGGTCTATTCAAATTTTCGAAGCATATCCGAGCTCCGAGGTCATCAATGGAGGTCATCCGACTGCCAGGCGTCAATTTCAGCATTCAAACTTCCAGCAGAAGGTGAAACGATGAACATGCACGAAGAACAAGAAAGAAGATAAAAAATGATGAAAATTTCCTAAGTCTGGGTAAAGTGGGCGCCCCTGGTGATGTAGGGCGCCCATCTTTTTAGGGCATCAGATGACAAAATTAGGGTTTGTGTCCCCAGTCAAACTTGTTCAGTTCTCTGCCAGCTCCGCGAAAAATTCAACGGCACAGTTATCAGATCATCCAGTCATCCGGGATTCGAAGCTGAATAGGGAGGTTTCACACAGAAGTCAGAGTGGAGGAAATGAGAAATATCAAAAATTGACTAAGTGTGGAGACTTTGGGCGCCCCTGGTGAAGAAGGGCGCCCAACTTTTTGAGGCATCTGATCTCGCACTAAGGGTTTGAAAATATGCTCAGTCTCTTCAAATTTCAATCAGCTTCAACGTGCTTGTCTTCGTCATATCATCCGACTCGCCATCTTCCGGCAAATTCAAATCAAAGACGAAGGTTCAAAGTGAGGGTTTCAAACTCGAAGTCGAAAAACAGTAAAAATGGCTAAGTCTGGGTAAAGTGGGCGCCCCTGGTGAAGAAGGGCGCCCAAGTTTTCAAGGGGTCGAATGAATGAATTCATAGAAGAGTGTCTAACGTGATTTCTTTGCAGTTGATCAAGCTTTCAAACGAGATGTCCAACATGCCTTTCGGAGCTCGCAGTCGCAAGATACGAGGAGCCGAATGGAGGGTCCAACAAGAGTTGAATTTCAAAAGTTCTGAAGCAAACACAGGAAAGTGAAAATTTGACTAAGTATGGATGAAATGGGCGCCCCCAGTCAAAAAAGGCGCCCAAACTTTTGAAGGGTTAAAATTCACTTTTTGGCAAAATCTCTTCCAGAAGACCCTTCCTTATTCTTCGTCAGCTTCGCGATGAGCATAGTCTTCAGTCGATCCGACGCCTGGAACTCCAAATTCAACGAAATCATCTGTAGAAGAGGAGCTAATGAAGAAGTTGTAGATCAGAAAAATGGCTAACACTGTGAAAGTTCGGAGCCCCTCGAAGGAAAAGGCTCCCATGAATTTAGAGGTCAAGATCAAGTTTTTAGCCAAAGGCTCCTCCAGAACATCTTTCTCAGAATCAGTTTGGCTCCGCGATGAATCTTTCAGCTAGCTTGTCGAATCAATCTGCGAACGGGAAATCAGAGGCAAAGTTGGAGGTCAAAATGGTGAAAAGTTGAAAATGTCTAAATTTTGACTAACACTGGAAGAAGTGGGCGCCCCTGTTGAAGAAAGGCGCCCAAAGTTTCATGCCTTAGAGAAATTTCAAGAATTTTCGAAATTTTCAAGATTGCAAAAGAAGAAAGAGGCCTCCAAGTTCAATGAAGCTGAGATTTAGGGTTTTGGAGATAAAAGCAAAAGAAAGCAAAGCAAAGACAAAACCCTAAGTCTATTTAACATCTTTCTTTTATGTTATTTTCATTATTTTTGCAGGTAGCCGTCAAGGGAGAAAGTTGGAGCAGCAAGTTTGAAGAAATTTTTCAAGATTCAAGAACGTAGCTTGCTGGTTTTTCATCATATTTTTCAGACCAGCAACATAACCCCTTGCTTTTTCAAGCTTTTTCATCCAGAAGATCAAACTTTTCAAGAAGAAGACCAAGGCATTCCATTTTTCAATCATCTGGGTCTTTTCTCTTCAATCTTCTGAAGGAAATTTTCAAGGACTTCATCAAGTTGCAGCAGCTGCTTTTATTTTGCATGTCAGCGAAATCCTCAGTGCATTCAAGATTCAACCATCTAGGTTCTCTCCATTCAGTCTTCTGAAGAAAACCCATATCACAGCTTTTTTTCAAAAACCTAGGGTTGGCTGCTTTTTCGATCAACCATCAGTGTTTCTCAAATCTGATCAACTGGGTCTATTTCTAATTGTATTCTGAACAAAACCTAGGTGCCAGCTTTTTCGGTAAAAAATTGAAGAAATTAGGGTTTGTTGCTTTTTCAGTCAAAATTCAAGATTTTCAAAAACGGACGATCTAGGTTGTCTTACAACGAAGTTCTGATCAAAACCCATATCTCAGAAAAAATTCCAAAAATTTGTCCGTTTGAAGAAGAAAAACCAGCATTCTAAAAATAGAAAGTTGCTCAAGACTTGTCTGAACATGGGCGAGTTTACAGTCATTCTTCAAGGTTTTCAATATGGAGTACACTCCCCTCGAGTTTAAGACCAAATAAGCACTATGTTAAAACTTCATCATCTCAGCTGAAGAACGAGAGAAGGTGTGATATGAGAAAAAGGAAAGGTATCAGAAAAGAGTTGTGCAATACTCTTCTATTGGAAATCAAGAGAGGTGTCAGAAACATAAAGTTGCAGAGCCGCCAAGTTATCAATTAGTGAGTCATCTTTTTGGGCAGCGATGTTTTGCAAGGATAGAACTCATAAAACAGTTGAAGAAGTGAAAGATTCTCTAAGGGCGAAGAGATCTTGGAGAATCAGAATA
Source organism: Sequoia sempervirens (assembly GCA_007258455.2). NCBI lineage: Eukaryota > Viridiplantae > Streptophyta > Pinopsida > Cupressales > Cupressaceae > Sequoia > Sequoia sempervirens. The sequence continues at coordinate 20,252 of VDFB02256685.1, read as the reverse complement.
TTGCCTTAGTTGGCATAGATGCACCGAACCGGGACACAATTTCCAATTTTCTAGCGGATGAGATCGAGCTTTAAAGCAGTTTTCTTCTAGAAGCTTTCTTTCCTGCTTTCTTTCTATTCTTGGAATTATTCTTATCCATTCTTCGAGGATAGAAAGAAGATAAAATTGTAATAGTTGGCGTTTCCCGCTTTTTCTGCTTTCTAGGGTTTTAGATGTTATCTTCTTTCTAGATTTAGTAATAAAGTTTGCTTGCTGAGCAAGCCCTAGATTGTGAAAGCAAGGAGATTTTAGGGTTCCCTACTCCTCACTTCTATAAATAAGAGCCTTTGCTCATTTAGTTTTTTAACATACTAGTAATAACAAGCATTTGAGAGCCTATTTTTACCTTCTATTTGTTATTCAAATTAACCGTTCAATTGTGTTGTGATAAGCAAATTGTTGAGCCTCTTTAGCCAACAAGGAGTTAGTGTGAGTGCTGTTTCTATTGTGTAAGAGCAAGATTGCAAGCCTCTTTAGCTGCAATTTCTTGTTCCAAGCATGTTAGAAGTGAGCCTTGTTCCAGAAGTTTGAGTAATAAAATCATGAGCCTCCTTTGCCTTGATCCAAAATCTCAGATTTCCGTTATTTGTGTTATGCTTCTATGATCTCGATTTCAGCTTGCATTGAAGTGTGTAGATGTTTGTTGAGAGAGAGTTTATCGAAGTATTTTGTCAGAAAATCTACCTTGTTAATTTCTAACTTCTCTTGCTCTTCTATTACTTGAGAGTTAGGAGCGTCTTTCAGTCTAGGTTGGTAAGTAGTTTCGAGTTCTTAAATCCAAAAAATCTGACTCTTTTGGCGTTTGTGTTTATAAAATACTTGTGCTCTAAGCTGATCAAAAGATAGGCAACTTAGTTTTAGTTTACTTTCGCCCGGTACCATCAGCAGAGGAGCTTCCCCTCCTAATTCAAAGAGCAGTTTATTTGTGCATAGCTATCCGTTTCTAATCCGCATTCCAGAGGTGCAAATTGAAACACCAACAGTTTTTTGGCGCCCACCATGGGGCACGAGGCATAAAACTTCAAGAAAGCTTACGCTTTATGGCACGGGAATGACCATCTGGCACCTTATTGCATGATCCAGCCAAAAGCAATGGGTGATAACAACAATAATGCTGGAAGGAACTTGAGACGTCCGCCCCCATTACCATGGGGTAACATCATTGGACCTTTGGCTTTGCAGGAACATCATGAATTGCCTAAGGGGTCGAGGAAGCACTTTCCACGGTTTCACGGCGATGGGACTCAACACCCTGATGATCATCTTTCAGCCTTCTCAACGGCCTGCGCCATCTTGCACGTGGAACATGAAGACATCGCAGTGCGTCTCTTTGTGGAGACTCTTGTTGAGAATGCTGCTGATTGGTTCAGTCACTTAGAGCCGGGTATTATCACAAGCTGGGTGACTATGATCGAGAAATTCTTGGCGAGATTCAAGCCCGCTGAAGACAGTCATCTGTTGTTTTCCCAACTTGCAAATTCAAAGATGGAGAGCAACGAGCCCATGAGGGAGTTTGTAGCAAGATTTGTCGTCTTGTTGGTTCTTCTACCTTAATCCATCACGGAGATTACGATGAGGCTGCTTCGCCGTGCTCTTCCATCGAGGAATAACTTTCTTGAAGAGGCAACCAAAAGCAGTGTGGATGCACAAAGAATACGCCATTGGGTTGGAAAGATAATATGATCATTTGCGGCATAATAAGAAAAGGATTCATCGGGCCTCTGGTTCAAGTGCGCAGATCCCTTTTGCTTTTCTGAAGGTAGCCAATGAGATGCTCGCATTACCACCACCACAATATCAACTTCAACAACAGTATCAACCTTAGCAGTCATATCAGCCAAGGAAAAATGATTTTCAGCCTTACAATAGTTACAAGCCGTGGTATCTAGCACCTCCACCAAGACAAAAAGTTGAAGCTGCACCACACGCAGTATTTTGTTCCTTTCATGATACCGATGAACATACCGGTTCTACATGTCCTGAGAACTTAAGAATGAATCAGATTATGGGATATGTTGATGCTGCACCTAGTTCCAGTTTCATCCCAACATCAAGTTCGAATGTTGTCTCACCACAAACGGACAACTTCGATGGCGACTCCGCAGCGGGATATTTTGAACCCATTATTGAAGAAAAAGAATACCTCCGCCACCGTTCTCTTGCAGCAAATCACGGAAGACACTCTTTTCCTACAGGTGCTTTGCACTTGCAAGCGCAGAAGGAAGAAGAGAGACTGCAAGCGCAGAAAGAAGAAGAGAGGAGGAGAGCTAGAGAACAAGAGAATGCTAAAGCAGTTGCTCTAGACCCATTTCCAACCAAGTTTGACATTGTAGATGCCTTCATGAAGAGCACGGTGCAGATTTCACAGTTGGAATATCTTCGTGATCATCCTGAGCAGCTGGACAAAATAATACAACATGCAAAGAAAGAAGCTTCAATTCAGCCTACATTGCTCGAGTCATCTATTCCAGTGAAAGAAAAGCCCAAACCTTTCTTTATATCTTTGTATATAGGAGGGTTTAAATTGAGCAATTGTATCATTGATTCAGGAGCCTCAGACAACATAATGCCTCTGCAAGTAATGAAGGCATTGGGATTCTTGTGCACAGAAACTCAGAATGAGTGCTATTCGCTTCAGTCTGAGTTGGTACCATTGGTTGGACAAATGAAGAATACTCAAGTAAGGTTGGTAGCATGTCCAGAGAAAAGAATTGTGACGAATATCCTAGTGGCTGACATTCCACCCAGCTATGGGATGTTGTTGAGCCGGAGCTTCTGCAGAGATCTTGGTGGTGCAATGCAATTAGATTGGTCGTCTGCAACCATTCCTGTGGAGGAAGGTAGAATCAAGATAGAACCTGAACCCAAATCCCAGTTCATGGTGGTGAAAATCCCAAACCCCCCACCCCAAACCCTTTATCAAGGAATAGGTCTTGGTAATTATGTGATGCTGTCAGAGATAGAAAGTGAAGACAAGAACATTGCTTGTCCAGAAAAGAGACCGACAGAGGATACAAATTTATGGACAATACAGTTTGATGAGGGTTGTTCTAATACAAAGTCAAGAGCAAGGGAAGTGATCATCTCCCCTAAAGAACAATTGTACCCATTGTCATATGGCTTGCAATTGGAGTTTACTGAAGCTGAAAAAGAGGCGCTTTTGTTAGGCCTCAAAAATGCCAAAGACATAGGAATTGAACTCCTATGTGTTAAAGGGGATATGGAGCTGATCGATGAGCCAATCAAAGGATATTTCCAGGTCAGAAAGGATCATCTACGACATTATAGAAATCGGGTGTGGAATGCGATCGATTGGTTTGAAGAGTTCGACGATAGAGACATCCTAGAGTTCAATGGTAGAAACATCCCAAAGATTGACAACGGAGAGATCCCGAAGATGAATGACAACAAAGTTGGTGACTCAGTGGTACCTGCCTCCTTCCTTACACCATATGCTGACTTTTGTCAAGGTGCGTTTGGCTGGACGTATGAAGATATGAGAATCTTCATCCCTGAAGATTTGTCTCCTGCGATACCAAAGAGAAGAGAAGTAAAGCCTTTCAGGCAAAAACGACATCTTTCAGAGGTGGAGTAAATCTTTGTAAATTATTTTTCTTTTCGTGATGTGTTTCCCCTTTTCGTGATGTGTTCGTTATGTTGTGTTTCCCCTTTCCGTAACAGTTTCGTCGTGTTTTAGGTGATTAAGGGTCTTGTTTTAGGTGATTTATAGGGAAGTCCAACTATTAGGTGATTATTAGGAAGTCCGGTTATAGGTGATTAAGGAATGTCCTGCAAATTAGGTGATTAGGAAATGATGCTGACTCCGATACCCAATGGACAAGGCACTGGTCTAAGCTTAAAACTTCAGAGATTCTATGGTTCTCCTATGCCGAAAGTATCCGCCATGGTCCCCAAACAGAGCCAATGTTGTACCCCAAAATTAAAATTTTTGTTACACTTAGACATTTTGAAGAAATGAGTAAAAGTCTTGTCAAATCAGTCAAAAGGTCAAAATTTGGGTGTGCATGTCTTGCATGAGGGTTCAAAACACAAAATTTTCAATTTCTGACGATCTGGGTCATGCTTCCACGACTTCGAAAAGTCATCACTTAAGCATATAGGCGTCCATTTGCTCAAGATACTTCATTTTTAATTAAATCCCTATTTTATAGCTGACAGCACTGTCGCGACTGGCCAACTTCGACATTGGTTTCCGGATGATCGGGTGATGCTGAGACTGATCTGAGATAATCAACGGAAAGCCTACTGAACAAGGAAGAAATGTCTGCTGGGAGACATAACTGCAAAATCCATCGTTTAACCCCTTGAAAAATTAGGCGCACCTGATTAAATTGCTTTACGGGTTCCGACGGTATAGCCATTTTCCTAAACTCCGCCTATCCGACGCTTCAAACGGGTCACGACGGTGAATCCGGTGAATCCTCACGATAATGGTGACGAAGCTCGCCCATGACCGAGATATTCTCGTGATCCAACGGTCGGGGATCCACGACAGCCTAAAGTCGTTGTTACCAAAAGAAAAGCTCGCCCGTTGCACTTTGTCACTTTGACGAAAAATCAAACGGCCATCAAAATACCCTACTTTGACAGCTTTGATATCCTGAGCCGGGATGACCCGACCGCAGGCATTATCCGCTTTTAACTATCGTGCTCGAGGGCCCTTAAGAGAAGTCACTGGAGGTGTCGAGGCAAGAAAACTGCTTCTAAGACCTCAAAAACTCCAGTGCGTATTTTATTTATGTTTACCGCTCCCAGACTTAGCCATTTTTTGGACGTTTTCGGACATCTTCACTTTGTAATATGACACCAAAGACCTCACACGCACGAGCGACTGCCAAATGCTGAAGGCTGACGGCTATGCTCGTTGGAAAGATAAATTGATTACGCTCAATAGTCGTGAAGACTTCGAACGCAAACGGGCTCATCTGATCAGCCTGAAGGCTAGGCGCCTTAAGACCATGAAAATGCACTGAAAAACCATTTGTTGGTTCGCCCGTAAAATTATGTGCTTGGTAGAATCTCTGCCACGACCACCAGGAACGTCGGATCGACAAGCTGAATGATGCATAGCGGAGCTGGGCAAGAATACTACTGATGTCGTGAAGACTCTGTCTGCAAATTCTGGCATCTGAGGGGTCCTTTAGGCCAGCGCCCCTGGCTTGTACTTGCACTGGGCATAAACGGAGAAGCTCAAAAACATGAAAACTCCATTTTAAGCTGTTCTTCGGACGTCTGCCGCCTGAGCTCTGAGAGTCGGATGACTGCGCTTGATATCTCATCGGATAAGCAGACTAGCTGTGAACAAATTGAATGTCTTCGGCAACGAAACTGACAAGATTTACCCTTGCCTTGAAATGGGCTCTGCTGAGGCTTTTGCCCTAAAAAGAGCAAAATTTCCATCTCCTAAAAATTTAGGATTTTTACCTTCCTCGTCAGGAATAACCGAGTTGCGAGGTCTCTAACGCTTCGCTGATAGCTCGACTCGGAGAAGGCCGACTCAAGAGATTGACCGGATGCTTGGAGCACTTCCGCATAAGATCTTGACCTCCAAAACTGGGCGCCCCTCGAAGCTATACTTGCACTTTGAGGCTTTTCCTCTGAAAAATCTCCATGATTTGATCACTGAAAACTCTGTCTCGATCATTGAAATGACCGTCTGCAATATGAAATGCCGTCGTAAGATGCTCCTCCATCGTGAAAATCTTCATTTTGAGTCTCTGCTTCGGGTTTGACCAATATAACTGACTTTGACTGTCAAATTATTGACAAAAACTCCATACTTGACATTGCCCAAAACGGTATTTTACAACATTTTAGCGAGGTTTAGACTTTTAAATGCGAAATGCCTTAATGAAGCAAAAAATTTGGTTTGGGTACAACAACTTTATAAAGGCAAAATATTTAATGAACAATAAAAAGGTGGTGAAGTATAAAAGCTGGTGGAAAAAAGATATTATCATCTTTTGGAAAAGTTTATCGAGAAGAATTGAGAGAGCTTGTCTACAGGTTTTAGAAATTGAGGACGAAAGCCCTTGGGTTCAGGAAATTGAACAAAAACCCAATTCCATTTGCAGGTGAATTCATTTCAGAATTCACATTGAGCTTCAGTGATCAATCTGAAAAATTATTCAAATTCGTGAAGTCTTTTGAGAAAGACAAATTTCAGAGGATAGTTTTTAATTCAGAGTTTGAAGATTTCCAAGATAGCCATGGTTTGAGAAATTATTTTGGAGCTCTGCAAAGGTAATTGCAGTTTTTCCAGATGACATGAATAGAATATTTTAAATCTGCCAACCGTACCCTATAAGGTTGCACTTGGAAAAGTTGAATAGCTTGGGAGGTCAATTGAATATACAATATTAAGACTAACGCTTTGTTAAAACTTTCATATATTTTCCTAGGGGCCATGTCCTTAGACCCAATCGCAACCTTTTAGGAGTTATAAACTCTCACATGTGCACCGTAATCTTTGTTCTAGACCACTGTAAAAGAGTAGAAAGGACAAAAGGATGGGTGACGTGGCTTTGACAACATTTGCAGGGGAGTTTGCAAAGTTTAAAATATCAAATGAGCCGTGAATCTTCCAAGGAGTGCCACACCATATTGAGGACTTCAAAGTTCAAAGAATAAAAGTTTACCAAATACAAGAGTTGCCACTAAACCAGCAACCGCATCATTGGTTATGGGATACTTGATCAAGAGGTCAGCAATATATATGTATTTGCATTCTGAAAAACAATATTTAATTTTCATCACCTACAACAAATATAATGTTTACTTCAGAATGAATGCATATACTTAGCCAAACTGCTGTATCTTGTGTGCATTGAATTAACTAATACCTGTGAGTAATATTTGAAGAGTTGAACAAATATTGCAAGAAAATCCAAAAACGAAAATTTATGGACTGAGATAAATCCAAACTATTTGATGAAATGACTGCCAAGGATACTTTCAAACTGTTCGTTGAAATTCCTATGCCTGGAAACATATTAGAATTTGTAAAAAAATGAGCATAAATTGAAGGGGAATCTTACAGTTTAGGTACCACAGCATAAACATGCAACATAGGAGATCCTAGAATTTCTACCTTTAGTTTTAGACCAATGCTTATCAAATGGGTACAGAGTCAAACTTCTCTTATATCACCTAAACCACAAACAATAAAACACGACATTTACAATTCAGAATAAAAAACTAAAAACTACTTAACATGGAAACAAAAATCACTCTTTTACAAGCAAGAACAAAAGGAATCAAAATTGGTTGCATGAAACCATTTATAGGTTGGGAAAAGTGAGAACCCCACCTTGTGAGCTAAGATTTCAATTGTGATAGCACATAGTCTTGCAAATGACGTGAACAATCCATTGCAAAGAAAGACTTAGGAAGACCTTGAGAATCATGTAGAGTAAACCCCAATAGGATTTCATCAATGTATTATAATTCAAGATAGTATTCCCTCTCAATGAATTCTCATCTAAAAGCAGTTGGAATTCTTGAAAAAAGATCTCAATATCATGTATTTGGCTCTCCAAGTTTGCAACTAATGTTGGATTTAAACTTTGCATGAATGGTACTTCTTCAATTTCATGAGTTGCTTGAGTATTTTCAATAGTTGAAATATGTCACTGTATGGACAAATTTGCCATCCGTCATCTTTTGACACAAAAGCAAGAGTAGAAACCTAATCTTCTTATGTGTGTGTTTCCTCTTCCTTGATATCTTGAAGAAAAGTATTAACTTCTATTATCAAATTTTCTCTCTTCTAAACATGTCCCCAACTGAAATTCCTTACCATTGTTGCTCTTAGAATTTTTAAATCTTGAAGCCACAACCTCTTCGTGCTCTATTTCCTACTATTTTCTTGATATTCTTCATATTTTCTAATAACCTTTTCTAACATAGGCTGATTGGTAATCGTTGAATGATTGGCATTAGCTTCAACACTAACATGTATGGAATCTATTGAGGACGAGGATGAAGATAAGTCAAACTTCAAAAGAAAATTCACTATTTCCTCTACTACTGACCCATTCTCAAGGCGTCACCAAAAATTGTCAAGATTTAATAATGAATCCTTCATATGTATTTCTCATTGGACAAGTGCCTCTAGAGCTTAACTATGGTCTAGAAATTGTTCATCCCTTCATGACCTTTCATTGACATCATGAAAAACATTAACCTACTAGGACTGAAATTTCTTATGAAAATTGCTCTTAGAATTCAAAAAACTTTAAGTGGCAACCTCCTCAAATAAAGAAACATCTAGGTCTTCTAACAAAAAATTTAGATGTCAAAGAAAAACATCAATTTCTAGCATGAGATTCTCTCTGTCTTCATCATATATTGTTTGACCAATTTGAGTGATTTGACCTCCATTAATTACATCTACTGTAGGTTCTTCGAACAACCCTCAAATTTAGATGTTGAAGAAAAACATCAATTTTTAGCACGAGATTCTCTATTTCTTCATCAGATATCACTTGAATAATTTGAGTGATCTGAGCTCCATTGATTACATCTAGTGCAAGCTCTTTAAACAAATCTTCAAATGAAGAACTAAGTTACTAGATTTATTGTCTTCTCTGATGCAACAGACTTTTTGTTCAATAGCAAAAATTGGAACATGAATTTACTCTTCACATGTTAACTTGATATCACCTTCCTCAAAGAATATATGGCATACTTGTGTAACATCAGGCCCTTCTTCCATAAACAATTCTTCAGCCTCAAACAATTTGAGCAAAGTAGGCAAAATACCCACTTCTAGTGGGTATTGTTCTTCTATTTGTACTTCCTGGTTATGCGAACAAATGACATCATTCAATCTATGATTATGAAAATTATTCCTTACATTATCAAGTTTATATTGGGTATATCCCGTCATATAGCTGCCATTGAGTTCATCTAATAGATGTTGAGGATCATTTGAAGACCCTTGATTTGCATTTGAAACTGCCAAAATTTGTTTGAGCCTTTGCATTTCAAGAGAACTTCTTCCACCATGTTGATTCATTCCATGGAACATGTAGTATGTCCTTGAAGAAAAAGAAGTTTCTGCTACCTGCCTTATTTAAGAAATAGACAAATGAAATCTCCTTCACCTAGGTGCACCCCTGATCTCATGCCTTAGTCATTTTTACCGAAAAAAACTTTCTTCTAGTAAAGAGGGACCATTTGGTTAGTTGTTCTCTCAATAATGGGGTTGCATTTCCACATTGAAATTCACTCTCTTTGATAACAACGTTTCTTCACCTTGGTGAATTTTCTTGAAGGTCATAAATGTTGATCTGCAAAGATACAAAGAGGTAAATGTAATATCCCACCCATGGTAGGATATTTAATTTCGAAATTCTGCCTGTTTGTTTGATTGTGGTTTTATGTTTTTTTGATATATTTACAATGTTTGATACAGCAATATAATGCAGCAAAAATAGAAGATATTGCAATAATATTTTTCAACTCAAAAACTGAACATTACATAGGGAATACACAGCTGAAAATTCCAGATTTTTATATCAGTTTAGATACTCAGTATTTTCACAAAATATCGACAACCCAGTTCATAAAATATCCCCTATTATCTAAAACAACAATATCTACAAAATTTGGGGGTTACAAATTGAACATTACATAGGGAATACACCGCTGAAAATTCTAGATTTTTATATCAGTTTAGATACTCGGTATTTTCACAAAATATCAACAACCCAATTCATAAAATATCCCCTATTATCTAAAACAACAATATCCAAAAAATTTGGGGGTTACAAATCATGAACTCACGGGTAAGATATGCCTTGAAACCCTCTAAAATGGATGCCAAAATGAAGTATAAAGTTCGCAACAGTAAAACAGCAACAACAATAATAATAAACTCCAACAACAATCACTATCACCAATCCCCATGCCTAGTGCAAAGCTGCATACAATTAAATTGCCTAAACCGTTTCCTGGCAACCACTTATTTATTGAAGTTCTCCTATAGTTCTTTTTGCTCTTAAAATAATGATCAATATATTTGCATTATTCTGATATTTCATTCAAACCCTTGAAACTTCTGAAATTTTTCTCCAATGTAGCTCAAATGTGACCTCCGTGTGAAGCCACCAATTAATTGCAACCCTTGGGTAATCTTTCTCATCTATAGGAAGCACAATTGAAGAGAGGCTACGTTCTCCAAGATTGAAATTACAGCAAAACCCTAGGTTTCGCCTCCAAAGCCAAAGCACAAATCCAAGTTGAGAGAAAATGATCATTCATAATGAAATGAATTCAAAAAATTCCCTTTTATAATATTCAATTTGCATTTGACTTCATCTCATTTAATTTACTTTAATTTCATTTTCTTTTCCCTCCTTTTTGGTGCACAGCTTATAATATAAAGTATACTTTATTATTCACTTATATCTCCCCTTTAAAATAACACTTCAACACTTATTATAAAGTATACTTTTAAAAGCATTTAAATCCCTCTTTTAAATGAAGTCCACTTAATTCATTAATGATATGCACTTAATAATTAATTATAACTTTAATAATAATTATAATATTATAAATTATTAATCAACTTTCTCGGCTGCATTACACAACTTGGACTTCAACCACAGCTATGTGAGATGTGAATCTCTCCTCTCGGAAAGGGGAGGCGCCCTTCTTACTGCTAAGAGAAACAATAGTAAATCACAAAAGTAATTACACAATGTACACGAAATTCACGAAGTGGGGGGGGTGTGTTACATTCATCCTTCTCTCTTTTCAGAGAAGATGTTTCATAATGTTTCACGGTTGGAAGTTTCCGAATTTGATAACTAAAAACTAACAACCAGCAGTAATGCCAATATCTCTCTCTCGTCAAAGCGAAGCGTAGAGATACCAGAAGTAATTAACAACAAACAAAAGAAAATAAAATGGGAAAGCTCACGAAGGCACAAAGTCGTTCCGTAGCTTTATCAATGTTGGATCTGCATAAACGCACTGCTTGCTACGCTAGAAGCACAAAGTCTCTTTAGACGCAACAATTCTTCAACAAAGATGAACGACATAAGCAATAAAGTCTTGTAGACCATCCAAACTAAAAATAAATAATTTGTTACCTAACGGCTACAAGCACAAAGTCTTGTAGATCTTTAATAAAGTATCCAAGAGAATGAATAATTATAAGCACAAAGTCTCATAGATTATCCAACAAGATCATGCATGAGCATGAATGATTATGTTAAAGTCTTATAGATCATCAACCAATGATAAACAAAAATAACAATGCAATCTAAATAATAGATGTCACACAAAGTTTACATCAACCACTTAGAGTCTTCAGATTCTAACTAATCATCACTAAATCGAATCAACTTACAAAAGTATCAAATCCAACGCAAAGTTTGGCTTGCAATCCTTTTCTTTATTGATTGAATCTCATTCACAAAGCATGAACGCAAAGTTTCACAAGTTTGCTTACAAAAGGGCAACACTTCGTTGCAAAAGGCTAAAAGATAAATTACAATGAAAATCCCTCACATTATATAGAAAGAGGGATGAGCAAAAGAAGGAAAGAGATTGAGAAAATCAGGGAGAGTTAGGTGAGCGATTTTAGGAAATCTCACCTAACTTTTGACCAAAGTCAAAGTGTAATTTGTTTTGAAAATGTTACATCTTTTGGACTTGGTGTAATTACACTTACGCACGACATTCGAAAATGTCGAGAAATATTTAGCTAAGATGTACAAATGGGATGCAACTCTAAATGTCTAACACCTGAGAACAAGAAGCTTCTTCATTTTTCTTTGCTTGGGCTGAAGTCTTCATACTTTCCCGGGTCTCCCTTCATGAACTTTTATTTGGAAGAACCAAGATCAAAGGACATCACCTTCGGGATCACTTGACGAGATCTAGGGAGAAACTGCAAGGATGGTGAATCAATAGGCGTTAGCAAAAAAAGTAGCATTGGGAAGCGTGAAGCGAGAAACGATGTTGAGCAAGCATGAAACGAGCAACTAGGCACGGAAAACGATGCACAAAATGGAAAAAATAAGGTTTGGAGCAAAACTGGGAAAAAATGGAAGTGTTTTAAGAAAAAACTAGGAAAAGTGTAAGGGCGCCAAAATTCAGTCTACTGCAATGTAAAAATGACTGTCTCCAGTAAAAGTGCAAAGGTGCTAAAATTCAGCTCCATTGCAATAAAAAATGACTAAGTCTGGAAGAAAAGTGCAAAGGTGCTAAAATTCAGCACCATTGCACAAAAAATGACTAAGTCTGGAAGAAAATATTGTAAAAAGTGTAAGGGCGCTAAAATTCAGCGCCCTTACATCTCAGGAAAATTGAATTTTGATGCAAGGGCGCTAAATTTTAGCGCCCCTGCACTTTTAGAGTTAGAATTATTTTGACATGTTCAACATGTCAGGGCGCTAAATTTTAGCGCTTCTGCATCTAAGACATGATTTTGGAAAATGGATGTAATGGTGAATGAAAACAATGCTCAGGGTTTGCAAAGTGTTTGTCAGCATAGAGTTGCAATCGAAATTGGAGAATAAAGAGAAAGCAAGGGTAACAACTTACAAAGATGAAACGCAAAAAATGCTGGAGAGGGATGTCGAAAAACTCAAAAAACGTATTTGCAGTTTGAAGAAAACTCGCCTAGCATGAAGAGAGGAAGAACTAAAATCATAAACAATGAAAATGGAAAACTAAAACACTTTTAAGTGAAAGAGAAAATCGAAAACCTAACTCAAGTCGAGCAATAAATTTAGGCACGAAAAGTGGCACAATTGACGAAAAACGCGAAAATCATGAAGAAACGTGCCAGGGCCAAAAAAAGGTTTAAGTGTCAGGAAAAAGTGTAATGGTGCTAAAATTTAGAGCTATTACATTTTGGAAAAAGTTCACTTTCATGCAGGGGTGCTAAATTTTAGCGCCCTTGCACTTTTCAGACTTAGCCAAATTTGTTTCATGTGAGCGACTTTTCAAGGTTAATCGCGATTTTCGTGAATCGCAAAGTATGAATGCTGAACGCCGCTGAAAGATCCTGCTTCGGTCTTTGGCGGGAGGGCTTAACAGGAATGCCTCGAATTGACTATCTGAGACTTGGGGAACGATTTCGAGGTGGTTTGAAAATCAATTTCATTGTGCTTGAACTTCACGTAATCCTGTGGGAAAACCTGACAAGTTTCAGAGGGGGTTATCCGCGGAACGAAATGCCTAGATCTCGCGGATAACAAATTATAATATTATAACCCATCACTCAATCGCCGTGAAATCAATTATGACTACCTCGAGGTAGCCCAATCGCTTCATTAGCCAACCGTGGCGCCTTATTATAAATAAGGTTGGTCAACATTACCGGCTATAAATAGTAAGTATATAAAAACGGAGCCAAAACACCCTAAATATCATAACCTCTGAACAAGCTAAGGATCTGGAGATGAAAACACTGCCAACTGCCAACTAAGGAGCTAGCGGACTCCAACAATGGGCCCTCTAAACACCATTATTAGCCTACGAGGACTCGATGATAGGCTAAACCACCAAACTCTGATGCACACTCAAAAAGGGGACATTACAGCCCTCCCCGCCTTCCCCGAAATTGCTTGTCCCTGGGCAATCACACAACTAAACAGAAATATCACTCCATTAAAGGCCCAAGGGAAGAACTGTAGAATGACCCTCAAATCGCCAAACAACTCTAGCAGCACTAGCATAAGCACAACTACGCAAGGATAAATATCATACCAACTGTCCAACTCATGCGCACAATATTTGTGCATCGAAATCAGCTCATGTATATGTGGATCAAAGGTAAAACTGTATGCAATCCACACAATGTACATGTTGTAACACTCGTCAATAAACTTTGACTGGAATCCTAATGCACAAGAAGGATCCTATAGCAATTTGTAGAGTGCCCAACAAAATATCCCTGGATCCCAAACCCAGAATGGAAGTCTGCCATGCATATCACCCACCGACTTCCACTGCACTACTTTGATATCAACTTCACCATGCTGAGAATGGTGAAGCATCATATTGGGATCCATCCAAACTTCAGTGCCAATCCTGTCACCACCTAGATCCCAATACAACCGAAACTCACATCGATCAGTCATGAGGAGGTAAGAATATCCAAACATGTCTACACCACAACATCCCCCTTCATTCTCTGCAAAAATCCTATGGATGTGCTGAATATCCCGCATAGGTGCTGGAAGATATGGAGTAGCTCCTTTCAAGTCGAGGAAATAATATAACTCTCCTCCATCGCCGCGGTAAAGACTAATCAAGCCATCATGCCTACTGACACTACAACCTCTCTGAAGCCATGTCTCCAATGGAAATTTTTGAGACAAAGAAGTTGCAAACTCTGTTTGGTACGCATCAACATGATGGTAAACTGATCTCTGACCCTGCAAGTAATCCTCTGAATATAATTGAGTCAGACACCTACAATTTCTAGTTCCATCTTTTGTAGATGGCAACTCTTCATCCCACCATGGATGGTAAAATCCCGAGCCAATCCACACCTACTTGTCATCAAGTCATCAATGTGTGGACTAAAGGAGAAGTGTTGAGCACTCCTCACTATGCAGTCAAGATAAAATGCCCCTGCCTCTGTCAATGTTTGACCGTCATAGCTATGGGGGACACACTCCTCATCACATTTATAATATTCCATTTGCATTTGACTTCATTTCATTTAATTTACTTTAATTTCATTTTCTTTTCCCTCCTTTTTGGTGCACAACTTAAACATATAAAGTATACTTTATTATTCACTTATATCACCCCTTTAAAATAACACTTTAACACTTATTATAAAGTATACTTTTAAAAGTATTTAAATCCCCCTTTTAAATAAAGTCCACTTAATTCATTAATGATATGCACTTAATAATTAATTATTATTAAAGTATAACTTTAATAATAATTATAATATTATAACTCCATCATTAATCATCGTAAATCAATTTTGAGTTCACCAAGAGGTAGCCCACTATATTCACTGCTAACTAGGTGCCTTACTATAAATAGTAAGGTTGGCCTCTATCAACACACTGACTTATTATAAATAGTAAGTATATAGAAACAGAGCCAAAATACCCTGAATATCATAACCTCTGAACAAGCTAAGGATCTGGAGATGAAAACACTGCCAATTGCCAACTGAGGAGCTAGCTAACTCCAACACTGGGCCCTCTAAACACCATTATTAGCCTACGAGAACACAATGATAGGCTAAACCATCAACTCTGATGCTCGCTCAAAAAGGGGACATTACAGTAAAACAAAACATAACATGGACCAACAAGAAAAAGCTTGAAACATGACCATTTGAATGGATAGAAAGATGAGGTTTAAGCTTTGAAACTTGACACAATATAAAAATTTTGTATGGGTACAACAATTATCAATTCCATGAGAAAAACATTATTAAAGGACAATGTACAGTAGTGTCAAGGAAAGCATATCTACAATAGTACAACATTACTTATAAGCAGGTAAAATATTCCTCTTATCAAAATTATTTCCTCTGAAATGAAGCATTGAATATACACAGGTGAAAAAACTTCTAAATAATAATTCACCATAGGCATAGACAATAATTTGGATTTTACCAACTTAGGTAATATAGGTGCAATTCAAAATTTAAAATATCCTAGTAATGTGTTGTCATAAGGAACAAATCCACAAGAATCAAGTGACAAAATGGATGCACTATCATCTTTGTCACTCGACTAGCATATATAGTCATATGTATTAACATTTTAAACACATCAGAATATTTTGAAGTGTGTGATCGCATCCACACTTTCAATAGTTAAAACACTACCATGTACTAACATATCCTTCTCAGCATATTATCCATCCATCCTACCACCCCAAAACATCAATAGCCACTAGAAGTGCTGGAAAAATCAATTTATTGATATTTTAAAATTTGAGATCAATTTACTTCTAGTTTTGAATTTTTAAACAGCAGATAAGCTCACGAATACTTACAAAGTATGAAGATTTGTCAAGTTAGCTATTTCATTTGGAATATTTCCTTCTATAAAGTTACTTGTCAGATTTAAGGAATTTAAGTAGGAAAGTAACCCAATTTCTGCAGGCAGTTTACCACGAAGGTTTTTCTCGTAGAGATTTCTGCAAAACAATTCAGTCAAAATAAGAAAGAGTATGGATGAGAATTCATCAAATGACACTGGCAGCTGAAAACAACTTGAGATATAATATTCTTCAACAACACCCTGAGCTATATAGGGCATATAGAAGGCAAATTTATTTTCTATTGAATATAGAAAGAGCTGCAAAAAGTGAAAAACCCTGTTTTAGAGTATCATGTTGATTTCCTTTGACTGGAAACAATGTCAAGAGAATTAATCAATACTCTCTACTAATCAATTTGTATGCACAAGACAAATGTTTCAAATTCAAATGCAATAACTGAAAGAGAATTAGTTTCCTTTAGAGAGGCATGTTTTAAATTTGGAAAAAATGTAAAGATTATTCTGCAGCATCACAATTACATAAACATCTTACATGTTAATAACATTTTTATTTCACATGACATTAGTTTATGGAAACCTATAAGACAATCAAAATGAATTGAAAGGTGATTAAGGGTGGAGATTCTGGAAAGAAAAGAAAATTACTTTTGAGTTATTTTTAAGTAACCTATAGTTGTTGATTAATGAGAACATGATTATTAAAGACATCACCAACCAGGAAAAACACTTGCTGATATTTTGATGTCTGGGATTTGAACTATTTCTATGAATTACTTTTATTGCATATATATCAATCTTCGGATTTGTTACTTCAGTTTAAATTTACTAACTGTTGTACCCCAAAATTAAAATTTTTGTTACACTTAGACATTTTGAAGAAATGAGTAAAAGTCTTGTTAAATCAGTGAAAAAGGTCAAAATTTGGGTGTGCATGTCTTGCATGAGGGGTTAAAACACAAAATTTTCAAATTCTGACGATCTGGGTCTACTCAGAGCAACTTAATCCACAAAACCCAGATCTTAGTTTTTCATCCCTAAATTTTAGGAAAACTGCTATTTTTAGAAATTTTCTAAAATTAGTAACGTTTTCTGGGTTTTTCTGGGTTTCTTTGAAAATGGATACTGGCAAAACTTTCTAAAAATAGAAAGTTGGTCCGTCAGGGTCCAAACTGATTTTGATTGGCTCAAAATACTTCTATATCAGGCTGGTGCAGTTAGAATCTCAAAATAATCAGTTTTGCCCTACTGGGTCTATTCTGCTTTTTCAGAAGCATATCAGGAGTTCCGAGGTCATCAATGGAGGTCAATCAGCTGCCAGGCGTCAGATTCAACATGCAAAGCATTCGACAGAAGATGAGTTGGTGAGCAGTCACGAAAAATGGAGAAGATTGAAAAAAGAAGAAAATTTTCTAACACTGGTGACTATGGGCGCCCCTGGTGAAGAAGGGCGCCAATCTTTTTAGGCCACCGAATGTCAAAATTAGGGTTTATGCCTCCAGTCAAAGTTGCTCAGTTTTCTGCCAGCTCCGCGACAAGTCCGACAATGCAGTCAACGAATCATCCAATCACCCGGAATTCGATATCAAACGAAGAAGTTCCAAATAGAAGATAGAATGAAAATCATGAAGATGTTTGAAAAGTTTCTAAGTCTGGAGCAAATGGGCGCCCCTGAAGGAGAAAGGCGCCCAAGCTTTTGGAGGTCTAAACAGATGAATTTTCCAGTGCAGCTTCCAACATGACTTCTCCAGAACGGATCAAGCTTTTCAACGAGATCACGAGCACGTCAATCTGAGTTGGCAATCACCAGATGCAGCAGCCGGAACAGAAGATCTAACAAAGCCAAAGTTGAAAGCAAAGTTGAAAAAATAACCAAAAATGGCTAACTCTGGTGAAGTTGGGCGCCCCAGCTTGCCAGGGGCGCCCAGCTTTTGGTGCCTCAAATTCAACTTTTTGGCAAAGAGATCCCCAGAAGACCCCTCTCAGAATCTCCTCAGCTTCGCAACAAGCCCAAACGTCAATCAGTTCGAGCTCCGGAGCACCAGATCAGGCAAGATCGTCTATAGAAGAGAAGATGGCAAAGATATCATAAAATGGCTTAAGTCTGGTCAAGTTGAGCGCCCCTGGAGGGAAAGGGCACCCAAGATTTTGAGCCCTGAGATGTTAGAATTTGCAGATATGGCTTCTAAAGTCACTTTGTCAGTTTCGGTTGAGCTATCCAGTGAATCTGTTAGCCAGTCAGTCTGATTAGCGTAGCCCTGGAATCAAGATTTCTTCAGAAGATCAAAGGGATATGAAGATATTGAAAATCATGAAAAATTGGCTAACACTGGGAAAGTTCGGAGTCCCTGGAGGAAATGGGCTCCCATGAATTTGAAGGTTGAAATGAAGTTTTTCGCCAGAGGTGCCTCCAGAACAATCTTCTCAGAATCAGTCAAGCTACGCGATGAATCATCCAGCTCATTCATCAGATCAATCTAGAAGCCGGAGATCAGGATCAAACCAGGGGTCAAAATTGAAGACAAGTTGAAAACTTAAGAAAAATGGTTAAGTCTGGTGAACTTGGGCGCCCCTGGTGAAGAAGGGCGCCCAAGCTTTTAGAGGTCAAGATGAAGTCTTAAGACAAAGTTGTCTCCAGATGATCTCTTCAAAAACAATTAGGCTCCATGATGGATCATTCTGCCGGATCATAGAGTTCACCAAGCTCCCGAAAATCAAGATTGAACAGAAGATGAAACTCAAGGAAAAAACTTGAAAATAATGAAGAAAATGGCTAAGTATGGAGAAGAAAAGCACCCCAAGAGGAAATTAACACCCAAGAAGCCATGCCTTAGCCAAATTTTCGAAATGTCAAAATTTCAAGTTGAAGGAAAATGTCCAAATTCAACGCACAAGATGAGTTTAGGGTTTTGAAGATTAAAGCAAAAAAAAAACGCAAAGCTATTTTAAGCCCTAAATCTATTTAAGACATCCCTTCCATTTCAATCTTCATCATTTTTGCAGGTGGCTTCCAAAGAAGAAAAGTTGAGCAGCAACTTTAAGGTTTTATTTCAAGATTCAAGAGCTCAAGGTTGCTGATTTTCATGAATAATTTTCAGACCAGCAACATAAGATCTTGCTTTTTCATGCTTTTTCATCCAGAAGATCAAGTTTTTGAAGGAGAAGATCAAATATTTCAATTTTCAGCCTTCTGGGTCTGCTCAACTCGTTCTTCTGAAGAATTTTTCAAGAAATTTTCATTAAGTTGCAGCAGTTGCTTTTTCCTTGCATGTCAATGAAATCTTCAGGGTTTCCAATTTTTGATCATCTGGGTCCTCTCAAAATAGTCTTCTGAAGAAAACCCATATCACAGCTTTTTCAAGAAAATTTCAAATTCTAGGGTTGGCTGCTTTTTCGATCAGCCATCAATGTTTTTCAAATCTGATCAACTGGGTCCATTTCTAATTGTATTCTGAACAAAACCCAGGTACCAGCTTTTTCGGTGAAAAATTGAAGAAATTAGGGTTTGCTACTTTTTCAGTCAAAATTCAAGATTTTCAAAAACAGACGATCTGGGTTGTCTTGCAATGAAATTTTGAGCAAAACCCATATCTCAGAAAAATTTCCAAAAATTTGTCCGTTTGAGGCTGAAAAACCAGCATTCTAAAAATAGAAAATTGTTCAAAGCTTGTCTGAACATAGGCGAGTTTACAGTCATTCTTCAAGGTTTTCAATATGGAGTACACTCCCCTCGAGTTTTAGACCAAATCAGCACTATGTCAAAACTTCATCATCTCGGCTGAAGAACACGAGGAGGTGTGATATGAGGAAAAGGAAAGGCATCAGAAAAGAGTTGTGCAATACTTTCTATTGGAAATCAAGCGAAGTGTCAAAAGCATAAAGTTGCAGAGCCGCCAAGTTATCAATTTGTGAGTCACCTTTTGGGGCAGCGATGTTTGTCAAGAACAAAACTCATAAAGCAGTTGAAGAAGTGAAGGATTCTCTAAGTTTGATCATAGAAGGCGAGGAGATCTTGGAGAATCGGAATATTGCCTTAGATAGTATCAATGCACCTGACCAGGACACAATTTCCTGCTTTTTAGCGGATATGATTGAGATTTAAACCGGCTTTCATCTAGAAGCTTTATTTCCGCTTTCTTTCTATTCTTGGAACGATTCTTATCCATTCTTTGAAGAAGAGAAAGAAGATAAATG
>VDFB02256684.1:0-38769 GCA_007258455.2 Sequoia sempervirens | reverse complement strand
TTATTGCACACAACAAGAAATCTCAATATATATAATCTCTGTCTGAATCTGTAGAACCTCTGAATGAAGCTCTCAACATGCACTGATTCGATTGATCTTCCACAATCTCAAGAGTGCTCACACTGAAGAGGTATCGTTCTTCAATGGCAGTTTGTTCAAACCCTGATCACATGAGAATGCACAGGAAATAGCACAAGGCAAAGTCAAAATATCAAAAGGTGAGTTTCTCATTGCCAGAAATGCCCTTTTATGCAAAGGCACGAATCCCAAGAAAATATGCCACTTTTGGATATTAAAATATTTTAAATATTTAATTCATTTCTAATAGTATGCGAATTAAATACTTCAATGACTTTATTCATTTATGATTTAAAAATATAAAAGTCAATTTTGATTCTTTATACAATTAAAATATTAAACACTAATATTTAAATCATTGAAAACCCATAACTCACTCAAAACACCATATAATCCTCGCGTACCGCCGGCCGCCGACTCGCAGACCGCTAACGCTATCGAACCAACATCGGGCCTCAAAACCGTAAACGACTTCCAACTCTCTAGAAAGTACCATCGAATTTAAACGAATCAAATTTAGAATGGCCATATCCAATGTATACATCAGTTCTCGTATAACCGGTTTCCAGGAGATGGATACATCACAAATCAATTTGCTTTGTCCATTAAGCAAACTCGTGCCGATGTCATGAATATCAAGTTACTTCCCAAGTAGCATCCTCTGCCGGTAGATCCCTCCACTTTACCAAGTATTCCCTGGTAACCTGCCTCCGAAGATGACGCTCTCTGGAATCTAGAATGGCCTCAGGTATCAAAATCAATTTCCCCTCATCATCCAGGGGTGGCAAATCAATAGAAGGAATCACATGTTGTCCCAACACCTTTTTAAGGCGCGACACATGGAACACGTCGTGAACCTTACTGTCCATCGGAAGATCTAACTCATAAGCCACTTCACCGACACGTCTGACAACTCTGAAAGGTCCATAGTATCGCGGCTTAAGTTTCTCAGTGCCCTTCTTATGAAGGGTGGACTACCTATAAGGCTGAAGCTTCAAGTACACCAAATCATCAATCTCGAAAGACCGCTCTACTCGTTTCTGATCAGCATATTGCTTCTGCTGATTTTGGGCTTTCTGTATATTCTCTCTGATTGCTCTCATAATATCCTGGTTCTCCTGTAATAAATCACCAGCACTGGGAACTCTACTGTCACTTAGCAATAAGTCTAGAAAGCTTGGAGCATCATATCCATATAATGCTCGGTAAGGTGTCATCTGGATGCTCATGTGATGGGTGGTATTGTGGCAATACTCACAAAGATATAACCACCTCACCCATGCCTTCTGCTGCCCTGAACTGTAATTTCGCAAGTACCCTTCCACCCATTTGTTGACTATCCCAACGCATTTGTTTGGGGTGGTAGTCGGTAATTCTGAGTGAGCTCATTCCGCAGTTTGAAATTAGACTGCCACTACAAACCCGTCATCTCTATCAATCGACTATAACCGAGGCAAACCATGCGTACCGAATACCTCTGAAGAACAACTGGCCACCTGGTAGCCGTAGGTAGTAGTGATCATAAAAGTGTGCATATTTCACAATCATCTACCATGAAAAATAGCCGTCTTCCTTGAGCTTTCAGCAAGCCCGTAATGAAGTCCATGGACAAACATTCCCACTTCCTCTCAGGAATAGGAAGCGGCTGGAGTAAACCTGCAGGGTATGAATGCTCTTGCTTGTTCTGCTGACAAACAAGACATTCCCGGTTATACCGAGAACATGTAAGACTTTATAACCCCCAAGAGAATCTCTCAGACTGGCCAGAGGTCTTAAAGTAACCGGGATGTCTTGCCATGGGTGAATCATGGAATGACCTCAAAACTCTGTCCTTCATCTCAGAACCTGGGACTTGTAAAATCCTCCCTTTGTAAATGATAAGATCATTTACAAGTGAATACCTGTCATCCTATACTGTTCCATCTACTATGCTAGAAGCCCATGGGTCCTTAGCATACTCTACTACTATTAGATGTCTCCAGTCCTCTGAAACCGGTGTAATAGAGCTCAAGCGAGGACGGCGAGATAAAGCATCGGCAACCACATTCTGAGTGCCCTTGACATAGGAGATGTCAAAATCGTAAGACTGAAGCTTGCTGACCCATTTCTGTTGCCTTTCGTTCAAATCTCGCTGCCCAAGAAAATGTTTCAGACTATTATGATCGGTTTTAACAGTGAATTTGCTACCAATCAAGTACTGCCTGAATTTGGCCATGGCATGCATGATTGCCAACATTTCCTTATCATAGATATTGTAGCTCCGCTTAGGACCTCTTAGCTTCCGGCTCTCGAAAGCTATAGGGTGTTGATCCTGCATGATAACTGCACCAATACCCTCACCACTGGCATCACAATGTAACTCGAAAGGTTTGGTGAAGTCCAGTAGAGCCAAAACTGGACATGTGGTCATGAGAAGTTTGAACTTCTCAAAGCACTGCGTTAGTGCGGTAGTCCACACAAAGCACCTTTAGTCAACCGCTTAGTGGCGAAAGCGCCGGTAGAATCCACCATAACTAAACTTCATGATAAGGCACAATAATCCGGCAAAACCCCGAAATGCGTTAAAGTCTCAGCTAGGCCAATCGATGATGGCTCGAACTTTCTCTAGATCCATGCTGACTCCTGCACCGCTGATGATGTGTCCCAGATATAAAAGCTCTGCCATGCCTAAAGCACACTTGGACTCCTTGGCGTACAAGGATTCCCTGTCAAGTATACTCAGAACCTCATCCAAGTGAACCATGTGTTCCTCCCATGATTTGCTATAAACCAGGATGTCGTCGAAGAACACCAATACAAATTTCCTCAAGTGAGGATGGAAAACCCTGTTCATTGTAGACTGAAACGTGGCTGGTGCATTGGTTAAACCGAATGGCATAACCAAGAAATCATAGTGTCCACAGTGACATCTAAACGCAGTTTTCTCTATGTCCTCCTCTCGGACTCTGATCTGATGATACCCTGTCCTCAAATCAATCTTTGAGAAGTAGCAAGCTCCATGAAGCTTGTCTATCAACTCATCTATCCGTGGAATAGGATACCTGTTCTTTATTGTTTTCCTGCTTATACTCTGAAGTCAATACATATTTTGAGCGAACATCCTTTTCACTCAAAACAACCGGGCGAAGCAAAGGGTGACTTACTCTACCTACTGTGCCCCATAGCTAAAAGTCTTTACAGTTTCTCAATTCAAACCAAGTCGTATGAGAATCATGATCGGTTTCGTGCCCTCATCCAGCTCTATAATATGCTCAATACCCCTATCAGGAGGTCTACCTGGTGGAATTGCACTAAAAACCTTTGCATGTTTGATTCGAAGTTCCTGCACATCTGGATGGTAAGAAGAAGCTTGCTGCTCCAACTGTGAAGGCATTAGCTTGCACTCAGCAGCCCACTCTACCATATTGTGACGAATCAAACGTTCCATTCTTCGAAGTGAAATCTCTCTAAGGTTGCTGTCCTTGATGGCTTTTAGAATATGATTTGTGCCATCTATGCTGAATTTCATCTCCATGTCACGCAAATTAAGCGTGAATTCTCCTATTGCATGAAGCCACTTCATGCCAAGAACTATATCCGTTCCTCCCATGTTCACAACATAAAAATCTGCCTTAAACTCAAAATTGTTGAGTTTCAAAGGCAAGTCAGGTATCATTCTCTCGTAGTTGAGAGTGTATCCATCTGCAACCTTCACACGTATGCCTTCAAACTGCTGAGTTTGAATTCCCCGTTTCTCCACTAACCGTGAATCGATGAAGTTGTGGGTTGCACCTGTATCTAGAAGAGATATGACCCTTTGACCAGCTAGGATCCCACGGAGTCTGAAAGATCCCTCTCTCTGCATGCTGGACATATGAGCCTCCTTTAATTATGTTTCTACTACAATTTCTGCGTCATTTTCTGACTCTTCTCCATCTGTATCATAGATTGGAGCTTGCTGATCAGAAAAATCAGTCAACACTTCTCCCTCATAAAACCACTCCATGTGCCTGTTTTTCCCTTTAGGTTTGAGGGGGTAGTCATGATTAAAGTCATACGGACCTTTGCAGTAAAAACAAAGTTTTCTTCTTCGAAAATCGTTCATTGTTTCTCGATCTAAAGGGGCTGCAAATTTCTTCTTTTGATCTGCATTATCAGCCTTCTTCGGATCTGATTTATTCTCTGTGTAGGAGGTAGTAGGTTTCGAGCCAAATGGCTTACGAGGTGTAGATAGCTCCATGCTGCGAGCTTTCCTCATGGCCTCCTGTAAAGTAGGTGGATCAAATGCTTTTATCCAACCTTTCATGGGCTCGAAAAGACCCTCAATGAACAATATGATCAGCCTTCTCTCTGAGATTCCTGTCACCATCACAGATAGTCTTTGGAACTCTCCAATGTACGATTCCAAGCTACCTAACTGTTTCAGTTGTGCCAAATCTCTGAAGAATAGCTCAGGATCACGTCTATCAAATCTCTCTACTAGTTTATCAGTAAACTCCTGGTACGAGGTAATCCTGTCATGGTGAAGAGTAGCCATACCATGAATCCACCAGTCATGTGCCACGCCATCAAGGTGAAGTGCTGCAAAACGAATGGAATCCTCCTCAGGCATGGGGCGTAGTGTCAAGAATGTGTCAAGCTTACTAACCCAGGCACGTGCTGTAACTCTACCACTACCATCAAAGTTCGCCAAAGTAAGCTTATTGGTAGCCTGTCTAAGATCATTCTGCTTGTGTCTAGGCCGTCTGCCATTCCTGCTTCTGGTGTGTTCTCTCTTCTGGCTCATGAATCTGTCGAAGTTAAGGTGCTCCTTAACCCTCGGTGGCAATGCATCCCACTCATCATGCATAACCATAATATTATCTGCAAAATTTATCTCACCACCTTGTTCAACTTCGTCCACTTCCTCAACATCATCTCTGGTAAAAGTAGGACATGTAGCTCTCTCAAAGGTGCGTGCTGGAGCTATGACTCTCTGAGGCTCTTTGTGAATACTGCCTTCACGATCTTGATCGAGATTCTAAGCTCTATTAATTGTCAAATTTTGGACATTTGTGCTAAGTTGTTGAAGAATAGTCGCCACCTATTCTTGGCCTGCAACCATGCCTTTGAGCACATCTTTAGCTTCTCTGTCCTCACCTCTTTGATTTCTAGGGCCCCCTCTAGAGTAGAACTTGCCAAAACCCTCCTGGTGTGACTTCATAAATTTCTCTAACCCCACAAGCTGGCAGGATCAGAGCTCTGATACCACTGTGATGAGCCCTGCTGGCTCTCAACTCAAACCCCCAATTTTTCTTAAGTCTTTTAGTGTCATTTAGTTTTTTAGAGAAAGTTTGATAGACAGAAGAGAAGGGGCGCACAGCATAAATGCTCATAAAATGTAAATTTGCACTATTTTCTTCAGAATGAAAGTGTAGATTGCATTATTTAACTGTGACAAATAGATTGCAAATGATAAACATACCAGAATATCTCCAGATTATTTAATTAAAGAAATTAGCTAGTTTGACAGCCGGAAATGATGAAATCAAGCAAATAAGCACGCCCAAGCTCCAAATCTGACTTCTCCCACTCCAAAATGAGATACAATGCCCTGGTAGAGGTAGACGCCAAGATAGAAGCACAAAAAGTAGCAAAGAGGAAGGCGTTTCAATTACTTTCTTCACACGCCTTTCCAGAATGCACAAATCCCAAGGTAAGCTGTACGGCCAAGGAAAGAATAGGTAGTATCCCTGCTGGAAGCCTCTGAATCTGAAGAAGGATGCGCCACAAGGAAGAAACCCTCTCTTATTGCAAACAACATGAAATCTCAATATATGTTCTCTGTTTGAATCTGTAGAACCTCTGAATGAAGCTCTCAACTACATTGATTCGATTGATCTTTCACAATCTCAAGAGTGCTCAACACTGAAGAGGTGTCGTTCTTCAATGGAAAATTGTTCAAACCCTGATCACAGGAGAATGCATAGGAAATAGCACAAGGCAAAGTCGAAATTGTCAAAAGGTGAGTTTCTCATTGCCAGAAATGCCCTTTTATGCAAAGGCACGAATCCCAAGAAAACACGCCACTTTTGGATATTAAAATCTTTTAAATAATATTTAATTCATTTCAATAGTATATGAATTAAATACTTGGGCACACTTATTCATTTAAGTGATTTAAAAATATAAAGTCAATTTGACTTTATAATTAAATATTAAATCAATTAATATTTAAATCACTGAAAAACCCATAACTCACTCAAAACACCATATAATCCTGTGCTGTCAGAAGCTGTCGACTCCTACACTGCCAACGCCTGCTGTGAACTAGTCACTGGGCTCTGAAAACCAGAACGATCAAACTCTCTAGAAAGTACCATTGACCCTCTAACCAATCCAACTAGCCCACAAGGGTCCAATAAAGGGCTAACACACTGTTCCTGAGAACTGTCTAGAGAGGGGACATCACATCATGTCACACACCATCTTCACAATTTTATCACTTAAGGGAGAAATGAGGTATTTGACACATTTTTGTTTATAAGAATGTAAAAAAAAAGAAGATTTTGTTTTTTGTTTTTTGTTTGGGCAGGGACTCATTGAGTTAATGGCACAAACTCACCAAGTTTTTAAAAAATCCTCACGAAAAACATGATGAGTACTTGCCAAAACCTTGCCAAACAAAAAATTTGGCGAGTACTCGCTGAGTCTGCCAACTATGGTGCAAATCCAATAAGTATCTACTAATGGGATTGCAACAAATAAAATCTCCTTTGCCTCTTGACAGCGTGGACATAACAATGACTACCAAATTTGCAAATAGCTGTTCATAAAACCCCTGTATTAGCTGTTGCAGATCAGCAATACTATTTTCCCATAATCAAATATTAAACCTTGTTTAATATCTTCCATATGGAAGGGTGTAACTGATTAACCAACTGCAACAAGGGAACCAGTAGTATATAAATAATATTAAATGATTTCAACTTCCACCACTGGCTGTGATTGGAAAAGAAATGTCAGCAAACAAGGAAGCTAGAGTGTCAGAAAGCTGTCAGATTCTGTCCTCAATGGTATGGCAATCAAGAGACATTCAAGATTTGCTTCAACAGCTGTGGCTAGCAGCGGATACAATTATTACAGTTAGGCACTTCACTCAGCAGCAACCTTAATTAAATATATTGCACCTTAACATCGTACAACATTTCTAATAGTTGCATCCCATTCTATCAGCAAACAAAGGTAGGGCAGTATTTTATAAATATTACATGAAAATATACGAAAGTCTTGAATAGAAATCATTCAATTATATGATAAAAATTGTTGCGCTAAGATTATATGTATGGCTGGAAAGATATATGGCACAACCAACATATACTAATCAGTTACTAAACATTGATTAATAAGCAACAATAATAATAACCTTTAATCCAAAACCGAGATCATCAACTGAAAGCAAACAACTGAATTCTAAAAATTAAAAAACAGATCACTGAAAACTTCACACCAAAATTTGGAAACTGAAAAACTGAAAATATAATTAGTTGGAGTACATTGGCAATCCCTATATAGAACTATACTAAAAGGTTAGGAGGGTTGTCCTCGAAACCAACAATATCAAAGGGTTTTTCTCCTCAAGTGAAGAAATCACATTCATTCTTGGGATTGGAAATTGATAAAGTGAGCAAGAAGTATCTTTTTGAGCTTATATCCCCCTTTTATAGGCATTTTTGGGGAAATAAAATGTTATTTCCTATTTTCTCTTTTTAGCTCCAAGAGTGTAATTTTGAAGTGACTCATAAAATTGCATTTTGACCCCATCCCTACCACCACTTAAAAATGTCACTTATTGCCTTCTTTTCAAAACAACCTTTTAATAATAAAAGATGGAAGTAGTCAAGAAGGTAATGTTGTGGTTTAGGGTTTATGGTTCATGGCTTAGGGTTTAGGCTTTGAGGTTCAAGGTTAATGGTTTATTGTTTGGGTTGTAGAGTTTGGTATTTTAGTTTTAGTATAGGGTTTAGGGTTTAGGATTGAGGGTTTGGAGTTGATTGTTTAGGTTTCAGTGTTTGGTGTTTTAATTTAAGGTTTTTGGATTGGTGTTTGGTTTGAAGGGTTGAGGGTTTAGGATTTAGACCTCAAAGTTAATGCTTTAGGATTAGGTTTTAGGGTTTATGGTTTTATGTTTTGGATTGAAGATTTAGTGTTTATGGTTGAGGTTTGAGTGTTAAGAGTTTGTGCTATCTTAAATTTAACATATTAGGGTTAAGGATTAAGGTTTTATGCTTTAGTGCTTAGGTTCGTGTTGATGGTTGGAAATTGAGGGTTTTAGGGATTAGTGTTTGAATTTTCCTATAGAGGCTCAAATAATTGCTGCATGGGACAATTTACATGCACTCCAATTTGGCAATTTGGGACCCTTTAATGAATGCTTTAATGTTCAGGATTTATCCTTTAGGGTTGGTGGTTGAGGATTGATAGCTGAAGGTTGATGAGTGAGGGTTTAGGGATTAGTGTTTAGGGTTTAGCATTAAAAGGTGGTGGTTGACGTTTGATATTTAAGGTTTAAGGGTTTAGGGTTGAGAGTTGAGGGCTAAGGGTTGAGTATTGAGGGTTTGTGGATTAGGGTTTAGGGTTAAGGGTTGAGATTTTAAGGTTTAGATTAGAGGGATTAGGTTTGAGCGTTTAGGGTTTAGCATTACAAAAGTGCACCTTCACTACAAACACAAATTGAATAACAAAGATCAAGATAAGAAAAACTTAACTAGAATGCTTGCCACAATTATTCTGAGCTCAAACATTCTAACCACCAAAAAGAGTACAACAATCTTCTAGGATTTGCTATGTAATGGAGAAATAACTTTCTCAAATTAACTATTGAAAGAGGAGAAATCACAAGTCAATGGGAAAAAAAGATGATGATTGATGTTGACAATAAGGGTCACAACTCCCATGTAATTTTGTCCGCTCATTTATGATTAGATTTGTTAGGTCTCCACCATACTATACACCATCACATCTTTAATATTCAATTTTAAAGAAAAGCTTTGCTAAACTTTATCTACCCCTCATCTACCTCCCTAGTCATTTGATGTTATTTCCTTGTAATAACGAGTTCACCCACCATGACTCAACCATGCCCTTAGTACACTAAATACACCAATCCCTCACATTTTTTTGGATTGGTCCCATGGTTTGTTTAACATGCTTCCTTGGCAACACCATCTTTTCCCTTTCTTTCTCTAGTTCTTAAGTTGTGAAGTCTAACAACAACTAACCCCATCAACTCCCAACCTTTCCCCAACCTTTTATTCACCTATAGACCTTGTCATGTTTTTACTTTGAATGGGTTTCCACTCACAATGACCATCTGGTCTTCAAACTACACTTGCAAGCCATTTGTTCTTTTTATATTTTCACACTAAATATGTATCCATAGTTCACAAATTTGAACTTGGAGAGTAATGGGCAAGCCAAAGATTTTTGACTTGGTGAAAACTTGACAAAAACTCAACAAAACCTGGAAACTTAAAAAACACTTAAATTTTTGAAAAAAACATATATTTTATTCAAAATTCAACTACAAAATGCTTCAAATGAGTTTGGTGGGGGTTTGAGGGCAACGCACCCACTGTGGTCAAGGTGCGGAGGCCTCACCACCAAGCTCAAATGAAGACCTTCAAAACCACATACCTTAATGGCACACACCATTTTTCATAATTTTTGAAAAGGAAAAAGACAATACTTATAAAGCCAAAAAAGCCAAGATTTTGGAGTGTTTAACTCTACATTTTTTCTTGTGTTTTTGAAGCATTGATGGCACAGCAAGTCAACTCATTAGACTAGCTGAAAAGTTAGGCACGAGTTCTTTGCAAGTTTACCCTGTGACTAATTAGGAGCAAAAAAAAAAACTCTTTGCAATCTATGTATTTATCTATT
The DNA here is from genome assembly GCA_007258455.2 of Sequoia sempervirens. Lineage (NCBI taxonomy): Eukaryota > Viridiplantae > Streptophyta > Pinopsida > Cupressales > Cupressaceae > Sequoia > Sequoia sempervirens. Next base: position 28,791 of record VDFB02256684.1, on the reverse strand, counting down.
GAACAATGGTCTAGTGTTTTGCACAAGGCATCTAGTTCAGGCAATGCAACCATGATTATTTTCTTTGCCATTCTAAGACTTCTCATTTAGTGTCACCTGTACATCTTTCAAAGAATCTCCTGTACTGATCTTTTGGTGTCACAATCTTTTGTGTCAGAGGGTTTTGGTTGCCAGGACAAAGGTGGTTCCATCCATGGCTTCCCACTGGTTTCTTACAACTTCAAGATATTACCAAAAACTGACCCAAAGTGTATTGACTATGATTGGGACTGAGACCCATGGAATCCCCTTGAAAAGAACTGTTGAAATTACTTGTTTCTTCCTGGAAGAAACAAGAATGAGAAGGTATGGCAAAGGGAAAGGCATGTAAAAACCTTTTTTCATTGCACAAAAAATACTTGTGTAAAATCCCAGAAACTTTCCTTGTGAAAATCAAAGTCCTCTTAATAATTTCTGATTTTTCTCTTACTGTCTGTCCATAGAGCATAGAGATTTCTAGAGTAAAAAGTAAAAAAAGGAATTCTTTCATGTTTTAGAGTAAATGATTTTTATCCTAGAGAGAGGAAATCGGTCATGACTTAACAAAATGTTCTTGATGCCATTGAATGCCAGGCAAGGAAATGAACTGTGCAGGTGGTTCTTGCAGGAATGGTGTGAGAAAAAAATACTCACTACCTTAAAAGATTGTGAGGTCTGAGTTCAACTCACAGCAGACATGCATGATAAAAGGGAAAAGGAAATAATATTTAGTAAACACTTCTTTCCTGCTGGAAGGTCCTTGGAAATAGATGTAAATCCTTCATGTAATTCCCTGTAAATCATTCTCAAAATTTCTACTTTCACTTTATGCATTTTTGGCAGACTGCTATGGGGAAGTGGCTACTCACTGAAGAATTTTTCTTAGAGCCATGCTAAAACATGGTGACAAGGGATTGAAGATTTACTTTAAATTACAGCAAATGTATTTACAGTACTACAACACCCATATTTAAGCTGCCTATACTAGTTCTGTAAAATGAAAACAACATTGTCAGATTTAACTGCTTCAAATATTTTAAAACGTGAACTGTTATCCATAAATTTAAATGATAAAAGAAGGTTGTGTTATCAACACTTCCTATAACCAGTCAAATGCATAGATGTGTAAGCACTGTATTGAATGTTGTCTTTTTGGGGAATGATTATGTTAAATTTGCTGCATTGCCATTAGTTGTTCAAAGCATTTGTGAGGTATACTCTTTGTTTCTAATTTTTTTTAAGATTCAAGCTTAGGTGGACATGAAATTGAAATGTACTTACATCTTCTGTGTCATGTAATTTAGTGTTTTGCCAACTTTTGGATTCAGATTGCCGAAATTAGATCTGCATGCAATGAGTATTTTCTAGATTTTAGATTTTGAGTGCTGCAGTGGCTTGGCAATAACTGCATTTGTACCATATTTGTTGTTTGTTAATGACTTTGTTTACCATGTCTGCTATGTTTGATTATGCTGCTACAAGAAAAAGTTGAATGAGTTCCATATAGTAACATTATTTTAATATTTTGAAACAAATTGTTTCTGTTTGTTCAGGTCCGGGATTATCGCAAAGGTTTGCCAACTTCAGGTGATTCTGTCTCTTCAGGAGAAGGATTTCCGGTAGTTCATAAAGTTCTTCTACGTCCTACTATGGAGAATATTGTAAACGATATTTCTTGTATGGCAGAGTCTTGGGCCTACAGTGATCTTATGGTTAGTGCTCAAACTTTTTATTTAAGTGGATGAAATTTGAAAGGTGTGGCACTTCTAAAGAAGCTATTGTTGTTTAACCTTGCTTTGCGCTTGTAGGAAATTGAGTCACGGATATTGAAGGCAATGCAACCCAAACTTTGTTTGGATCCTACTCCAATGTTGGAGAGGTTGTGTGAGAACTCCAACTCAAACAAAGTAAAATTTTTCTTTAATTTTGTTGTTGTTCTTGTTAGCATTATGATACTTATTCTGTCCATTATTTTCATAGCTTCTAATGCCATGGTATATTCTGCAGTCATGTACCTAGAAATATTCGAGTAGTAATAGTCATAATCTGCCAGTCATAAATGGCTCTTTATGGGTCTTGGTTTCTTGAAGGCTGACTATTACATACTTAATAGTTTTTTGGGTTGGTGTTTGTGTTTTGAAGCTCAACTTGGGATTGCCTTTGTCACGACGTGAGAGAAAACAGAGAGGAGGTTTTCCTTTGGTCAAGGGGATGTCTAACAATCTTTCCCATGGTAAAAAAGTTTCTGTTGAAGGAACCATTGAGAAGGCAATAATGCAGACAAGGATTGCTGGAACAACTTCTGCATTTGAAGATTCCAGCGTTTCTTGTAGTCAAGAGAAATTGGTACAAAGTCCCAGAGAAATTGGGAGAGTTGGGAGAAGTGTACTGCAATCTCCACCATTGACAAAATTAGGGGAGTTGTCACAACCTCTGATATCCACAGCTGTTACCAGTATCTCTCTTGGACCATCATGTAGCATTATGGCAGCATCTTTAGGACAACAGAAGGAGAAATCACTTGGACTAGCAACTGTATTGACTGCAGCCACTTCAGTCAATTCAAGTCAGATTGATTCACAACATCAACAGGCTCAGCAATCTGTGTCATTTGGCAGACACATATCTAACTCTCTTTCTAAGCAATCCTCTGCAAGCGGAGTTGCATCACCAGGAAGTGTTACAAATTCAATGGCACCATCTAATGTTAACGGTCCATCACCTGGCACAGCACCTTTGCCTAATTCAATAACCAAACCAGATCAATCTATTGTCAGCCAGGATCAAAGCAAGCAACTTGAGACTATATCAATATTGGTGTCAGTAATTCAAAGGTATATTGTTTCCTTATATCTATTTTTTTCTTTAAGGGAATATAAGAAAGGATGTTGTGGTTTCTCTGCAGAATCTCCAGTATTTATGTTTTATAATCTTAATTGTCTTTTCTGCTTTGCTTGCTTTCAAGCAATTTCCATTTGAGAATTTCTTTGATAGCTTGTTGGTAGAGGAGTAAATTGTGGGAAGTAGAATGTGGCCCATTGTGCAAAACAGTCACAGTGCCAATCAGATCTTGTAGAAATTATTAACTATCGGTACTGGCCTTTTAAGTACAGTTTCTGTTTGTTTCTTAATGGATTGACATGCTAGTAGGAGGTGGGTCCTTAATCCATCTTGTGGAGTCAAATTCCATAAATAATTAAGAAGAAAACTTTAATGTAGGAAAAACAGTATCAATTTGGCTAGGACAGAGTTTATGCTATCTCATCTGCTGCTACATTTCCCTCAAACAGTGCATACTTACTGTTTGTCATAATTTTGTTACTGGATCAGACTGTTTTGTGGTTGCTACTCAGGATGCTACAGTTTGGCTGTCAAAATGACAAAACACTTTTTTGATTTAAATTTTAAATGTCTTTCTATTTGAGTCTGAAGAATGTCAGAGGGCTCCTCAATTCAGGGATTCTCTTGAGGTTTGTCCTCTTGCAAGAAGGACGATCCTTTGCAGTGGGTCTGACACAAAACACTTTAGAAATTGGTGAATTTTCAGTTGAAGGAAGAAATGGCTCCATGTTTCTCCACAGAAAGCATGCCTGGAACTGCCTTTGGCTGAGATGGAGTCTTTCAAAGGAGTCTGGAGTCCCAGCTCATACACCAAGAAAGATGATTTGAGAACTGCTCAGCAAAATAGAATTACTAGTGCAGTCCAGTTCCGGCCCCAGAGGCATGCCCTATCCTATGCGAGCCCTGAATCTCCTTCATCTTTCCTCCCTTTGCCCTTTTTAATCTCATCTCCCATCGGCCACTGCGTCCCAGTTCGGGATGATTACTCCTGGATACCAGCCTCTGGCTTCTCCTGAAAGTCCTTCACGCCTGTGTTTAGTTCTCTCTCTCACGCCCTGGAGGCCTGTAATGAGCCCAGTCCTATTCTCGAAGACCAAGGAATTGTCAAACAATTCACATACAATCTCCCTGCTTGCTGTTCCCGATACACGTTCCATGAGCTGCTTCAAAATTATTCTAAAGGCCCAAAATGCTGTAATTTCTAAATAATGCTTAGTCCATCCCCAACACTGATCATCGCATGCCAGCACCATGTTGTTTCTCTAGAAACATGCACCTACAGCCTATTGGCATTTTGTCAAACACTTGACAAACATTCTATTAAGCTATTACAACTGAGACTAAAATGCATAAGACAATCATGTAGGGTTTCCCAAATGCTGGTATCTTATTTGAAATGCAAAATCAACATGAGAATGCAAACTGAACTTTCCTCACATTTTATAATAGTCTTTTATAAGTTTTCAATGAAATATCAGACCTCTCATGCAACTAAACAGACTCAGAAAATGAACATATCAGACCTGGGGTTAAGCAAAAGCAGCAACAATGAAGCTTCCCTTGCAACGTAATAATATCCAGGTTTTATTAAAGAGCTCCCTTGCTATCCAATACAAATGATCACTGTTCTCAGACTCCAACAGCAGCTGCAATAAAATCTTTTTAAACAACTCAGAAATAATATCTATTTTCAGATCTGACTAGGCACCTTAGCAGCAGTAAATATTCCCTCCTCATCATCACCTACAGCACCAAGGAAGAAAGGACTTCATACATGGATTCAAGCATCTGATAAGTGAGTTTAACAGCAATATGCTAGGCCTCCAAAATCCACGAGCTGAGCAACCCTATGGTCTTGAATACTCCAAACAATCATCACCCAGCTCCCAGCTATATGTCTTCTTTTCACAGCAGAAAATCCTTAAAGTACCACCAAATGGTGTCTTTTTCTTTACCAAGATTTAACTATCCACAACAGTAATTTCTCTTCAAAATAAAACCAGAACCTTCAATCCAAAGTCTGAAAATTGTAACCTGAAAGCCCAGCACAAGCCAATAAAAAAAAAACCCTAATACTGTAGCGCGACACTGTAGCGACGTCACTGTAGCAGCGTCACTGTAGCTTGCTAAATTAAATCATAAAATCAACCAAAAAATCCTCTTCAAAATATATCAAAAATCTTCAACTAAAATCCCTGAAAATCTGCAAATGGATATGCATCAAACCCTTGTATTCTTTGTATTTCTTCTCCAATCTAGCACAGATAGAAAGGCTTAGATACCTTCCTCCAATAATGCAACCCTTCAAGAGATATTTCACTCCCTCAGTTATGCAATCAATGGGAGTTTTCGTTCCCAAAGATCAATTTGATTATCTGCAGACCACTTGGCTCCACAAATACTCAAGAAGAAATCATCAATCATCAACATCAAATCTGCCTTGTGAGAATGAAGCCCAAGATGCCTATTTATTCTTTTTCTCCACTTTCTCCAGAAACTTCTAGAACATTATTAAGTGACTTTATAAAATATTTTATTATTCAAGTCACTTTATTAAATTAATTAAATATAAAGTTACCTTTTAATATTTATTTATTTGATAACTTTATAAATAATTAACTTAATACCCACTTATTTATTTAATTAAAATAATTAATTAGTCATCCTCATAAAATATTCATTATTTTGGACAACTTAATTAATTAAATTAATTAAATCAGATTAGCTCCAAAACGGGGACATTACAAGGTTGGTCTTGATTCTTTCTCCCATGTGGTGTATCACTCCACTCCACCCTATCTTCATTGTGTTTGCTTGATAAATCGTTGGTTTGATGATAAGTGTCAAGCCATGCATTAGAGAGTTTGTTTTATCCTTGTCCATGACCCTCCCTCCACTTTTACTAGCCATAGGGACTATTGTCATCTCCTAGGTGTAAGAAACACGTGTTTCTTGTGTTGAGGTGAATCATGCTTCTTGTTGTCCTCCATCACTCCCCTAAGATATTGTGGGATACCCTTCTTCCAAGGAACCACCCTATTGTTTATATTACCTCGTTTTCTTGGGTCTCCTATGTGAATTCTCTATAATATTTCTCATCAACCTACCACTAGAGAGCCCTCTATCCCCATCCATCATTCTTTTCTAAAAGTTGTGACCAAAGAGCAATTTTGAAGCTTTGCTCCAGCAAAATGACTAGTTGTGAGGGGCTCCAAATGGAGCTTCTCAAATATTGATTTGTAAACTAAGATGGTTATACCATACAATAGTCATCAACATACAGATCTAAGTGAAGGAGATTAATGCTAGACACTTTGGCAATCAAATATACAAAACTTGGAAAGAAAAATGAGAGCAACAATCATCACAAAAGAAAATACAAGGAATTTACTTTGGAGAACCCAATTTTTAGGAGAACTGCAATCAAATGATGTAAATCACTTAATTTTATCCACTATCTTCAATGAAAAATATGATTTAGGCCTCTTGGGCACACAACGAGCCCCCAAACAACTAAGTTCAGTCCCTAAGTTTACACACAAATCTGTTACACTCTTCCAACCCCAATTTAGCCTAATATGTTCTATTGTTCACTTGTAACTAATGGATCCTCTTGGAATTCACTTCTAATTCCTTCAATGTTGCCTCTTGGTTGTTAACAAGTATGGAGTAATAAATGTGCCGATATGCGGTAGGAACCTTAGGAGACAATAAAAATTGGAAATAAGGGAATTTAAAGCATTTCTAGGTGTTGTGGATTGTTTCTAGACATTTGAATCGTGGAACCTTGGTTTCACTCTATGGTATATAAATGCCCGATTTTCTTCGTTTTTCTCTTTTCTGATCTGTGTACCTTGCACAAATGTGTGCTTAGAACAATGTCACACTTCACCATGAAGTCTTTTGATCCTTTACTCTTTGTTGATGATGTTCTCTCTCATTCTCTTGATGGCTTGTAGAGACAACTTGATGCACTTACTAAGTTTTTTGATCTGTGTTTGCTTGTGTTCAACCTTAGTAAAACTAAGATCACAATCTTCAACATTTACCAAGGATGCTCTTCTGGGTTTCATTTCCTCTACAAAGGTGGCCCTTATGCAAATAACTGCTCTCTTTGTCCTTGAGCCACAATGCTCTCAATTAAATTCTAGATATTCCTTCCAAGATGCACTTCTTTGACACAATGATTATTAAGCTTACATACAACATTGTATGAATTTGAGTTTTGGGCCCTAGTTTGGGTCCTCGTGATTGGGTTAGGGTAGAGAGAGTTCAAATGATTATGCTTCATTGTATGAACCTATGCAAATAGATGGTTCTTCAGTGTATTGTCTAGGCTAAATTTGCTGCCCAACTCTTTCATCTTGAGAATATCTTTGGATTCACTTGGCTTGTACACATGATTAGATCAACGAGTAATTTTGCTTCGTCCCATTGGAGATATCCTTTTTTGGTACTCCATTCATCATAGGAGATTTGCCTGTTTGGGTCCCCCCTTTGGATGTTAGTGTTTTTGGTTCTTTGAGGTCTGTTTTCTCATCTATTGACATTTCTTTGGACACGCTTCCTCCTTTCAGATACTTCTTGTGTGCTCCTTATCACCTTCTAGGGAAAGAGGTGCTCAACCAATCCATAAGAGGACATTTGCCATCTAGGTTATTTGGACCTCCCCTTTGAATTTTTGTGAGCATTTCTTACAGGTTGATGGGATCATTGTTCAACCTACCTATCTTTAGTATCGTTGGTCTCATGGTTTGAGGATTTCCATTGGCATGTTGTTGGTGTGTTCTTGTTGATTTCATGTTGAGATAGACCACCGCATTTTACATAGTGAAAAAATTTCCCGCCTTCTCTCCAAGAGGTTGAGTTTGAGGAGCATTTTATTTTTTGGTGCTTAGTCTACCATGAAATTTGTGGGAGGTACTATCATTTAGAGATGGATTTTAGTGGTTCTCTATCCACTTTCTTTTGCTACCCTAGTTAGAGATGCTTGGCCCATTTTCTTTGTGAGTTTACCATGTTTGGGCATGTATCTCTTTGTGGCGGTTCTAGATCTGCTAGATTGATTACTTCGTTGTTTCAACTCATCATAGATGTTGGAGGCATTAAGTTCCCTTTGGATATTATTGATTCACATGCAAATAGAGATAGATTAGTCAGGCATTGCTCATCCTTGCTGTTTGCTAGGACTAAGGCCTCTTGGCACCTCAACTCTTGTTATAATAGATGTGGCTTTATTTCTTCTTGATGTTGGGAACCCTCTCACACTCTTCCACAACACAAATCTTAGCTGCAACCTCATATTACCAACATCTTCCCTACCATTAGTGGTTCTTTGGCTTTGATTATGAAGAGAGGTTCTATGCAGAATTGACTACTTCCTAGGATTGTCCAACCCAATCCCCTTAGCCCTAGACTATTCCCGATAAGCAGTCTTAGACTTTGTATTGGTACTTCTACAATGACCAATGATAATAATGTTGGCTCCTCCAACAATTCTCATAATGTTGACATTTGAGGAATTTGATTCTCCACTAGGATGGTCTTTATTGTCTTCCATTGCTTCACAAGGTCCTCCTCTTTAATGTCCATTTATTGTTGTACTATTTTGTGGTTGCTTTTTTAGGTTAACCCTTGTATGTCTATTTATTTGTTTTTTTCTACTTTTCTTGCATTGTATTTGCTTCAAGTCTTGGGCCCCTTTTGCAAAGTTCTTTACTGTTGTACTTGTTGTATGTTCTAGTCTCTTTGACCCATTCGTTGGTCATTTGTGGACATTATATAATTTCTTTTTCTTTCTAATTCCTTAAGAGAAACCACAAACTAGAAATAATTTTATCCATGAGGGGTCGTAATGACATTCAATTGAAGTTGAGCTTAAGATTCAACACATTTTTGTGATCATTTCCGAAAGATCTTCACATTAGGGTTTACATATCTTTTGTGTAGTGCTTCTATACACCTTGCTAAGCATGTGGTTCACCAAAAGATTGAGAGTTTTGAGAGGCTATTCTTGTCTGGGAAGTTAGAAATGGAAGAGCTTGACGCAATTGTGAAAGATATGAAGAATGAGAATTCCCTAGGTCTAGATTGTCTCCACATGTAGTTTTATTAAAATAATGTGGCCTGTTGTTGGACAGGCTTATCTAAATAGGTGCCACAAATCCACCTGTTGGCATTTAAATTAGCACCTCTGGAGTGCTGATTGTAAATGTTCAGCTATTTCAAATGTTTTGCAACACTTCTTCGTTATTTAAAGAGGAGAAGTCCCTCTCTGCTGGGAGCAATGCGTAGGGAAGGGAAATGTTAACTAAGTTCCTATCTTTTTATGCTTCAGCGGCAGGACACAAGGGTGCATAAACACAATGCGCCGTAGCTAAGCTTTTCTCTGGTTTCTGCAGATCTTAACTACGACTAACTAGCTTCTATCTATCCAATACCTTCAAGGTAAACAGAGCATGAGGGTAAAGGAGCGGGAATGGGATGGTTGGATCACCTGAATTCGCCGTATCCAGAGAATATGACCGGTGGGCTCAACTCTGCATACACCGTGATAAGGCTGGTACAAGCAAACACTTTACCAGAACTAGATCTCGACTCGCCAAGGAGGAGGGACTCCCTATCCGAGGTATGGGCTGGCAGTTTACTAGAAACAACAAAATCACGATGCCTTGGCCAACGAGCTTGCTAAGGAGGAGGGACTCCTATCCGAAGTATAGCTTGGAAGTCAACACATTAAACAACATCAAACGACAACTGTCAATAACAAATATCCAAGGAGGAGGGACTCCTATCCGAGGAGGGAAATGAGACAACAAGCTATTAGACACAGGACGTAGACATAACTCAAATAAGATGATCAAAATGCAAGCGCCTTCTGATATTCTTCTTCAATGCTTCATCAACGAACTACAAAAGTTGGGAAAGCAAAGGCACGAAATCATGCACAATTACAATCTGTTACATCCCTCACATTGAGACTGTATGTTTGGTTATGTATTTCAAATGTAATGTCAGTTGCAAATAACTGCTTTCAAGTGATTATGACGTTGAGAATGCAATAGTCGTTCATTATCATAGCTGAAATGTTAACGAACTCTTTATTTTTGCAAGTGAAATTATTGTTCGTGTGAAATTGAAAGAGATCATGATATTTAATTCAAATCCATATTATTTAGCCATTGAGAATGATCTAACCCTAATCCTTGTCAGTGGATGCAGGATCGTTGATGCCAAGAGAGAAAGAGAAATATCGTCAGGGAGAGGATGTGGTTAATTATGGATCAATTTTATCATCAGTCTAGAGTCAGTGTAAGACAGTTGAGTCAACTTCACTACCTTGACCAAAGGTAAATTAATATAATAATCAATTAAGAAAGTCAATTAAAATATAAATCATTAATCACCTATTAAGGAGATTTCTAATAGGGATTAAAGAGTTAATTAAAATTATAAATATAATGTAAAATATTCATTTATAATATCGTCTTGAAGTTTGAGCGACCAATTTATATATATATATACTTGCAAGCAGTTATTAAATACTAAATTGAAAATAAAAGATATAAATTAATTGCCATCGATTTTTATTGGAAAAACCATTGTTAGATTTAGTTTGGGAAATTAAATGAATTGAGTTTTGTGTCGTCGATGGTTTTGAGGGCGGAATTCGGGGAGCCACCATTTCGTCATGAGGAACGGCCAAGACGGAAGTTGAGTAGACGTGGGGAGTTTTCTTTGTTTCATTCGGAAGGCCAAGTCTTGAAATCGGTTTTTTGTGAACCTTTCCGCATTACTCATAATCTTCCATTTCTCTTTATCGAATTCTGGTTTTATTTTTTTGGGGGAAGGGAGCTCAAGATGGTGGTCATTCTAATTTCCGTCCTACTCCCATTCTTCAGCGAACTTCTTGGGGTCTTCAATTTTCAGATATATCATTTGGAGTTGGCCACGTTCGGGGTAGAGAGTCTTGTTGTTTCCAGTCAATCCTTATTTTAGTGGCGAAAGTTCCCTACCTGATTGCGTCTTCAACTACGGCAAAAGGCTAGCGAGTTTTTATTGATAGAATTTGGAGGCTAAAGCTTTCAAAATTAGAACGACTCTTCAGGCACGTAAGAATTTACTAGCTCGTTATTTCATTTGAAAACTGTACAGAGCTATTAATATAAGCTTCATTTGAAAAGTTCTATCTAATAGAAATTAAATTCGTCTGAATTCAGTAGAATCAAAATAGATGGAATCCTTTTGTGTGAGCAAGTATCGGTGTGGACCTGTTATATATTCTTCTTTTGAATTTAGGAAGCGATTCATCATCTCCTTTTGTGGGAAACTTGAAATCTGTTTTTCATGAGTAGAAAATTCTTATCACTCTTGTATTGGGTTAAGGTTCTGACTCAGACAGCTGTAACCAGAATTTCATTTTCTAGTGATAACTCGATTCTCTATTTTGAATTTCTATTATTATTAATGACTTAGGGGCTATCGTGAGTTTTTCCTTTTGGTTTAGTTCTGTTACCTTGAATAGTCACTTCCTCTATTGAGTCTCTTTGTTTTGGAAGAAAAATGTAAATAGAAGATACCTTGCCACGAACTAGGACTCATGTTATTCTCAATTAATGTTTCAGAAGTATAAACTAGATTGAGACTTCATCTTCTTCCTGAGCCCTATTCTTTAAGTGCTCTTGTTCCAATCCGTAAGTTCCATATATTGGAATGCTAATCGCTTGAATCTGTGAGTAGCTGGGTCTTCTCTGAGATCTCGTGTGTTCTATCCTCTACCTTTACAAACTACCCCACTCCTTTTAGTTTGATCTGGTTAAAGTATGCCATCCTATACCGTGATCTTTAACCTGTCATTAAATGATAAGAGTTTGGAAGAGTACTTAGCAAACCAGCTTTTTCTTCCTCTCTCTCTCTCCTCTAAAATATGGATGCGTAATGGTACTAGCTTAGCCTTAAATAAGAGAAAAGACTCTGAATCTGGGTACAGTTTGAACCTCATCTAAGAGCTTGATCTATTTGGTTTAACTGATTTTTCCCCTTCCTAATTTGATGCTAGTTTGGTGCTCGTTATTGCTTCCTGAGTCTATTAGGGGATATCTAAGCGAGGCTTGTAATCCTCTTGCTGAATGAATTTGTTAAAATATGCAAGGAACATGGAGGTTAAGATATAACCACAAATTGATAGGAATTGATAATCAAATCTGACATTGTAACACTAAATTTTGAATCCTTATGGTCGGGTAAGACACCTTAATCTCTCCTCATGAATTGGAGAATAACAGTTAATCATTATTAGAGGGAATATGTTATGAGTGGAGTATCCTCTTGGTGCGAGGAATAAGAAAATAGTTACCCTTAATAAGAAGAAAGATTATTGGAATATGTTAATGAGATTTAAAAACTTAAATCAAGGATAAACATGTTGAACTTTGATTTAAGAAGGACGAATTGAGTTCATGGCTATGCAGTAATTAACCCTATGGTGAAGATTTAACCTCAAACTAAGAAGAAAAGATAATCAATCTTGCTAGCGTAAAATTTGACTTGATCTAAGTATTATCATGTCGAGCAAGGATGCGTGCTGTCGGCACAATGATGCCACAAATAATTAATTAAAAATCCTTGGCCAAGGTAGATGCCCGTTCGGCAATGTCAGCTTCCATGGCCAGATATACTCTGATCAGGATGATTCTTCTGATAGGAGGTACCTATAGAGGAAGGATCGATCAGTAGTATAGGTTCGTGGACATCAGGCTCAGAGACATGATGATAAATTGATCCATGTTGATTACCCTCGTGAAGGGCGGGTTCTTCAGTTGAAGAAACTCGGGAGACCAGTAGGTCTTGGTTGGGCGGTAAAGCCCTTGATGATATTTCTCTTTCCTCAAGTAATGAAGATCAACATTTCAGCTTAAATGATGACTCATTATGGGTTACCTCCTTCTGCTAATTCAGGTACAAATAAATGATCATTTGAGTACTTTATTGCTTCATTTACTATTGTGTAATAAATGTAATGCTCAAGCTAGTTTGAATGGAAAAGATAGACGGTTATTTCTTTACTTCATTATGTATGAAAGTTTATGATGCCCTGGCGGTTACTTTTCAAGTCGTTATTTTTACTTTTTGAAACCCTAGTTTGATAGTTATTTGGTTTTGTTCTTTCTTGAAACGGTAGGTGAACAGTTAGGTGTTACAATTCAACTGAAACTGAAAACTTAGAGGTTAGTTGGAGATTATATTGATTCAATTGAAAATATTTTGGAAACCCTAGAATTTAAACAATTAGTTGAACTTTAGCTGAAATTGAGCTGCTAGCTGAATTTTTCAAACTGTAAACTGGTTAGGCTATTATATGGTGGTCAGAGGCTACTGTGTTCGGGTAATCAACCCTGCTCATCATGCAAACCTAGAAAACTAAAAGCCTATCACAGGAAGTGGTAGACATACTATTGTAACAAATTTTGTAAATAAATCTATTGTGGGGAGTGGTAGTTGATGTTTTGTAAATACACCTATCACAGGAAGTGATAGTTGATTGGATACGAAAGCTATCACAGGAAGTGATAGTTATGTTGTAATTGAATCTATCACAGGAAGTGATAGCCATTTTGTAAACAAATCTTGTACTAAGCCTATCACAGGAAGTGATAGCCTTTTTGTAACCATTCTATATTGAAACAGTCTTGTGACGTGATAAAAATATAAATAAAAATTTGTAAACAATTTTGTTATGACCATTAAAGGCTCTTAAAAGTAATTTAAGATATCAAGTAGTTATTAAACCATTCTACCTAAGTTAAGGCAAGGTATGCCTAGGGTACCGAGATTGTGATCGGGACCTAAATAATAACTTCATTTTGAAATTGTGGACTTAAGGATGGAAAGATCCAAAAGCAATCAACCAGGTGTGAGGGCATCTGAGTGTTGAAAATCCTTGAATTATATCAAGACTCATAGATTAGATGAACTTTGGTCTAACCTCTGGATGGTTCAGAAAGAGCCAAGTGGAATTAACAGATCAAGATTGGACAACATGTTGTTGAATGAAAGATAGTTTATAAAAAAAGGCATATTAGTGTTTTATCTTTAAAATCCTTTTGTGGAGTTAAGAAGAATGAGTCAGTAACTAAATGGATGTTTAATTACTTCATGAATCACAAATTAAGTTGTTTCAGGCTATCACTTTTGGTTCTCCATCAGACTGATGAATTAGGAGTTACAGAATTTGATTTGTTATGACAAGAAGCTGTTGTCATAAGCAACATGTAATTCAGATATTAAATGATAAATGTTGAGCAACTTTAGAGGACAAGTTTGTTGTCTGCATACATAGTCCGCAATGTTATTGGAATGATGAAATACCTGTTAGAAGTTATTGACTATGGGGTGACATAAGTCAAACAGAGCATACACTATGTCCCTAATGAGATACGTATGAACTTTTTGATCAGATCTCAAAATAAATTTACAAACAATCATCGAGAAAGAACTTTGATCTCTATGGTACCTTAAGAAGTATTGGCATATATAGTGCATTATAGTTATCTTGTACATTTATTTTGCTAGTAGTACTCAGGAATTTCAGATGAAGTTGGTTCATCCTCTTAGCAATGACTGTGTTTAGGCCAGTGGTAGTAAATTGCAGGGTGCAGGTATATTCATACAATCTTGGTCAAGCATCACTAGAAGAACACTTGGACATGATTTCTATGATTAGCATTACAAAGACATTTCTTTATGAACAATGTTAATGGAAACAACAATAACATGATTAAGGTGATGGTGAGTATTAGTTAGATCATCTTTTGAAGGCACAAATTTAAAATGATAAGAGTTTATTGTTCAAACCCTCACTGACCTCTCATCACATAAGTTATTGCTCAAGTTTAGTTCATAATAAGTACAATGGTGATGAGGTGATTCAAGCGGACAACTTGTGTGAATATTAGATTCACATGATGATTCTGTTGATATACCAAGCCTATATGTGATTCTGATAAAACTGTAATCAGACATGCTTAGTTACTATTAACTACCTGAGAAGAAATAGAAGAATGGTGTTAAGAGTCAATAAGAATGAGTGTTGTAGTTCAACACATGATACAAAGCTTGTTATTTCAGATCCTCTTGGTAATTCTTGACAATGGCATAATGACTCTGATATCTTAGCTATAGCATCTATGCTAGTGGAAATTTTAGTGATGGCAGCAAAGGGATATACAAATCCATAGGTATATGGTACTCCTTATCCGGAGGATACTTGATACAGAGGATATTTGATTGGTTTCTCAGTTTGACCCAAATCACCGTTGATCAATAAGCAGGTATCTTTGACACATGTTATTGGTAGGGACACGTATATCTTGGTTTCTTCATATGTTTCACCGCATGGTGTTTTGGTCGAATAGTTGTTAGTTGAAAATTTTAAACTGCAATGTGGAAAGGTTGTTTCACATGGTATCTTTGTTGATCATTAAGTAGGTATCTCGGCACATGTTAGGAACAGAAGCACGCATACCTGAATATGTATATGCTACATATGTGTCACCACACAGTACTGTGGTCGGATAGATGTACTGAGCTCATTCTTTATTGACAAGGATGGCATTATTGTTTTCACAAGAGGTGATATGTGGGCATGAAATGTGAAGAAAATAGTATAGAACCAGGAAATACTTGTTCCCTGAGAATCGTGTGAAAAACCAATTGTTGTAATTAAGCACAAGTAAAGATGAAAGTTTTGAGGGACTTATTGTTCGATGTGTTTACAACTCAGTCTCAAACCTTTTGTAAGTTTTTGGAAGGATTGATAATAGTGCAGCAATCTAATTCCTTGTTAGTGACTTAGTCAAGTCATGTAGTACATGGCACTTCTTTGGAGCTTGGTAAAATTCCTTTTTAATATTGGCAAGGTATGCTGTTGTTTTATTTACATCTGAAATGGTTGACTATCAAAAATTGAAGATTGTTATCTTGAGCCAGTTGGTCAAAATTGGACTAAAATGCCAAGAATAAGTTCATTCTTTGGGATATTGATGAAATTAATACTGATTATAATTTGATATAAAACTAAGTATTGTGGGGGGGTTACCTGAGAATATTTTGGTTGTTCACCATGTTTGATGAAAGGTACATCTCTATCATGTCCTGGATGGGCCTCTGATGAATTTTGTAAGAAAGAAAATTTTAAGAAATATACTTGTAAGTTCTTAACCTTACAAAGAAGGAAACCTTGTGTTATGGTTTGTGGGCAGACAGGTAGTCTAGTAAGCCTAGGTGAATAGTCTCTCCAAGTCGAGCTGGATGGTGAACTTATACTCCAGACATTTAGCTAACCAGAATTGTCGTACTTAGTAGGAGGGTATCCTTAGTAGTGCGACAGAGTTGGTTAAGTGGGCGTACACACCAGAGTTCAGATGGAAAATCAAGGGAGGAAACTTTTCCTTTTAGAGGCATGCCAAGACTTGGAGGATAGTTAATTGAAAAGTGAATTCTGATCTTTCTTTTGTATTTACATAAAAGGTTATTAAAATAATGCTTAGATAAATGAAATTGGTGCTTGATGAAAACCTTTCCGCTAGAAAAGTGAAGGTGATGTTAACCTTTGGTGAAATTCTCTTGGTAATCTTGTGTTAAAAGTAATTGGTTGCTATATTTAGGGAGAGTATTTTCCCTCAAGGTATTTGTTATAACAACTTCTATAATTCTACTATCAAGTTGTTCACAAATGAAACTTTGGACAGAAAAGATGCCAAATTCTTGTAAGCTAGGTAAGCTAAGAGATAGGATTAGCATTAGTCCATGAATGATATCTAAAATGGTAAAACAAATTAAACCGATTAGGAAAGATAGGTGGAAACTATTAACTGATAGAAAATCTAAATAATGCCACTTGGGGAAAATTATGAACAAATCCTTCAGATATTTCCCTTATCTTTTGTTAAACAATTGAGAACACTTTATTTAGGTTATGTTCAAATTTAGTATAAGCAATCATCGAGGACGATGATTCTTAAGGGGAGGTGTATGTTACATCCCTCACATTGAGACTGTATGTTTGGTTATGTATTTCAAATGTAATGTTAGTTGCAAATAACTGCTTTCAAGTGATTATGATGTTGAGAATGCAATAGTCGTTCTTTTATCGTAATTGAAATGTTAACGAACTCTTTATTTTGCAAGTGAAATTATTGTTCGTGTGAAATTGAAAGAGATCATGATATTTAATTCAAATCCATATTATTTAGCCGTTGAGAACGATCTAACCCTAATCCTTGTCAGTGGATGCAGGATCGTTGACGCCAGGAGAGAAAGAGAAATATCATCAGGGAGAGGATGTGGTTAATTATGGATCAATTTTATCATCAGTCTAGAGTCAGTGTAAGACAGTTGAGTCAACTTCACTACCTTGGCCAAAGGTAAATTAATATAATAATCAATTAAGAAAGTCAATTAAAATATAAATCATTAATCACCTATTAAGGAGATTTCTAATGGGGATTAAAGAGTTAATTAAAATAATAAATATAATTTAAAATATTCATTAATAATATCCTCTTGGAGATTGAGCGACCAATTCATATATATATATTCTTGCAAGAGGTTATTAAATATTAATTAATAATAAAAGATATAAATCAATGCCATCGATTTGAAATTTAAAACCATCGAGTGACTTGTCTTCAAAAAAAAGGAATGAATGGAATGGAATCAAACTTGCGTTAGCAACATCTCTCTTGTGTGAAACGCCCAAGATTGGGGCAGATGAAAAATTCTTGGAACCGCCAGGGTGACAGAGCTACCGGAAGGAAATAAAATCGATTTCCAGTCTTTATGTTAGGGCGGCCAGTTTTCCTCGTTTTTTCTCTAGTAGTCGGTCGAGTATTCTCCTGGCTTCACTCGAGTCCTCTATAGCTATATTGAATTAGTTCCTTTTAGGGATTTGTTTTTCACTCGGATTTTAATACTCCTCAACCAGATGCTTTATGGAGAAGTTCCAACCATAATCTTTTTCAGTGATCAAGTTTTCCAAATTCACCTTCGGCAGTCAACAGTTTATCTAAGTGCGTGATCTTCTTTTGAGCCAGACTCTGGAAAATTTGAAATCGCCTCTCTTTAGTGACATCCCGAGTCATCCTTGGACAAGCTGTAGGAGGCCATTGTGCAGACGACTGGTGGAGAATGGTTCTCAACATTCGCTAAGTTCCTGACCCATAACCAGGCATGTAAGAATTTACTAGCTTGATATTTCATTTGGAACCTGTACGGTGCTATTAATATAAGCTTCAATTGAAAGTTCTATCTAATAGAAATTAAGTTCGTCTGAATGCAGTAGAATCAAAATAGATGGAATCCTTTTTGTGAGCAAGTATCGGTGTGGACCTATTTTTATTCTTCTTTGAATTTAGGAAGCGATTCATCATCTCCTTTTGTGGAAACTAGAACTCTGTTTTCATGAGTAGAAAATTCTTATCACTCTTGTATAGGGTTAAGGATTCCGACTCAGACAGCTGTAACCAGAATTTCATTTTCTAGTGATAACTCATTTTTCTACTTTGAATTTCTATTATTTTTGATGCCTTAGGGGCTATCGTGAGCTTTGTTCCTTGGTTTAATTCTGTTACCTTGAATAGTCACTTCCCCTATCTGAGCCTCTTAGATTTGGAAGCAAAATGTAAATAGAAGACACCTTGCCTCGAGCTGGAACTCATATTATTCTCAATTAATGCTTCAGAAGTATAAACTAGATTGAGTCTTCATCTTCTTCCTGAACCCTATTCTTTAAGTGCTCTTGTTCCAATCCATAAGTTCCATATATTGGAATGCTAATCGCTTGAATCTGTGAGTAGCAGGGTCCTTTCGGAAATCTCGTGAGTTCTATCCTCTACCTTTACAAACTACCCCACTTCTTTTAGTTTGATCTGGTTAAAGTATGCCACCTTATACCGTGATCTTTAATCTGTCATTAAATGATAAGAGTTTGGAAGAGTACTTAGCAAACCAGCTTTATCTTTCTCTCTATCTCCTCTAAAATATGGATGCGTAATGGTACTAGCTTAGCCTTAAATAAGAGAAAAGACTCTGAATCTGGGTACAGTTTGAACCTCATCTAAGAGCTTGATCTATTTGGTTTAACTGACTTTTCCCCTTCCTTATTTTGATGCTAGTTTGGTGCTCGTTATTGCTCCCTGAGTCTATTAGGGGATATCTAAGCTAGGCTTGTAATCCTCTTTGCTGAATGAATTTGTTAAAATATGCAAGGAACATGAAGGTTAAGATATAACCACAAATTGATAGGAATTGATAATCAGATCTGACATTGTGATACTAAATTTTGAATTCTTATGGTCGGGTAAGACACCTTAATCTCTCCTCATGAATTTGAGAATAGCAGTTAATCATTATTAGAGGGAATATGTTATGAGTGGAGTATCCTCCTGGCGCAAGAATAAGAAAACAGTTACCCTTAATAAGAAGAAAGATTATTGGAATATGTTAATGAGATTTAAAAACTTTAATTAAGGATTATCATGTTGAGCAAGGGTGAGAGTGCTGACAGCACAAAAGTGCTAGAGATGTCGGCACAGTAGTGCCAGAGACATCGGCACAGGAGTGCCAAAAAACTATTAAAATCCTTGGCCAAGGTACGATGCCAGTTAGGCAATAGTCAGCTATCATGATCCAGATATACTCTGGTCAGAATGATCCTTCTGGTTAGGAGGAACCTACAGAAGAGGGATCGACCAGCAGTATAGGTTCATGGACACCAGGCTCAGAGACATGATGATAAATTGATCCATGTTGATTACCCTCGTGAAGGGCGGGTTCTTCAGATGAAGAAACTCGGGAGACCAGCAGGTCTTGGTTGGGCGGTAAAGCCCTTGATGATATTTCTCTTTCCTCATGTAATGAAGATCAACATTTCAGCTTAAATGATGACTCATAATGGGTTACCCCCTCCTGCTAATTCAGGTACAAATAAATGAACATTTGAGTACATTATTGCTTCATTTACTGTTGTGTAATAAATGTAATGCTCAAGCTAGTTTGAATGGAAAAGATAGACAGTTAATTTCTTTACTTCATTATGCATGAAAGTTTATGATGCCCTAGCGGTTACTTTTCAACTCGTTATTTTTACTTGTTGAAACCCTAGTTTGATAGTTATTGGGTTATGTTCTTTCGTGAAACGGTAGGTGAACAGTTAGGTGTTACAATTCAGCTGAAACTGAAAACTTAGAGGTTAGTTGGAGATTATATTGATTCAATTGAAAATATTTTGGAAACCCTAGAATTTAAACAATTAGTTGAACTTTAGCTGAAATTCAGCTGCCAGCTGAATTTTTCAAACTGTAAACTGGTTAGGCTTTTACATTTGGAGTGATTGAATTGCTTGATCAAATGAGAGGACATCATCCTCTTTATATACATAGCTAGGTGGCTTCCTCTGTAGGGCCGACCTAGAACAAATATAGTTTTATTTATAAGACAAAAGGCCGACCTGCCTTGTGAAAAATTTATTTAGGGAAAATGTTTCCCGCCGCTACAACACTAACACTCCCTTTTAGCTAGGGAGGTATTTTCCAGATATCCTCGTCATGGAGTCTCTCAACATGACGCCTACAATGGCTACACCCATTTGTGGAAAACCACATCTCAATCTCAGAGATGTACAAGAGTTCATCATGGAGTCTCTCAACATGATGTCCACAATGGCTACACCCATTTGTGGAAAACACATCTCAGTCTCAAAGATGTACAAGGATTCATCACAGAGTCTCTCAACGTGATGTTGTCATGGAGTCTCTCAACATGACGTCCACAATGGCTACTCCTATGTGTGGAAAAACACATCTCAGTCTCAGAGATGTACAAAGGTTCATCACAGAGTCTCTTAACGCGATGTCGTCATGGATTCTCTCAACATGACATCCACAATGGCTACTCCCATGTGTGGAAAAACACATCTCGGTCTCAAAGATGTACAAGGGTTCATCACAGAGTCTCTCAACGTGATGTCGTCATGGAGTTTCAACATAACGTCTCATCTCAATTTCAGAGATGAACAAGGGCTTGCACCTCATATTTCTCTGTCTCAGAGAAATATACACTACAAGGGCTTTCACCTCATATTTCTCCGTCTCAGAGAAATATACACTACAAGGGCTTTCACCTCATATTTCTCTGTCTCAGAGAAATATACATTACAACAAATCTTCATGATGATGTGACTCCCTCTGAAGCTCCAAGTACTTGCATCAACCTCCTGGCCTCCTTGTCCAAGATTGCCTGCAATGCTTGTCTTAGAGGAACGGTTTCCAACGCACACCTCCAACACTATTGACTTGCGAGAGTTCAGGACTATCCTTCTCGACCTCATCCCAGATGTAAGAGGCCTGCTGTCTCTAACCTTCGATAACTGATGTTGAGTGATGAGGGTTTGTAATTTTTTGTGTTTTTGATATAATAATGCATAAATGACAAATGCATAAAATGTTGGAAATAAAGACTAATCTGGAAAATGTAAAACAATTACAAATGCTTGCAAGCATATATCTTTATTCATTTATTCTTCAAAGATTCTTACAGCAAAATGCATACCCGGAAACAATCTACTGATCTTGAAAAGATGATGAAACCCTTATTTCGAATCTCTCCTATAAATCCGATGAAGCACAATCTGAAAATGCCTTTAAACCCTTTTCGAACAGCTTCACAAATAAGCTCGATATTGACTCCTGAATGAAGCCAATCCACGGGTCAACCCTTCGGAAGATCTTTCACAACCTCAGTTATGCCAATCATTGAGAATTTTCGTTCCCAATGATCTAGAATTCTGAAAACCCTAGGTTTCCATCCTCAAGAGCCAAGCTCTCCAAAAGCACAAATCCAATATGTAAAATGATCCAATGATACCTTTTTTCATTTGCTTTAGTGCCTTTTATACTCTCTCCAACATAGGTCGATTTCCTCATGAGGCTTTTAAATCATTTAAAATGATATTTAATGTTTCCCCATTGACTTTATTAAATGCATTAATATATGGCTCCCCTTTTTAATAATTCATTAATTGCACTTTAAGTTGCTTAATTGAGGGTCATGGCCCCATTGGTCATAAAGTGACATTATAACTTCATAATAAGCCTTTATAATTAATTATTAATAAAGTATTACATTATTAATAATTAATTATAACATAACTCCATAAATACTCATTATTTATCGATTCCGTCTGAACCAAGGAGTCAACCTCTGCATCCACTGTGCCTCCCATTGCCTTAATAAAAATAGTAAGGGTCCCTCTCAATCATCCACTGACTTACTATAAATAGTAAGTCTCTCAAAACAGAACCAAAGATCTCTGAATATCAATGCCTTAGAACATATGAAGGATTTGGAGAGATAAACACTGACAACTGCCACCTGAAGAGCTCCACAACTCCCAAACTGAACCCTCTAATCCACCACACTCGCCTACGAGGGTCAACTGATAGGCTAATCCTTCGAACTTTGATTCTCATGAAAATGGGGACATTACAGTCCGCCCTCCCTGAAATTGCTTGTCCCCAAGCAATCTCTACTGCAAAGAAACACTACCCCTCGGAAGGCCCAAAAGAAGAACTATGCAATGTCCCACACATCTCTAACTGACTCCTGTAGCACCAGCATAAACCCAATTGCGCAAGGTATCCCTTGATCCGAAACTCAGAATGGAAGTTTGCCGTATCTGACATCCTCAGACTTTCGCTGTAATGTATTGTCTCCAACTTCACCATGCTCAAAAGTGGTGAAGCAACCCAACGGGACCCGTCCAATACCCAGTGCCAAACCTGTCACCGCCTGGATCCCAATACAATCTGAACCCACATCCATCTGTCATGCGGAGATAAGAATATCTAGAAGCATCTGCTACACCAAATCTCTCTCTATCCTCTGCTAAACTCCCATGGATGTGATAACTAACCAAGCCATCATGCCTATTGACACCATAGTCACCCTGTAACCATGTACTCGTATGAGAACCCTGTGACATAGAAGTAGCAAGCCTTGTCGGATACATATCAGCATGATGGATGATTGACTGTTGTCCTTGCAAGTAATTCCCCACAAACAACTGAGTCAGGTATTTGCAGCCGCTAATCCCATCTTCTGAAGATGGCAAACTCCTATCCCACAACGGATGGTATAAACCCTGAGCCACTCCACACCGACGCATCATCAATTTCTCTGTGTGTGGACTAAAGGAGAAGTGATGAGGACTCCTCACTATGCAATCGAGATAAAATGCTCCCACCTCTGTCAATGGCTGACCATCATAGTCTTGGGGAAACAATTCAGCAGCATGGGATGAAATGATTGAATTGCTTCCGAGAGAGGGAAACAAATCTACATGAGAGCCATACTCCCAACCAGAAGACACTCTACGAGTCCCCTGTGAAGATGATGGAGTAACGTCGTGTACTAACACACAACTCTCAGGAGAATCCACCACTGCCACACAAGAGCTATCAACAATCTGACCTACATCATTTGTCATAGTACTGACCTCGGGTGAACCTGATGCAACAAGTGGTTCTCTATTGCTCTCAACCAAAGTACTCATCCCAATTGAGACTACGACACCTATATCTGTGATGGATGTAACCACATCCTCAACATATCCATCACTGCTACCCATGGATATAAGATCATCACCAATTGTCGCTGTAGGAAACTGAACTGAATCTATAGCTAGTGAAGATTGTGCCCGTCTCAATTCCACAGTAAGCTCCTCTAACCATGACTGTGACTCATGAAGGGCCAATTGAGCGCTCTCCAACGAGTTCATAGTCACCTCAAGCTCATGAGTGAGCTCGTCAACCTCCTCCTTCTCCTTTAGTGCATCATAACAAATACAATCCCACTCGAGAAGAAAGTCCCTATCAGCAAGTAGCTGCAAGTAATTATGTTTCATCATTCCAATAGCTTCTCGAAGTGCATGGAACTTTGCTAGGGAAAGGCCACTATCACCGTGCTCATCTGACATAGGAGTACCCCATCCAAACGTAGCTAACATTTGTCGAGCAACATCAAAATGCTCTAAAGCTGAAGTAATCATGTTATCATTGACCTTAAGTTTCCCAACCAAATGATGAGATCTCTGACACTCAAGACTCCCATGCAAGCTCTCTGAATCCAAGTTTGCACTGTGATATGAGGCTATATCAACGTCACTCATCTCCTGACAAGCAGCATCGTGTGTGCAATCAACTATGCACACATCAATATCTAAGGTATTTCTGCTATGTACCTCAGAGGATAGCTCCACTGGAATGGTAGAAGCTGCTGTTTTAACATTCTTTTCGCACACTTCCGCTTCCAATGTGATTGCAAGTCTATCCAACTCACGATCCTGGGATTCTATGCCAACACATGAATCTTCAAACTTGTTCTTTAAGGTCTGATTTGAGAAATCAGACTCATCATGACATGAATCCCAATCGCAAATTGCACCATTAGTACCCAAATCTTGAGTACCTTCATGTGACAACTCAATAGGAGCATCTTGCACATGTTTAGTCACTGCTGTCTCATGCTGATGCAAAATTTCAATACTGCTGTCATGAAAATCAGACTTGCTATCATGACTGATAACATCATCCTAAGCACTAATAGTCACCACATTTTCCACAAATCTCACCTTCTTTTCCTGCACTTACTCCCCCTCAATCAAATAAGGTCCCAACTTGTCTTTACACTGATCAAAGACACTGCATACCAACACATAAGCAGCTAGAGATATCAATTTCTCTCGCTTGCGAACTGCTAGAAGAAGTGTCATGATGGGCGGAGATATGCTATCGATGTTATCAATAATGGAAGTCATAATAACTCCCATGTAGTCTTGAATAGATCGATCATGTGCCGAACTGATGAACTCCAGGAAGAGTTGGAACAACTGCAACACAAGATCATGATGATCATAGTCAAGCATGGCAACGCATGATCTCACCCATGCTATCAACTCCAATAACTTAACCTTTCTTCTAAATGTAGGACTACCACTGTCACCAATTCCAACTATACTGTCAACAATCAACTGAAAAATCTCACCCATGGTCATCGTGTCATAAGTAACTTGAGGAGCTGTGATCCTTAAAAACTGATTGATGCATAGGGCAACTATGAGCCTAACCTCACTGTCACTGTGTCTCAAGTACCTATGCTCACTCAATGCTTTCACTACAAG
Organism: Sequoia sempervirens; assembly: GCA_007258455.2. Classification (NCBI taxonomy): domain Eukaryota; kingdom Viridiplantae; phylum Streptophyta; class Pinopsida; order Cupressales; family Cupressaceae; genus Sequoia; species Sequoia sempervirens. Next base: position 3,698 of record VDFB02256684.1, on the reverse strand, counting down.
AACCATCGCTATCTGAAGCAATGCTGCAGGTGACTGTTCTACATAACTTAAAATTTCTTCCAGCCTATTCAAAATACACAATGTATCGTATCTGGATTGTGATGGTTTACCAAGTTTTTCACCCTGTTCATATAACATCCGGGCTAACCATTTTCCATCACCTGATTCCATTATTTTGCCACTGCTTGAACTCATTTTAAAACTTGTCTGGAAACAATGAAACTGTTTACAATCAATACTTCCAATCATTTAGTCTATGTGCGAAGGAATAGTAGCTTATTTAGATGTGAAGTCACAACAATGGATCATTCTGTCAAACAATTGGCATATGATACCAATTCTGCTTATTTGCTGTTTTTTGAGTCTCAAATGATTACAATACTATGATGTCACTTTCAACCTTATGAGCAGCACTAACATAAACATGTATACAACTCATAAGGAACCTGGGTTTAGACGCCAAAGCTAAAATATCAGTGTTGATGATCTTCAATCTGTCTCATTAGACAATCTGGAAAATACAAGCTGACGCGAACTTTTGAACATTACTGCTGTGTATCAAAAGACGTCTCCAATCACTGAACTCCTCCAAGTGCGACTTGATGATACAATTCACACAATCTTTGAAGAATTGTCTAATTCAAATTCTGACTTGAATAGTTCCAAATCCACGATGGATGAGATAAAGCAGCTCCTGAAAGTGATAGGCGTTTCCTCTTTTTGTCTGCTATTGTCTTGACTGCGCTAGACCTTAAGTCTCACGACTCCCCTTCCAGATTTGTTCGTATCTTCTGACGTCTTCACAATGAAAATGAGACTTGTCTATGCTGACTGGGTCGATGTTTTGACCTCCCTTAATTTGCTTTAACTCCGCCTTTACTCATCCACGATTTTTCTTTATTCCGGTTTAAGCAGCTCTCGATGGATGATAAGCTCGATATCTCCTTCAGATATAAATAAGCTGTGATGAAATTTTGACGCCTTCACTATATATATCGAATTGTCTTCATCCAAATGTAATGTCGAGCCTTTTCAAGCACTAAAATAACTTCTTCTCTTCATTCGCACTTTAGCTACCACCCAGGCAACATTTGATAGAGTCCCTTGTTTGTCTTATTCAGCAGCTCGAATATAATTCCTGACTTAAAATTCAAATAATATAAGTCCATGACTTGTCTCTGGCGGCAGAAAGAGAATTACCATTTCAATAAAAATTGAATCCTTCAGAAGCTCAACTCCTTGATGATGTCACGCTTATCTTTTTCTTCTTCTGTAGAAGTTGTCACGATAGCATAATCTGCTGTTTGATCCTTCATTACAATATTAGTCGGCCTTCTTTTAATTAACCCAAAATATTAAATGAGTAATCACCCGTAATATTGAACTAAATGGCATGATATAGTCCAGCTTGATAAAATCAACTACCAATATAAATATGCTTAAATAATCCCATGATCTGCACCTTATCCAAAGATCTCATGATACGGGTACATGTTGGCGGCAGAAAAAATTCAATGACTTGGCAGAGATTATAATCTGGACCTCCTTAAAGTTATGTGATTCTAATATTTCATTCCCAACGGACGATGCAGTGATAACATTCATTAAAATCTGAATCCGTTTCAAATAAAATATATTCCGGATATTCCACAACAAATTTCAAACCCTAGAAGTCATGAAATTTTCTTTTTAAAAAAAAAACAACATAGGATGGTAGGAAACCGCTCTAATACCACTGTAAGAGACCTGCTGTCTCTAACCTCTGATAACTGATGCTGAGAGATAAGGGTTTGTAATTTTTTGTGTTTTTGATATAATAATGCATAAATGACAAATGCATAAAATGCTGGAAAGAAAGACTAATCTGGAAAATGTAGAACAATTACAAATGCTTGCAAGCATATATCTTTATTCATTTATTCTTCAAAGATTCTTACAGCAAAATGCATACCCGGAAACAATCTACTGATCTTGAAAAGATGATGAAACCCTTATTTCAAATCTCTCCTGTAAATCCAATGAAGCACAATCTGAAAATGCCTTTAAACCCTTTTCGAACAGCTTCACAAATAAGCTTGATATTGACTCCTGAATGAAGCCAATCCACGGGTCAACCCTTCGGAAGATCTTTCACAACCTCAGTTATGCCAATCATTGAGAATTTTCATTCCCAATGATCTAGAATTCTGAAAACCCTAGGTTTCCATCCTCAAGAGCCAAGCTCTCCAAAAGCACAAATCCAATATGTAAAATGATCCAATGATACCTTTTTTCATTTGCTTCGGTGCCTTTTATACTCTCTCCAACATAGGTCGATTTCCTCATGAGGCTTTTAAATCATTTAAAATGATATTTAATGTTTCCCCATTGACTTTATTAAATGCATTAATATATGGCTCCCCTTTTTAATAATTCATTAATTGCACTTGAAGTCGCTTAATTGAGGGTCATGGCCCCATTGGTCATAAAGTGACATTATAACTTTATAATAAGCCTTTATAATTAATTATTAAAAAAGTATTACTTTATTAATAATTAATTATAACATAACTCCATAAATACTCATTATTTATTGATTCCGTCTGAACCAAGGAGTCAACCTCTACATCCACTGCGCCTTCCACTGCCTTACTAAAAATAGTAAGGTTCCCTCTCAATCATCCACTGACTTACTATAAGTCTCTCAAAACAGAACCAAAGACCTCTGAATATCAATGCCTTAGAACATATGAAGGATTTGGAGAGATAAACACTAACAACTGCCACATGAAGAGCTCCACAACTCCCAAACTGAACCCTCTAATCCACCACATTAGCTTATGAGGGTCAACTGGTAGGCTAATCCTTCAAATTCTGATGCTCACGAAAATGGGGACATTACACCAGATCACCCTATTCTGAATAGGTTTGCGGAGCTACCAATGCCAAATCTAGATTGACTGTCTTGTGCAATTCTGTTCTCTAACAGCTGAAGAGGTCTTCCAAGGACTTTAGCACCTAGCCTTGCAACATTGTAACCCACTTAGCTGACACCTTCACTTCTTCTTAGTGAGTCACATAACTCCCTCTTGATCCCTGCCTCAGAGATTGCAAAGAAATCCTCTGGAAGTGAACTCCCCTCCATTGACTGATCTTAGAATCTTAAATCCTTTTCCTGGACATGATCTCAACTTGTGCCTGGAATTTAACTCCCTCTAAATGTCATTTCCTCCTCTTCGAAGAAACTAATCACAATGACAATCTGTATAGGTTCTCCGTTGTTTAGTGTCTTCATCTTTCTCAATCTTCTTTGTTGATGTAAACTCTCCATCCAAGGCTGACTCAACCTTGTTTCCTCGAGAGATGTCTCCAGTGAAGAATCGAGAGAGTTATGTGCCACCAATTCAGTCCCATGGCTGCAAGTTATGTTTCCATGTTTGTTCATTTCTCCAGCCGGTATGACTTCCTCATAGGATGCCTCAAGCTCTTCCTCCCTTTGAATTCCTTATGCACTCTCTCATCCTTCTTTTGCTCCTCGATCCATCCTGCATTTTAGAGAGATTAATAATAGTTCATAGAATCAAACTACCCCAAAGAGAAATATACAGACCAATGCTAGAAGTATACATGATTCACTATTCCCAATATTATTGCATGAATTATTATTACCTACATAAAATTCATGATCATAAAATACTTATCTCTTTATTGTTGGTACA
>VDFB02256683.1:0-60086 GCA_007258455.2 Sequoia sempervirens | reverse complement strand
GAATTTCATTTTCTAGTGATAACTCATTTTTCTATTTTGAATTTCTATTATTTTTGATGCCTTAGGGGCTATCGTGAGCTTTGTTCCTTGGTTTAATTCTGTTACCTTGAATAGTCACTTCCCCTATCTGAGCCTCTTAGATTTGGAAGCAAAATGTAAATAGAAGACACCTTGCCTCGAGCTAGAACTCATATTATTCTCAATTAATGCTTCAGAAGTATAAACTAGATTGAGTCTTCATCTTCTTCCTGAACCCTATTCTTTAAGTGCTCTTGTTCCAATCCGTAAGTTCCATATATTGGAATGCTAATCGCTTGAATCTGTGAGTAGCCGGGTCCTTTCGGAAATCTCGTGAGTTCTATCCTCTACCTTTACAAACTACCCCACTTCTTTTAGTTTGATCTGGTTAAAGTATGCCACCTTATACCGTGATCTTTAATCTGTCATTAAATGATAAGCGTTTGGAAGAGTACTTAGCAAACCAGCTTTATCTTTCTCTCTCTCTCCTCTAAAATATGGATGCGTAATGGTACTAGCTTAGCTTTAAATAAGAGAAAAGGCTTTGAATCTGGGTACAGTTTGAACCTCATCTAAGAGCTTGATCTATTTGGTTTAACTGACTTTTCCCCTTCCTTATTTTGATGCTAGTTTGGTGCTCGTTATTGCTCCCTGAGTCTATTAGGGGATATCTAAGCTAGGCTTGTAATCCTCTTTGCTGAATGAATTTGTTAAAATATGCAAGGAACATGAAGGTTAAGATATAACCACAAATTGATAGGAATTGATAATCAGATCTGACATTGTGATACTAAATTTTGAATTCTTATGGTCGGGTAAGACACCTTAATCTCTCCTCATGAATTTGAGAATAGCAGTTAATCATTATTAGAGGGAATATGTTATGAGTGGAGTATCCTCCTGGCGCAAGAATAAGAAAACAGTTACCCTTAATAAGAAGAAAGATTATTGGAATATGTTAATGAGATTTAAAAACTTTAATTAAGGATTATCATGTTGAGCAAGGGTGAGAGTGCTGACAGCACAAAAGTGCTAGAGATGTCGGCACAGTAGTGCCAGAGACATCGGCACAGGAGTGCCAGAAAACTATTAAAATCCTTGGCCAAGGTACGATGCCAGTTAGGCAATAGTCAGCTATCATGATCCAGATATACTCTGGTCAGAATGATCCTTCTGGTTAGGAGGAACCTACAGAAGAGGGATCGACCAGCAGTATAGGTTCATGGACACCAGGCTCAGAGACATGATGATAAATTGATCCATGTTGATTACCCTCGTGAAGGGCGGGTTCTTCAGATGAAGAAACTCGGGAGACCAGTAGGTCTTGGTTGGGCGGTAAAGCCCTTGATGATATTTCTCTTTCCTCATGTAATGAAGATCAACATTTCAGCTTAAATGATGACTCATAATGGGTTACCCCCTCCTGCTAATTCAGGTACAAATAAATGAACATTTGAGTACATTATTGCTTCATTTACTGTTGTGTAATAAATGTAATGCTCAAGCTAGTTTGAATGGAAAAGATAGACAGTTAATTTCTTTACTTCATTATGCATGAAAGTTTATGATGCCCTAGCGGTTACTTTTCAACTCGTTATTTTTACTTGTTGAAACCCTAGTTTGATAGTTATTGGGTTATGTTCTTTCGTGAAACGGTAGGTGAACAGTTAGGTGTTACAATTCAGCTGAAACTGAAAACTTAGAGGTTAGTTGGAGATTATATTGATTCAATTGAAAATATTTTGGAAACCCTAGAATTTAAACAATTAGTTGAACTTTAGCTGAAATTCAGCTGCCAGCTGAATTTTTCAAACTGTAAACTGGTTAGGCTTTTACATTTGGAGTGATTGAATTGCTTGATCAAATGAGAGGACATCATCCTCTTTATATACATAGCTAGGTGGCTTCCTCTGTAGGGCCGACCTAGAACAAATATAGTTTTATTTATAAGACAAAAGGCCGACCTGCCTTGTGAAAAATTTATTTAGGGAAAATGTTTCCCGCCGCTACAACACTAACACTCCCTTTTAGCTAGGGAGGTATTTTCCAGATATCCTCGTCATGGAGTCTCTCAACATGACGCCTACAATGGCTACACCCATTTGTGGAAAACCACATCTCAATCTCAGAGATGTACAAGAGTTCATCATGGAGTCTCTCAACATGATGTCCACAATGGCTACACCCATTTGTGGAAAACACATCTCAGTCTCAAAGATGTACAAGGATTCATCACAGAGTCTCTCAACGTGATGTTGTCATGGAGTCTCTCAACATGACGTCCACAATGGCTACTCCTATGTGTGGAAAAACACATCTCAGTCTCAGAGATGTACAAGGGTTCATCACAGTCTCTCAACGTGATGTCGTCATGGAGTCTCTCAACATGACATCCACAATGGCTACTCCCATGTGTGGAAAAACACATCTCAGTCTCAAAGATGTACAAGGGTTCATCACAGAGTCTCTCAACGTGATGTCGTCATGGAGTTTCAACATAACGTCTCATCTCAATTTCAGAGATGAACAAGGGCTTGCACCTCATATTTCTCTGTCTCAGAGAAATATACACTACAAGGGCTTTCACCTCATATTTCTCCGTCTCAGAGAAATATACACTACAAGGGCTTTCACCTCATATTTCTCTGTCTCAGAGAAATATACATTACAACAAATCTTCATGATGATGTGACTCCCTCTGAAGCTCCAAGTACTTGCATCAACCTCCTGGCCTCCTTGTCCAAGATTGCCTGCAATGCTTGTCTTAGAGGAACGGTTTCCAACGCACACCTCCAACACTATTGACTTGCGAGAGTTCAGGACTATCCTTCTCGACCTCATCCCAGATGTAAGAGGCCTGCTGTCTCTAACCTTCGATAACTGATGTTGAGTGATGAGGGTTTGTAATTTTTTGTGTTTTTGATATAATAATGCATAAATGACAAATGCATAAAATGTTGGAAATAAAGACTAATCTGGAAAATGTAAAACAATTACAAATGCTTGCAAGCATATATCTTTATTCATTTATTCTTCAAAGATTCTTACAGCAAAATGCATACCCGGAAACAATCTACTGATCTTGAAAAGATGATGAAACCCTTATTTCGAATCTCTCCTATAAATCCGATGAAGCACAATCTGAAAATGCCTTTAAACCCTTTTCGAACAGCTTCACAAATAAGCTCGATATTGACTCCTGAATGAAGCCAATCCACGGGTCAACCCTTCGGAAGATCTTTCACAACCTCAGTTATGCCAATCATTGAGAATTTTCGTTCCCAATGATCTAGAATTCTGAAAACCCTAGGTTTCCATCCTCAAGAGCCAAGCTCTCCAAAAGCACAAATCCAATATGTAAAATGATCCAATGATACCTTTTTTCATTTGCTTTAGTGCCTTTTATACTCTCTCCAACATAGGTCGATTTCCTCATGAGGCTTTTAAATCATTTAAAATGATATTTAATGTTTCCCCATTGACTTTATTAAATGCATTAATATATGGCTCCCCTTTTTAATAATTCATTAATTGCACTTTAAGTTGCTTAATTGAGGGTCATGGCCCCATTGGTCATAAAGTGACATTATAACTTCATAATAAGCCTTTATAATTAATTATTAATAAAGTATTACATTATTAATAATTAATTATAACATAACTCCATAAATACTCATTATTTATCGATTCCGTCTGAACCAAGGAGTCAACCTCTGCATCCACTGTGCCTCCCATTGCCTTAATAAAAATAGTAAGGGTCCCTCTCAATCATCCACTGACTTACTATAAATAGTAAGTCTCTCAAAACAGAACCAAAGATCTCTGAATATCAATGCCTTAGAACATATGAAGGATTTGGAGAGATAAACACTGACAACTGCCACCTGAAGAGCTCCACAACTCCCAAACTGAACCCTCTAATCCACCACACTCGCCTACGAGGGTCAACTGATAGGCTAATCCTTCGAACTTTGATTCTCATGAAAATGGGGACATTACAGTCCGCCCTCCCTGAAATTGCTTGTCCCCAAGCAATCTCTACTGCAAAGAAACACTACCCCTCGGAAGGCCCAAAAGAAGAACTATGCAATGTCCCACACATCTCTAACTGACTCCTGTAGCACCAGCATAAACCCAATTGCGCAAGGTATCCCTTGATCCGAAACTCAGAATGGAAGTTTGCCGTATCTGACATCCTCAGACTTTCGCTGTAATGTATTGTCTCCAACTTCACCATGCTCAAAAGTGGTGAAGCAACCCAACGGGACCCGTCCAATACCCAGTGCCAAACCTGTCACCGCCTGGATCCCAATACAATCTGAACCCACATCCATCTGTCATGCGGAGATAAGAATATCTAGAAGCATCTGCTACACCAAATCTCTCTCTATCCTCTGCTAAACTCCCATGGATGTGATAACTAACCAAGCCATCATGCCTATTGACACCATAGTCACCCTGTAACCATGTACTCGTATGAGAACCCTGTGACATAGAAGTAGCAAGCCTTGTCGGATACATATCAGCATGATGGATGATTGACTGTTGTCCTTGCAAGTAATTCCCCACAAACAACTGAGTCAGGTATTTGCAGCCGCTAATCCCATCTTCTGAAGATGGCAAACTCCTATCCCACAACGGATGGTATAAACCCTGAGCCACTCCACACCGACGCATCATCAATTTCTCTGTGTGTGGACTAAAGGAGAAGTGATGAGGACTCCTCACTATGCAATCGAGATAAAATGCTCCCACCTCTGTCAATGGCTGACCATCATAGTCTTGGGGAAACAATTCAGCAGCATGGGATGAAATGATTGAATTGCTTCCGAGAGAGGGAAACAAATCTACATGAGAGCCATACTCCCAACCAGAAGACACTCTACGAGTCCCCTGTGAAGATGATGGAGTAACGTCGTGTACTAACACACAACTCTCAGGAGAATCCACCACTGCCACACAAGAGCTATCAACAATCTGACCTACATCATTTGTCATAGTACTGACCTCGGGTGAACCTGATGCAACAAGTGGTTCTCTATTGCTCTCAACCAAAGTACTCATCCCAATTGAGACTACGACACCTATATCTGTGATGGATGTAACCACATCCTCAACATATCCATCACTGCTACCCATGGATATAAGATCATCACCAACTGTCGTTGTAGGAAACTGAACTGAATCTATAGCTAGTGAAGATTGTGCCCGTCTCAATTCCACAGTAAGCTCCTCTAACCATGACTGTGACTCATGAAGGGCCAATTGAGCGCTCTCCAACGAGTTCATAGTCACCTCAAGCTCATGAGTGAGCTCGTCAACCTCCTCCTTCTCCTTTAGTGCATCATAACAAATACAATCCCACTCGAGAAGAAAGTCCCTATCAGCAAGTAGCTGCAAGTAATTATGTTTCATCATTCCAATAGCTTCTCGAAGTGCATGGAACTTTGCTAGGGAAAGGCCACTATCACCGTGCTCATCTGACATAGGAGTACCCCATCCAAACGTAGCTAACATTTGTCGAGCAACATCAAAATGCTCTAAAGCTGAAGTAATCATGTTATCATTGACCTTAAGTTTCCCAACCAAATGATGAGATCTCTGACACTCAAGACTCCCATGCAAGCTCTCTGAATCCAAGTTTGCACTGTGATATGAGGCTATATCAACGTCACTCATCTCCTGACAAGCAGCATCGTGTGTGCAATCAACTATGCACACATCAATATCTAAGGTATTTCTGCTATGTACCTCAGAGGATAGCTCCACTGGAATGGTAGAAGCTGCTGTTTTAACATTCTTTTCGCACACTTCCGCTTCCAATGTGATTGCAAGTCTATCCAACTCACGATCCTGGGATTCTATGCCAACACATGAATCTTCAAACTTGTTCTTTAAGGTCTGATTTGAGAAATCAGACTCATCATGACATGAATCCCAATCGCACATTGCACCATTAGTACCCAAATCTTGAGTACCTTCATGTGACAACTCAATAGGAGCATCTTGCACATGTTTAGTCACTGCTGTCTCATGCTGATGCAAAATTTCAATACTGCTGTCATGAAAATCAGACTTGCTATCATGACTGATAACATCATCCTAAGCACTAATAGTCACCACATTTTCCACAAATCTCACCTTCTTTTCCTGCACTTACTCCCCCTCAATCAAATAAGGTCCCAACTTGTCTTTACACTGATCAAAGACACTGCATACCAACACATAAGCAGCTAGAGATATCAATTTCTCTCGCTTGCGAACTGCTAGAAGAAGTGTCATGATGGGCGGAGATATGCTATCGATGTTATCAATAATGGAAGTCATAATAACTCCCATGTAGTCTTGAATAGATCGATCATGTGCCGAACTGATGAACTCCAGGAAGAGTTGGAACAACTGCAACACAAGATCATGATGATCATAGTCAAGCATGGCAACGCATGATCTCACCCATGCTATCAACTCCAATAACTTAACCTTTCTTCTAAATGTAGGACTACCACTGTCACCAATTCCAACCATACTGTCAACAATCAACTGAAAAATCTCACCCATGGTCATCGTGTCATAAGTAACTTGAGGAGCTGTGATCCTTAAAAACTGATTGATGCATAGGGCAACTATGAGCCTAACCTCACTGTCACTGTGTCTCAAGTACCTATGCTCACTCAATGCTTTCACTACAAGAACCATCGCTATCTGAAGCAATGCTGCAGGTGACTGTTCTACATAACTTAAAATTTCTTCCAGCCTATTCAAAATACACAATGTATCGTATCTGGATTGTGATGGTTTACCAAGTTTTTCACCCTGTTCATATAACATCCGGGCTAACCATTTTCCATCACCTGATTCCATTATTTTGCCACTGCTTGAACTCATTTTAAAACTTGTCTGGAAACAATGAAACTGTTTACAATCAATACTTCCAATCATTTAGTCTATGTGCGAAGGAATAGTAGCTTATTTAGATGTGAAGTCACAACAATGGATCATTCTGTCAAACAATTGGCATATGATACCAATTCTGCTTATTTGCTGTTTTTTGAGTCTCAAATGATTACAATACTATGATGTCACTTTCAACCTTATGAGCAGCACTAACATAAACATGTATACAACTCATAAGGAACCTGGGTTTAGACGCCAAAGCTAAAATATCAGTGTTGATGATCTTCAATCTGTCTCATTAGACAATCTGGAAAATACAAGCTGACGCGAACTTTTGAACATTACTGCTGTGTATCAAAAGACGTCTCCAATCACTGAACTCCTCCAAGTGCGACTTGATGATACAATTCACACAATCTTTGAAGAATTGTCTAATTCAAATTCTGACTTGAATAGTTCCAAATCCACGATGGATGAGATAAAGCAGCTCCTGAAAGTGATAGGCGTTTCCTCTTTTTGTCTGCTATTGTCTTGACTGCGCTAGACCTTAAGTCTCACGACTCCCCTTCCAGATTTGTTCGTATCTTCTGACGTCTTCACAATGAAAATGAGACTTGTCTATGCTGACTGGGTCGATGTTTTGACCTCCCTTAATTTGCTTTAACTCCGCCTTTACTCATCCACGATTTTTCTTTATTCCGGTTTAAGCAGCTCTCGATGGATGATAAGCTCGATATCTCCTTCAGATATAAATAAGCTGTGATGAAATTTTGACGCCTTCACTATATATATCGAATTGTCTTCATCCAAATGTAATGTCGAGCCTTTTCAAGCACTAAAATAACTTCTTCTCTTCATTCGCACTTTAGCTACCACCCAGGCAACATTTGATAGAGTCCCTTGTTTGTCTTATTCAGCAGCTCGAATATAATTCCTGACTTAAAATTCAAATAATATAAGTCCATGACTTGTCTCTGGCGGCAGAAAGAGAATTACCATTTCAATAAAAATTGAATCCTTCAGAAGCTCAACTCCTTGATGATGTCACGCTTATCTTTTTCTTCTTCTGTAGAAGTTGTCACGATAGCATAATCTGCTGTTTGATCCTTCATTACAATATTAGTCGGCCTTCTTTTAATTAACCCAAAATATTAAATGAGTAATCACCCGTAATATTGAACTAAATGGCATGATATAGTCCAGCTTGATAAAATCAACTACCAATATAAATATGCTTAAATAATCCCATGATCTGCACCTTATCCAAAGATCTCATGATACGGGTACATGTTGGCGGCAGAAAAAATTCAATGACTTGGCAGAGATTATAATCTGGACCTCCTTAAAGTTATGTGATTCTAATATTTCATTCCCAACGGATGATGCAGTGATAACATTCATTAAAATCTGAATCCGTTTCAAATAAAATATATTCCGGATATTCCACAACAAATTTCAAACCCTAGAAGTCATGAAATTTTCTTTTTTAAAAAAAAACAACATAGGATGGTAGGAAACCGCTCTGATACCACTGTAAGAGACCTGCTGTCTCTAACCTCTGATAACTGATGCTAAGAGATGAGGGTTTGTAATTTTTTGTGTTTTTGATATAATAATGCATAAATGACAAATGCATAAAATGCTGGAAAGAAAGACTAATCTGGAAAATGTAGAACAATTACAAATGCTTGCAAGCATATATCTTTATTCATTTATTCTTCAAAGATTCTTACAGCAAAATGCATACCCGGAAACAATCTACTGATCTTGAAAAGATGATGAAACCCTTATTTCAAATCTCTCCTGTAAATCCAATGAAGCACAATCTGAAAATGCCTTTAAACCCTTTTCGAACAGCTTCACAAATAAGCTTGATATTGACTCCTGAATGAAGCCAATCCACGGGTCAACCCTTCGGAAGATCTTTCACAACCTCAGTTATGCCAATCATTGAGAATTTTCATTCCCAATGATCTAGAATTCTGAAAACCCTAGGTTTCCATCCTCAAGAGCCAAGCTCTCCAAAAGCACAAATCCAATATGTAAAATGATCCAATGATACCTTTTTTCATTTGCTTCGGTGCCTTTTATACTCTCTCCAACATAGGTCGATTTCCTCATGAGGCTTTTAAATCATTTAAAATGATATTTAATGTTTCCCCATTGACTTTATTAAATGCATTAATATATGGCTCCCCTTTTTAATAATTCATTAATTGCACTTGAAGTCGCTTAATTGAGGGTCATGGCCCCATTGGTCATAAAGTGACATTATAACTTTATAATAAGCCTTTATAATTAATTATTAAAAAAGTATTACTTTATTAATAATTAATTATAACATAACTCCATAAATACTCATTATTTATTGATTCCGTCTGAACCAAGGAGTCAACCTCTACATCCACTGCGCCTTCCACTGCCTTACTAAAAATAGTAAGGTTCCCTCTCAATCATCCACTGACTTACTATAAGTCTCTCAAAACAGAACCAAAGACCTCTGAATATCAATGCCTTAGAACATATGAAGGATTTGGAGAGATAAACACTAACAACTGCCACATGAAGAGCTCCACAACTCCCAAACTGAACCCTCTAATCCACCACATTAGCTTATGAGGGTCAACTGGTAGGCTAATCCTTCAAATTCTGATGCTCACGAAAATGGGGACATTACACCAGATCACCCTATTCTGAATAGGTTTGCGGAGCTACCAATGCCAAATCTAGATTGACTGTCTTGTGCAATTCTGTTCTCTAACAGCTGAAGAGGTCTTCCAAGGACTTTAGCACCTAGCCTTGCAACATTGTAACCCACTTAGCTGACACCTTCACTTCTTCTTAGTGAGTCACATAACTCCCTCTTGATCCCTGCCTCAGAGATTGCAAAGAAATCCTCTGGAAGTGAACTCCCCTCCATTGACTGATCTTAGAATCTTAAATCCTTTTCCTGGACATGATCTCAACTTGTGCCTGGAATTTAACTCCCTCTAAATGTCATTTCCTCCTCTTCGAAGAAACTAATCACAATGACAATCTGTATAGGTTCTCCGTTGTTTAGTGTCTTCATCTTTCTCAATCTTCTTTGTTGATGTAAACTCTCCATCCAAGGCTGACTCAACCTTGTTTCCTCGAGAGATGTCTCCAGTGAAGAATCGAGAGAGTTATGTGCCACCAATTCAGTCCCATGGCTGCAAGTTATGTTTCCATGTTTGTTCATTTCTCCAGCCGGTATGACTTCCTCATAGGATGCCTCAAGCTCTTCCTCCCTTTGAATTCCTTATGCACTCTCTCATCCTTCTTTTGCTCCTCGATCCATCCTGCATTTTAGAGAGATTAATAATAGTTCATAGAATCAAACTACCCCAAAGAGAAATATACAGACCAATGCTAGAAGTATACATGATTCACTATTCCCAATATTATTGCATGAATTATTATTACCTACATAAAATTCATGATCATAAAATACTTATCTCTTTATTGTTGGTACACCATTGAGCTAGACTTGTAGCTGAGTCTGATTAGCCCTTATTTGATTTAAACCTTGTTGAATAATTGCCCAGACTTCCAAATGCTCGATGGCTATCAAGAGTATTCCGGCTACAACCAGCTGGAGCAGCAATCTGTATAGATTTGTTCACAAGGATCGTTTGACTCTGTCGCTCAAATAAACTTCACCAGTTGCTTTCCCATCCACGCGGCAGATGAATGTTTGACCCTCTTCTCCAATCAGATCTGAATCTCTTTACAATTCTGCTCATACGTTTACAGGTATTTTCCCTTTAAGGTCTGCATAAAATGTCCTTCAATTCTGCAATAGATAGTCTTTAAATCTACAACAACTCGTCCTTGAAGATCTGCACTTAAGTCTACTACAATTCACCTTTTAGGTCTTCAAAAATTCGCCTCAAGGTCTGCTCTTAAATCTGCTAGAAATCGCCCTTTAGGTCTTAAAAAAATCGCCTTCAAGACTACTCTTAAAAAAACCTTAGATCTGCTTCCAAGGTATGGTCCAAATCTACTATCGATGGAATGATATTTAATGAAGAATGCTTAGACAAATCTGATCAGATCTTTTCTAAACCCGCTCTGATACCATGTTATTTTTTAGATAAAAAATGTAAGCAAGCAAAAAATGCAACACATACACAATGAACACAATATTTTTCCCTAGGAAAATCCTCCTACGTGAGGGAGAAAAACCCAGCAACAATATTCTTTTTATATATCAAAATAATAAGTGCAGAAACTGCAATACAAAATCAGGCCCTAGAATAGGCCGAGCCACATACAATAAGATATGTAACTTCTCCTTTTATCGAATCTTGAAAGCACTAAATCTTGAATGATAACACTTCTTACAAAAATCTGATCTGCTGCTGCAAGGAGGCGAACTACTGCTAGAGGTGCGAATTTGGAGTGATTGAATTGCTTGATCAAATGAGAGGACATCATCCTCTTTATATAGAAAGCTGGGCGGCTTCCTCTGTAGGGCCAACCTAGAACAAATATAGTTTTATTTATAAGACAAAAGGCCGACTTGCCTTGTGACAAATTTATTTAGGGAAAATATCTCCCGCCGCTACAACACTAACACTCCCTCTTAGCTAGGGAGGTATTTTCCAAATATCCTCGTCATGGAGTCTCTCAACATGAAGCCTACAATGGCTACACCCATTTGTGGAAAACCACATCTCAATCTCAGAGATGTACAAGAGTTCTAGAAGCTTCCTGGAGGTGATTGAGAATTCTATATAAGGAGCTGTTGGCTTAGCATTTGAGCATGCTTGATTTGGATTTCATTTCTCATTACCAGTTTGGTAAGAAAGCTTGAATGCTTTGCTTTGCTCGAGGGTTCGAAGACTATAGAGTACCAGGTTCGGTTGTGAAAGATCAACCCTAGCTAGAGTTGTTGAGAAATCCATCTAGGGTTTCTACTTTGTGCTTCATTGAAGAGATTTTCAATTGCAATAGCTGTTGTATTATTACAATTCTGAGTATTAAACTGATTGGGTGCAATTGATGATTTATTATTGCATCATCATTTCACTTGCAGCAGTTGAGGTATTGTTGCAATCATTATTTCATAGTTGCAGTAGTTGATGTATTGCTGCAATTATAGTTGAAAGAGGAAATCATTGTTGGAGGTTCCATTATTCCAAATTTAATGGCCAGGGACCAAATTTGGAAAGGTTATGGAAAATAAGATTTGAAGATCATTTTCAGTCATACAAGGAGGTTCGATTTTGGAAAGATCATTGCAGAAGCCAAAGTCTGTTTGCAGTCATTCGACTCATTACAAATCATTTCAGCAAGAGTAAAATCGAGTCCTTTGAGGAAATTGATTATTTGGAGAAATAGTGCCTTTTAAAAGAAGCATTGTTGGTGGAGATCGATTGGGAAATAAGCAATATAGAATAATCATTGGAATCAAATTTTATTACCAGACAGGACAAAATTTGGAATAAAGACAAATCGCAGATTTGGGTGTTTGCAGAAGAGACAAGAATTTCCAGATAAGACAAATATCAGTAAAAGACAAAACATTAGGCGTCAAAATTTATCCTGTGTGGAGGGACAACTTGAATTTTACATCTTATGTTGGGAGCTGCTTTGCAAGTGCAACACACCAATATTTTATGCAAATAAATTGTATGATGCGTTATTCTAGTTGCGCTAACAATAGTGAATAAGACAATTTCAATTCTTTCTAAAGAAGACGAGGTTCTTGAAAAAGATGAAACACATAGTTAGCAATTCGATATTGGAGTTTAAGGAAGGATGAATTTTATTAAAGAGAAATATTTGCAGTTCAAAAAGTTTGGCACAACATTGGTTTATTTGGAATCATTCGATATTATATTTGAAGAGTGGCGTTTTCAAGAAAGAGAATAAGACAAGGTAGTTAATTGTCGAGGATTTGCTGGAGCGATATTATATCTGAAAGAAACGTCACATCCAGTTGTCTATCATTTGCAGGAAATTCGTGCTAGGAAAATCGTGGCATTCACAACCACCAAGCGCAACATTCTTGGAGTCAAGTTTGGGTCGAATTTGGAAGAACTCGTTGAAGTTGATATTGCTGGTTTCATCTTAGCAAGTCATTTTGCTAGGTTCTCCTTTAAGTTGTAATCATTGCATTTTTGGCATTTAAATTGAATATGCACAGTTAATGGTCTTCAGTCAGATGATCGCTGCTCATATAGCATTCAGGTAATGAACATTTCTCAGAATACAAAAATCCAAGTTTGCATTTGGACACTCAGAAAGTATTGTATTGCGGAGTCGCTTAATCTTGTAAATCATCTCATATAGAAAACAATTTGCATTGTATGTTAGCATTGAAGAAAATGTTGTATTCTGTCATGAATTGCAATGTAATGAGTATGAGTTTGCCTATTAAGTGTTTGTAGAAATGTTTGCTTGCTGGAAGTGTACATGAGCTTAGTTAGGATTGCATGCCAAGTGTTTGCATAAATGCCCATTGGCTATAGAAGCTCATTAGTCACCATAATTGTCTTGAAAATCAGAAAGTACTTGCATTTGCTCATTTCAGTCAATTAGTATATTTCAATTAGGATCTTTAATGCATATGTTATCATCATATAAGCAAAGACAACAAGGAAAAGATCAATTGCCAACTAAAAGGAGTTGTCAGACAAGTGTTTGACAAAATTCCTAAGGATTGAAACTGAAAATAAAGGTCAAATTTTGTAAGGGTCCTTACAATGGACGAAAATTGAAGATTGTTGTAATGGTAATGGGGAGCTTATCCGGAAAGCTCATATCCTTCAAGAGAAACTTAAGTTGGTAGGGATTCCTTTATTCCAGAAGTACGATGGGTTTTATTGGGCAAGGGATAAAAGAGGAAAGTTCATGGTCAAATTTGCTTACGGTCTACTGTTAGTCAATGACAACTACAGTAGATTTTGGAATATCTGGAATTATCATCTCACACCCAAAATCAATTTCTTTTGGTGGACTGCAACTCACAATATAATTCTAACCCAGGACAATTTAAAAAGAAGAGGTTTCCAAATCCCCAATATGTGTGTTTTATGCAAAAAAGAGGAGGAAACAGTGTCACATTTGCTTCTTCACTGTACTTTCTCTGAGGAAATCTGGGGTCTAGCTCTGCAGAATTTGGGAATCAATTGGACTATGAATGAAAGTCTAAATGGATTAATTGAAAACTGGACTTGTCCTGACACTCACCCCTTGATTAGGGAACTATGGAGGCAGAGTCCACCCCATATATGTTGGGGCATTTGGAAAGAAAGGGATAATAGAATTTTTCAAAATTTTGAAAAGAATGCTAAGAAGGTGTTTAGGGCTTTCTTTAAGCTGCTTGTGGAAAATTTATCTGTTAGCAATTGGAAAATTCCGTGTTTCCCTCCAATCGCTATGGAATTTCTTATTGGTAACAGGTGGGGACTACCCTTGGATCCCTCTAGATTTGAAAATTCTAGATTTATAGCTTGTCAAAATACTAAATGGAAACCTCCCCTAGTGGACTGGGGAAAGTTAAATTTTGATGGGGTTGCTAAAGGCAACCCGACTATGGCAAGTGGTGGTGCTATTCTCAAATATCACAGTGGGGAAGTCATTGCGGGCTTTTCAAGGGGATTGGGGGTGCAAACTAGCAATATGGTTGAAGCAATGGCTATGCTATGGGGGGTTAAAATTGCCCTCTCATTAGGGATAAAAAATTGCAGAGTGAAGATAATTCCAAACTCATAATTGACTTTGTGGAGGGAAAGGTTAAGGTGGGCTGGGCTATCAGTGATATTATCCACGACATCCAAAAACTTCTTTTAGGCTTTTACAATTATGTGCTATCTCATATTTGTAGGCAAGGAAACATCGTTGCTAATGCTTTGGCTAATTTAGGAATAAATTTCAATTCCCTGAGATGGAGAAACAAAGTGAATCTCCTGGAGAATATAAGAAGCCTTCTTTTGAAGGAGAAACAAAATATCACCCTTCCTAATGATGACAACCATTAGAAAACTTAGGTCATTGAATATATAATTTTATATATATTCTTTTTTATAATTCTTGGTTAAATCCCCATCCATTTGGTTCGTGGGGTTTATGGAATAAGAAGCTGGATTCGGTTAAGATGTAGCTTGTATGGATAAAGGGTAATGGTTTTTATTTGGTCATAAGACTATTGCGATTATTTCATTATCTTTGATTGATGTTGGCGGTGATGTGGACTATGTATGATGAGGTGGTGATGAGAGGGATGTGTGTCATGGGTAGAGTCATGATTGATTGGCGCTTGATGTGTGAGGAAGGCATTCCCCATTGTTGGGCCCTGTCAATTGTCTCGAATAATAATTATATATCTAAGGCTCTCAATCAAATAATTTTGTTTGAGCCCTTGGATAGGATTTGGTGGAACGAGTTCTATACTAAACCTGTATGAGAAAGACTCGAGAAGGACTATGCTTTGGAACAAGTTGATGTATTCCATAATCTCAAGGATACTCATCTCAGGCATGTATCATCATTTAATATACATCCCTTGTTTTCAATTATCTTTAATGATGACAATTATACTTGGATCTAGAAATTTCCGATTCAATTTGAGAAACCCCACTAGTTTTTTGCTTTGCCTTTCTTCCAAATTTCGTGGCTTTTTTGTAATTGTTTGCTACAGTATGGCCACTGGGGGAGGATTTTCACTATGGGCAGAGAAAGAGTGAGAATGGAGTTGGGCTCCTATGAGGAATTTAAAGATGACCCTCTGTTGTGGCACATTTGCATGGAAGGGGGGATTGCTTCGTTTCTTGAATGTCTCAATGGACATGACGAGAGTTTGTCCATACAATTTGTGAGCGCTTGGAACAAATGCCGGGTTAAAATGGGGGGCATTTCCTTTCAAGCATTTTCAAGCATTATCAAGCATTTATCATTGTCATTTATCAATCACAGGTATCATTTATCTTTGAGCATTTATCATTGTCATTGCATCATATCATTATTGTTCTTTCATAGTTTGTTGCTTTGAAGAGCAACCAACAATGAAGCAAATCAAGATCTTAGCTATGATGACTTTGCTTGTTATCTAAATTCTATATTCTTAGCCAAGATCTTGAACTTCATTGCATGATTGTGAGAGTGTGAGTTTTGCATTGTTGATATTTGTGATCCACATTTTCATCATTCACATTTCCTTATTATGAAGTATATAATGCTCGAAGGGCGGTTCAATTTTTTCTTTTTTCTATCATCTTCCTTTGCTCAACCATTTTAGGAATAAGTCTATTATTAGCTTCCTTCTTACTTACTTGTTATCCTTTATTGAATCTTTGGTTAAGGAAGCTTGGGATTTGTCGGCAAAAACCCTTGGAAAGCCTCCCATCCTCTCATTTTCAGGCTCTACCACTTCCATTTGGCTTTGTGTGCACCTAAGCATATTAGGGCTTGTTTAATTGATGAATCCCTATTGGATAGCTTGCTTGCTGAGAACCTTGCTGACTCGCCTATCGAGAAGTTTGAGACGTCACCTAATAAAGGGAAGAAGAAGAATGCCACTCCTCAAAATATCACCCACCTGCATGAGTCTAAAACTTCCACTCCTCATTCTAAGTCCACTAAAACCCTTCGCACCTCCACCCAAAAGTTCGTTGTGTTGAGTTTATATGAGCTAAAGAACAACCCCATCAAAAGCTTGGGTAAAAGAGGCAATAGTGGAGCCAAAAACCCCATATGCAAGTAGAAAAAGAAAACCTTGGTTAAATTTTTTGTTGAGGAAGCCAATTCTGAAGAGGAGGAGGTTGAGAATACTAATGCTGCTGAAAAGGAAGAGGTTAAAAGTGGGCTTGACATTTTAAAGGAGACAGACAACCCTAATTTGAGTGTTAGGCAGTCTCATATGCTGGCCAGCTGCTTGACCTCTAACTTTAGTTTGGATGAAATTTCAAGTGAGTCGACTGAGAGAGAGGAGAATGATGAAGAAAACAACAAGGATGAGGAAGAGGAGGAGGTGGATGCCGATATTGAGGGCTCGAGCCTGTTCCTTGAGCTAAATGTAATGCTGTTAGACTCCGAGGACTTGGACACCATTCCTCTCGTGCAACCTAACTAGGAAACATGCCCAAAGTGCATGTAAATTGTGGAGGACATTGCTGTTTTGAAGACTCGTGTTGATGATTTAGAAGGGAGGTTGAGAGGTATTTCTTGCTTTACCTTGAAAGTTATTCACCATTCGACGACCACTCTGGGTTCTGTGCTGAAAGATGAATTTAAAAATTCTGAAAGCAACAATGGAGCAAGCACCAGTTCTAATAAATGGGATCTGTTTAAATTCTTCAAGGAGGATTGGGAGAAAATGTCTGATTAATTTGGTGCTTTCTCAGTTTATGTTTATTTTATGTTTTAAAATAACTTTGAACACTGTTCTTTCTTTGCTGTTTTAGTGTTGTCTCTGTCCTGTGGCCTTTGAGTTCTTTTTGTCTATGTTGTTGGTTTTTTCTGCCTTGAGGGCCTTTTGTGTAAAGTGTTCAACACCATGAATTGTTGCTTATATTATCAAAAACATCTATAAAATTTAATCATGACAATAGTATAACAACAATATTTTAGTAGTACATAATAGCAGTTTAACCATGATAACAATGTGACAACAGTATATTATATAACAACAATATTTGATTGTTCAAATTTTTAAGTTTAAAGTTTATAAATTAAAGTTAAATTTAAAAACTCAAAGTCTCAAACTTCAAAATACAATTACACTGTCATGACCCTCTTTTTTCTACTCATAATCACTCTTTATGATTATTTGCTTTTTTTTTATGGTTGATGCTCACTTCATGTTTTCTTAAAATACATATATATATATTTGCGTAAGATGCCCGATGAAACTTATTTGTTGTTCTTAATTACTCTTGTTTATATCTAATTAGAATTAATTCTTGTCATTGCGGATTTAGACACAAACATATAATTCAATTATATATAATAACTATGTTATTTATTTCCCTGACGTATTTCTAGCACATAAAGAATATCGACGGATTCCTTAGAGTCGGATATATGATTAATCTAATCAAATGACAATGTTTATCATTAACAAAGAATACCAACTATCCTGAAGATGTCTTTTTCTGAAGTCACGTCTCTTGAAGTGGCCCGATCTTTGGGAAAAGACGTGTCTTTTGTTGAAGGGAGCGCTAAGATATTGTGGCCCTCTTTAAATACGCCTGGAGAAGATGGATGGAGGGAATTGAATAGAAGAATTGGTTTTTGGGAGCCACTGTATTAAAAGCAAAGTCTATTAATAGAAAGTGGTGTATCGATCTGTAGGAGACACTGCCATTGTTGCGAACCTGGTATGCACTGGAATACATAAGTATTTGTATTTAGAGTATTGCTGTTCAAAATAGTGATTCATTATAATTGATAGTAATAAGAGTCAGAACTATAGTAGTATGCATCTGCATTCTAAGTTATGTCAATCTACACCAAATTATTCTTCTTCTTCACTCAACATTTTAGGGAGGAAAGTGGGAAGCACACAAAGGAGAGCAGGTACTAGGGTCCCTTCGAGGTAGACCACCCTCCTTGGATGACTGCGGTCTGCCATTGAGGGCCGAGGGGGTTGTTTAACCGCTCTCGGGCTGAGAGGGGAGTGCTCTAAGGGCTTCCTTGTGTGTGCGAGGCCTCTTTGCTGTTAATGTTATAGCAGCTTCGGTAGCTCCTTCCAGCTCAGCTCCTTCGTGAAAATAAATTTGAATGATAGCCGTCGGCTATTCAAATTATAGTCATTGTTATTATTATTGTTCATCCTCACCTTGTATAGCCGACATGAGAAGTCATTTAATGTGTTGTTATGATTTGAGGCCGACCTCTTGTGAAGAGGCATGCATTTATCTAGGCCGACATTCTTTATGTTTGACTATGGCCGACATAAGAAGATACAAAGTCATCTTGATAATAAAAAATCTGTTGAGGCCGACTTTTATCTTATGAATTGTATTTGTGGCCGACCTCATGATATGAAGAGGTGCGACCTCTCCAAATAGTATATAAGAACATTCATCCATGGTAATGAGCTGAGGCAGTTTTGGCCATTCACACAAGTCGAGTTCGGTTAATCATATATGTCCTGTATCATAAAGGGCGAATAGATCAATCAAGTGCGAACTTCAGTTATTCATCAAGCAAGTTCGAATTATTCCTTCATTCAAGTGCGAATTCCTTCAAGAGCAGATTGCAAATTCCTTCAAGAGCAGACTGCGAATTTCTCTAAGTGCAGATAGCGAATTCCTTCAAGAGCAGATTGCGAATTTCTCTAAGTACAGATTCAGATCACAAGGAAGAACAGATTATCATCTGTTATTGCATCCAGAGTTGATGTTGGATATTGGCCTTGTATTGGCCTCATTGTAAAGAGAATTATTGCCATTACTTATATATAAAAGAGAGATCTTTGTTGCTGGGTTTTTCTCCCTCAAGAGGAGGGTTTTCCCAGGGTACATGCTGTGTTATCTTGTCTGATTTTTGATTTATTTCTGTGCATTTACATCTGATCATAAAATTCAACATTTGCCTCACCTACGATGTTGGTGATTAAGGAATGATAACTTGGAGTATCCTATATATTGTTAGTTGTTGAGTTCTAATGGTTGGATGCATTATTTTAAGTAGCAATAGCTTAATCAAAGAAGTTTTCAAGATTTCATTGTGTTCTTTACAAGTTAAATTTCTTATTGCATGAAGTATATTTGTGTGTTAAGAATAAACTTAAGTGGTCCCAAAAAGGGGTCATTACATACACTTCATTTGGGCTATCAATATCAAAAGAGCTATTTGTGTCACTTTTTGGCTGAAGTTGTGGTTCATCAAGTGGAATCTCGACCAATCTTGGTTCCACCTCCTCCTCATCAATTTTCCTAACATCTTTAGGATCAACATTTCAACGTGCCGTTGGAGTTTGTCCATACTTAGTAGTCTATTGATCTTGAAATCTCAAGGCACTATGAACTGCAACTAGCTTTTTCGCTTTTTAGATGATTAATTATTAATTAAGTTTTAGGTGATTAATATTCCTTTCGATTGAATATTCACCATTTTTCACTTTATAATTTTATACATCTTAGAGGGAAATTGAAATGTTTGTCATTCTAACTGTTCAACTTTGAGAATCATTAGATTGTAATTGTTGAACTTGCATATTTCCAAAGTCTTGAGTCATTATCTTATAACTGTACCTCTTAATTTGTAATGTCCCCATTTTGGAGGTAGTTTGATTTAATTAATTTAATTAATTAAGTTGTCCAAAATAATGATTTTTCATGAGGATGACTAATTAGTTATTTTAATTAAATTAAAAAGTGGTATTAAGTTAATTATTTATAAGGTTATCAAATAAATGAAAATTATAAGGTGACCTTATATTTAATTAATTTAATAAAGTGATTTGAATAAAAATATATCATAAAGTCACTTAATAAAAATAAAATAATATTCTAGAAGCTTCTTGAAGAATTGGAGAAAAAGAATAAATAGAGGGGTTGCCTAAGCTTCTAGACATCCAGATTTGAAATTGATATTTGATAATTCATCTTGTGGAGCCAAGGGTTTCTGCCTAAGTTACCGGTTCGAATTCGGGGACGGGTTCGGGTACGAAAACCCGGTACGTGGGTACGGGCAAATTTTTTTTAGGAGTTTGGGTACGTATGGGTACGTGTGTATATATATATATATATTAATATATTATAAATATATATATGTATTATATATACAAAAAAAAAGAGAAATATAGAGAATTGTAAAACTAAATCATTTCATAGTATGATACTTGATCATTGATCAATGCCAAATGCCAAAGATAAATATTAAATGCCAATTGATAGTTGAAAAATATTCAAATAAAATTACTGAATTACAAAATGTAGTTCATGAAACATTGAAACATGATTCAATGTTCATTGTTCAAGTGCTCATCAATCATCAAAAGGATTGTCAGAATCATCGTGACTTGGATTTTGAGTGGTTTGAACTTCAAAATCATCATCATTTGAACCCAAAGCGGATCCAACACCATGTGATATGTCATCAATATCACCCACATCATCCATAGTGGCTCTAGCAAGATCCTGAATGGTTGCATCCAAGTCAGTAGACTCGGGTGCTACATCCCAAAGCCTCGCTGCCCCCTGCCTGTATTGAGGATCCTTACGTGACAGAAGACGCAAATTGGAATGAATATACACTAAGTCTTCAGCTCTTTTTGCAGCCAACCGGTTACGCTTCACTGAGTGGATAAAGGAGTATGTACTCCAATTCCGTTCAGCGGCAGAAGAGCTTGCAACCTGGAGAGAAAACCAACAAAATTAAAAATAAAATAAAAAAATGCAAGATAAATTCAAGAATGTTAAGTGTTAAATTTTACAATGCAAGATAACTTGTGAGAGGATCTTGATTGCAAGAGGTTGGAGGTACATATAATCTTGAACATGGAGGTACCACCATGTAAGAGCATCCATTTTGTATTGGTCTCTAGCAACATAAGAGGTATGATTTTTTGATTTTCCTGTGATAAACATTCCAAATTTTTTCATGACACTTGTATGCACTTCTGGATCACTGAACATTCTACTAAATGCCGTCTTATACCCATTAGCAACTTCAAAATCTCTATATGGCGGTATTCTCCCTGGGATAGAAAGTACTTCAGTGGTATAGTACCTCGGAGATAGGGCATATGCAAGGAGGTGCAATGGAGTTGTCATCTTGTTCCAACGATGAAGAACAATTGCTTCCACCCTTTTGTACAAGGTGTCTTCAGGATCATTCTCTTTTTTTGTATTTCTATTTTTATTTTTTCCAACATTGTGTCCATGCTATCATAGACATCCCCAAGCATGGTTCATCTGTATCAGCAAACCGAAGCATAGACATGATAGGTTCGGTGAACTCCAATACATAATTCACACGATCCCACCAATCGTCATTCAAGATCAATGCCTTGACTTTTGGGCCCTCTTTGAATTTGATTGCTTCCATATACCCCATTGGTTGCTAATAACCATTTGACTCAATGCATCTTTCACCTTCACAAGTCGTCTCAGAACAATTGTGTGAGATGCAAACCGGGTCTCGGCAACCTAAGAACATGTTAATAGTAAGTTAATAACACATTTAAAATATGTAAATAATGCAAAAAGTTATTTTATTCAATTATGTAAAACATGACATAAATGATAAATGAAACTAAATAAATTAAATTTACCTTCAACAATTCCAATCTTGAAAAAGTTCTGAAAATTGCTTGTGACATATGGTGGTTTGTCACAAACATCTGGATCTCCTCAGACTTGGTATATTTCTTTCACCCACTCTATTTGGTTGCCAATTGCTTGCATCACCAAATTGAGGGAGTGTACGGTGCACGGTGTCCAAAAGATGTGCTCATATCTAGCCTCTACCAAAGCACCTGCAGCCCTGCAAACTTTTGCATTGTCCGTAATTACTTGGACAACATTTTCACTACCCACCATCTCTATGGAGTCAATGAGAATCCTGGAAATGAACTCTGCATCTTTCACTTCCCCTTCATAGTCAACCGCCCTCAAAAACATTGCCCCTTGGGGACACTGCAATAACATTAATCAATGGACGGTTTTGCAATCTTTCCATCCATCGAAACAATAGATACACCTGTTTCAACCAAGAATCTCTAATTGGTTTTAGTTGGGCCTCTAATATTCTCTTTTTGCAATAAGGTGGTACGCACCTTTTCATACCCAGGACTTGTGAAACAGGAGGTGCACTATTTATTGCTGACACCATGTCCGCCAATATGGTGATCTCACCAAGTTGAATGGAAGACCATTGGCATAGAGGCAACGTGCAATTTTTTCTTCAGCAATATCTCTTGCCTCCATTTTAAATGCCTTCTCTAATGGACCTCTCTTGCGGGTGGTGGTTTCTGGTTCTTCATCTTCTTCTTCCGTAGAGGGTATAGACAAGAAGGGATGTCTAGAGGGCCTAACTATCTGAGTGGGTAATGTTGTTTTTTTTCTTTCCGGAACTATAACTACTTTGTTTTCCTCTTGCAACCAATTGTCAGCATCTTCTTGTTCTTTTATAAATGCTGCTATTTGTACAGCAGAAAACCCCTTCTTATCTGGGCCCTCACACATATTAATCCCTTTACCACCAGGGCCCATAAAATGAAGTTTCACTCGGTAATAGGAGCTATTATATTGTGTATTGCAAAAATTACACTTCCAAACAAACCCCCCACCTCCAGGAATTTGTGAAATTCTTGTGGTATGACTCCATAAAGGAGATCCTTTATCAATTTTGAACTTTTGGCTTCCCTCCCCACCCACTGAACTTTGACTACTGGCCATTGTTGCAATCTATAAAAAAAATGAAAAAAAAAATATATACTTGAAAAACTTCTTCACAAACTTGAAAAAATCCATCAAAAACTAAGAAACTTAAAAAAATTCATCAAAAGATTAAAGAATAGGGTTTAAATGCATACCTTGAACACTTAAATCTCCTTTGTAGAAGCTATTTGCCACTCCACAATCGATCTCCTTCGAATGCAATCACCTCCCTTCAAAATGCTAAGATGGAGAGAGCAAAATGAGAGGTAAAAATGAAATGTTTTAGTGTTGAAAGGCCTCATATTGGGTCGTTTTAGGGTTAAGAGGCAAAATAATAATTAAAAAATTGTTTTTTTTAACTTTTAGGCCCACTTTTTAAGTGCTGGGCCGTGGGTTCTCCCAGGTACGCCCGGGTACGTGGCTGGTACCCCCGGGTCCGCGTACCTTTGGGCCAGGTACACGCTGGGTACGCACAGGGTGCGTGCCCAGACCTGTGGGTTCTCCCGGGTGCGCGCTTGCGTACCCAGCGCGTACCCACAGGCGAACCCGAATCGGGTTCGCACCCGAACCGGGTTCGAGGCTTGTGGGTACGAACCCTGCAACATAGGTTTCTGCAGATTGCTTCTTTATCATGGGAAACAAAAACTTCCTATGTATAGCATAACCGAGGGAGTGAAATATCTGTTGAAGGGTTGCAAAGTTGAGAAAGTTGCTTCAGACTTTCTACTTGTACTTCAAAGCAAAATTTCATGGCCTTTGGCCAAATTTTAGTTGTATTGATTTGAGGAAATCTATTGCAGATTTTGGAGACATTTTGGAGTTGGTAGTCTTCATATATTTGGCATAGAGGAGGTCGATTTGCATGCATATTCATCATATCAACACTCAGATTTAATTACAGTCATCATTAGTTTGCAGCAAGAGCCACGATTTTGCATGAAGAAGTCTCATTTGGTTTCGATTTGGCATGAGAGTGAGGCGCTTCATCCATGGAGGCTTGGCGACTTTACTAGAGGGTTGGGACGGTTGTTTAAGAGGCATCATCAGCTAATACTAGCTTCAGAAGAACCAGGTCACGTCTGATATAAATCTGCAGACAACAAGAATAGTACAATTTCATCTAGGTGGCTCTAATCTACATCGATTTCATTCTTGAGTTGGAGCGCTCAACTCAGGAGAGCTTGGGGATGATTTATGATGCTTGAGTGGAGTCTTAAGCGCTGCAAATTATTTTATATTTTCAGACTTTCAACATAACAGGGGTGGCTAGCAGTGAGCTACGATTTTTGATTGGAAGAGATTCATTTAAATTGTTGATGGTTGCTACTACATCTACTGTCAAGGGCGCTGCATTATGGCTAGGTTTCTTTTTTAATTTGGCTTTTCTCATTGCATATCAAATAGATCATTTGCAGCTGTAGGTGCACTTATACCAGCATTGACATAATTTGTTACCATTGTAATTTGCCAAGAGTCTTGGCTATATCATGAGCATTGTATTGGATAATTATATTGCAATAAGGAAATACAGATCGCTGGTTATTCTTAGTTGTCATTGTGCATTTAGTTTTCATTGGTACTCAGCTGAATAGTTGCATGCCAATTGTTTGACAATTTGTCCATTGGCTGTAGAAGTTTGTTTAGATTTAGCTAAGTCATCTATTTGCATCAGAAACACAAAAAAAACATATCTGCACTTCATGCTAGCTTATATTTCAGTCATTTGGCACTAGTTACTATCATATTTTATGCTCAAAAACTTCAAAAACAACAAACTGAAACTACAACAGCAAGTTACCACTTTGCAAGACAAATGTTTGACAATATTCCTTGAGCCAAAATTCAAGAGTTAAAGATCAGAAATTGCAAGGGATATTACATAATTTCTCTGGGAATATATTGTAATTATTTTGTTACTACGTTTGCATATTCTTCCATAACTTAAATTATCTTCAAGAATCTAATTAACAGTTGCTTCATGTATTCCCTGCAAAACAATGCTACCAATTTTATTATCCGAGTTCTTAAGAGGTTGATTCTAGAAAAAGAAATGTCATGTGGCATTCCCCTGGCATCTTGGAGACTCAGTTATGATGCAGCTAATGCCTTAAGTTCCTTGGGTTGTCAAGGAATCCATTCCCTTGCATCTTTGACTATCTTAAGTTTTTATAGTTGTGTCACTTTCTTGGTTTCTCGAGATAAAAAGTTCAAGTCTATAACAATAATGAATGTGAGCATCAAAATTTTTAAGATTGTGACACTATCTTGAGGTCTTGGGGAACTCAGGCATGCAAGCTAGTCAATCAAGAAAGCCAAGAAACAGGGAGCTTGATTCACAATATATTCCAATGATAACCCTAGTTGAACGTTTAGTTAGGTTTGTTAGAAGATTTGTCATTGATGTCAAGACTTGGCTTAATCAGACTATTGAAGTTGAATAATTCATTCTTGAGCTTAATGGAGTAAAATCTGTGGAGCAAGATCAAATAAATCTGTGTTGAAGATCAGATCGAAATTAAAGATCAGATTATTGCAAATAAATCTGTGTTGAAGGAATTGAATGTTATAAATGTATAAGAATGAATATCAGTCTCCTGACAATTGCCCGATTGTGAGACGCATCTCATGTTCTACAAAGGCATAAGCAATAATTAAAATCCTGTGTTAAGAAGATTGTGAGAAGTATCTATTAAGGAGATAAGCATCCTGCATTAAGAACTCAAATCTGTTATTAAAAAAGGAAGGCATGATTTAAGGCACGATTTAGACAAATCTAAAGAGGCACGAATTACTGAGAATTTGCTAATTAAAAAACGTTGATAATAAAAAGGCATGACTTAGTCAAATCTGAAAAGACATGAAGTGAAGATTTGCTAAGCACGAGTTAATCTAAAAGAAGATTTGAAAGGACGTCATTTACTCAAAAGAGGCGATTACAAGACAGCGACTTATCAGAGACTTAATTAAAAGTTAAGAGATTCGATTAAAAGATTAATGGAAATTGCTTTAAGAAAGGACGTGTTTTTGATGAAGGTGCTTTATGAAAAGACATGTTTTTTGAATGAAACACATCTTTTCTGGAACAGATGCAGATTCAAAAATAGAATGAAGTGTTGTTTATAAAATCCAATTGCTCCAAAAAGGCACGATTAATGAATAGTTAACAAGGTATGGTTTTGGAAAGACGCGTCTTATCTAAACCAAACAATGCAGCTCTAAAGTGAGTTTCAAGTTATTGAAGAGACGTCTTCTTTTGTGACTGAAGTAACCTAGGTACACCTTGAGTTAGGTTAGACTTAGGTTTAATTT
The DNA here is from genome assembly GCA_007258455.2 of Sequoia sempervirens. Lineage (NCBI taxonomy): Eukaryota > Viridiplantae > Streptophyta > Pinopsida > Cupressales > Cupressaceae > Sequoia > Sequoia sempervirens. The sequence goes on along the minus strand of VDFB02256683.1, from coordinate 33,507 downwards.
TCTTGGAGAGTTGGGATACTTAAAGATTACAATCACTTTAGAAAGCCCAAGGTGAGCTTAAGTTTGAGGGAAAAGTTTTAACCCTTAAGAAATTTGAAAGAAAATAAATTTAAGGTATCATTGATTAAAGCCTTGTGGGGGAATCTTAAGAGCTAAGGAAAAATACATAACTAATAGTGAAAACAAAAAGAGGTGAGAGTTTGAGCATCTGACTCAAAAGTTGAAAATAGAGCCTCACCAAAATGAAATAATATCTGAAGTGATTATTGAAGCTTGAAATTTTAAACCTTCAGATTTGCAGTGGCCTTGGTTCATAAAATTGTTCTTTTGGGCACAATTGGTTGGATTCAGGAACATGCTCTTTGACAACGTACAAGTTTAGGAGCATCTAAGCATGTAGATCTTAGGTTCATTTTTCATGATTAGGTATAAAAGCTTGTCTTGTCTTCTACATCATAACAAAAAGTCAAACATGAAATAAAAGAGATGTAAAGCCAAATGACACAAAATGTGTGAGCATACATCTTTCATTTGGAGGACTTTGCTCCAGCTCCATTGTAGAAACCCTAGTTTCCCCCTGACACTGCTCCTGACTGATGTCTGACGTTTTTTGAAGGTTTTTGAAGTTTTTTGATTTTTTTGCAATTTTTGTGTTTTTGATGCAATAGTGAACAGTACGGTTATTCTAGAAAATAATAATAAATTCTCTAAAAATACTAGATCTTCAATTTGCTTGAGAAATACAATAAGAAATGAAGGCGTTTCTTTTATTATTCAATTGATCTCCATATAACAATGTTCTGCTAACATGCAAAGACAAAATAATGATTTTTATCATAAAAACCTGGTAAAAACAGCTTGCTGAAGATGCACAAAATTGTACGGCTGTATAGATTCCTTCCTTTCTCCCTCCGTCTGGCAAGCTCAGAATGACCCAGTGATTTAGGCGCCTCCTTTAATGCAAACTGGAACCCACTAATAAAGGCGTTCCTTTTTATCTATTGAGTACGGCTCTTTCAAGAGGTACGGCCTGCTGTACTAAGTACAGCCTGTCAGATCAGCAATGAATGTTGTACGGACTTCTCCAAATATCAATGTTTGAATCTTTGAGATGGGCGCCTTGATGAACAAATACTGTCTGGATGCAAACAACTGAATAAACCTCTGAAGATATCAATTTCTCTGAAGCTCTGTAGTTTCCTCTGGATAAGAAAACCTCTGTTGGCAATAGATCAAGTGATATTGCACACTCTCTGAATTGCTTTCCGCTGGAGATGGCTCGTTCCCCAAGGAATTCGAACGCGAAACCCTAAAGTCTCAGGCTCAGATCAAAGTTGATCAGTTTCAATTCTCAATAATCTCATAATGGCACAAATCCCAATGCAAAACCCTCTTAAGGCTGAAAAGTGCGATTTCCTCAAGAATAGGGTTTTAATTAATATTTGACTTTTAATTTTCTTATTTCTCCATAGTTCTCCGTCAAATATTTAAATCATAAATTAAATGTCAAACTGGCCCCCTTTAATGATGGCGCACCCCTCAGTGAGAAATCACTTAAGTTATAATCTTAAATTATAACTTTATATTATAAACATTAAATACTTAATATTTAATTAATGTCATTAAATATTAATATCTTCCTCGTTTCTAACCCGATGACCGATCCGTCTGATGCTGACGAACTCTGAAGTGATTCCTGATGCCGCCAAAGCCATACTGCTAAAAATAGCAGTGGTCCCACACTGCCTGCCAGGAACTGCTAAAAATAGCAATTCTGCAAATAGTCTCCGATCGAGCCAGAACGAAAGACAACTGATCAAACTCCGCTGACTGAAGCTGAGCCAAACTCCGAAGTGACCCTCTATCCAAACAATTAGCCTACGAGGGTCGTGTGATAGGCCAATCCTGTCCTCTGAGAGATGTCACTGAGAAGGGGACATGACGGTCCGCCCCTCCTGAAATTGCTTGTCCTCAAGCAATCTCAATGCCGGATGCTGCAGAATCTCCTCGCTCTCCCATGTCGCATCCTCAACCGGCAAGTCTCTCCATTTTACCAGCTATTCCCTGATAGTCCTCCGACGCAACTGTCTCTTCCTGTACTCCAGGATGGACTAAGGTACTAAAATCAACTTTCCCTCATCATCTAAGGGAGGTAAGACTGCAGACGGTACCACACGATGACCTAACGCCTTTTTGAGGAGTGATACATGAAATACGTTGTGTACCCTGCTCTCTGATGGAAGCTCAAGCTCGTAAGCCACCTCGCCAACTCTCCTCAGGATCCTGAAAGGACCGTAATAACGTGGCTTGAGCTTCTCTGACCCACTCTTCCTAAGAGTGGATCGACGCAGGGGCCGCAAAGATGAGGTAAACCATGTCACCAACCTCGAAATGCCTCTCTCCGCCCTCCTCGACCGTGATAATCGTTTGCCGGTTCTCAGTCTTGGCAATATTCTCCTTTGAGAGCCCCTCATAGTGTCCTCGACTCTCCTCTCGCGAACTATCCTCCCCGCACTCGCACTCGCTATCGCCAAGAGGCAATCTAGGGAAACTCGGGCGCTCGCACTCCATATAGCCATGAAGGGGTGATATCCGGAATGGTCATATGGAATGTCGAATTGTAGCAATACTCGCACAAGTGTATCCATTTGACCCACGCCTTCTGCTGCCCTGCTATGTAGTTCCTGAGATATCCCTCCACCCACTTATTCACTATCTCTGTCTGCCCATCTGTCTGTGGATGGTAACTGGTGCTCGGTGTAAGCTCGGTCCCGCAAAGCCTGAAGACCTCCTGCCAGAAGTTACTCAGGAACCGACTATCTCTATCACTCACGATGCTCTGAGGCAACCCATGAAGTCTGAATATCTCACGAAGAACACCTCAAGCACCGTAATGTAAGTCGTGGATGATCGAAGAAGTGGGCATACCGTAGTCGATCTACAACCACATATATATGCAATCACTTTGGGCTTTGTGGGCAAGCCCGCGATAAAATCCATCGACAGCATTCCCACTTCCTCGCCAGAATCGGAAGTGGCTGTAGTAAACTCCGCCGTGAGTGTTCTCCGCTTGTTCTCATTGGGACAAACAGGCACTTCATCGCATTAATACCGGCGAACACTTCTGAGACCTTTCCCCATGTGAACCTCTCCCCAGATCACCAGAAGCTTTGAAGCAACCGGATGTCCTCATTGCGGGAATATCATGAAAGGCTCTCATAACCATGTTCTTCACCTCAGAACCGGGAATCAGGAATATCCTGTGCTTGTAAATGATCAAATCATTCACAAGTGTGTACCTGGTATCAACTGCTGATCCCTCAATAATACTGGAGGCCCAACTGTCCTTGGCATACTCTGCCACTATCAAATGCCTCCAATCCTCTGAAATTTGAACCATAGTGCCCAAGTACGGTCTCCGTGAAAGCGCATCTGCCACTACATTCTGAGTACCTTTGATATACGAAATATCAAAGTCATAAGCCTGCAGCTTGCTGACCCACTTCTGCTGTCTGTCGTTGAGATCTCGCTGCCCTAAGAAGTGTCGTAGACTGTTATGATCAGTCTTGATGCAAAATTTGCTGCCAACAAGGTATTGTCTAAATTTTGCCAAGGCATGCATAATAGCGAGCATCTCTTTGTCGTATATGCTATACAACCTCTCGGGTCCTCTGAGCTTGCGGCTCTCATAAACTATCGGGTGCTTGTCCTGCATAAGCACCGCACCAATGCCCTCACCTGATGCATCACACTGAAGCTCAAACGGCTTCGTGAAGTCGGGTAGTGCCAAAACAGGGCAAGTGGTCATTAACTCCTTGAACTTCACAAAACACTCATGTGCCTCGGAAGTCCAAACAAACGCCCCCTTTTTCATCAAGTCTATCATCGGGGCTGCATGTCGTGAATAGCCATTCACGAATCTGCGGTAGAATCCACACAAACCGAGAAACCCTTTCAACTGCGTCAGATTCGCCGGTGTGGGCCAATCAATTATGGCGCGGATCTTTTCAGGATCCATGCGCACTCCATCTGCACTGATAATATGACCAAGATATAACAATTCGGTCATCCCCAAGTCACACTTGGACTCCTTGGCGTACAAGGACTCCCTCTCCAAAATGCTCAACACTGTCTCCAAGTGTGCCAAGTGCTCCTGCCAAGTCCGACTGTAGATCAAGATGTCATCGAAGAAAACCAACACAAACCTCCTCAGCAATGCATGAAATACTCTGTTCATCGTCGACTGAAAAGTGGCTGGTGCGTTAGTGAGCCCAAATGGCATCACTACGAACTCGAAGTGCCCACAATGACATCTGAAGGCTGTCTTCTCTATGTCCTGCTCACGGACTCTAATCTGATGATAACCCGACCGTAAATCAATCTTCGTGAAATAACAGGCACCATGGAGCTCATCAATAAGCTCATCTATCCTCGGTATCGGGTATCTATTTTTAATTGTCCTCTTATTCAGGACCCTGTAATCAATGCACATGCGCAACGTTCCATCCTTCTTCTTCACCAATACAACAGAAGAGGCGAACGGTGATTTGCTCGGTCTAATATGACCCATAGCAAGTAACTCCTTTATAGTCTTCTCAATCTCATCCTTCAATCTTTTCGGATGCCTGTAAGGAGTTATCATGACGGGTTTCGCACCCTCCTCGAGCTCAATAATGTGCTCTATCCCTCTGTCTGGAGGTCTACCTGGCGGAATATCACTGAACACCTTGTCATGCTTGACTCTCAACTGCTGGATGTCCGGATGATACTCTGTCTTTTGCTGTCCCTCCTGTAAAGGTGCTAGATGACACTCTGCAGCCCACTCTACCATGTCGTGACGCATAAGCCGCTCCATTCGGCGAAAGGAAATTGTTTTAAGGTCGCTGTCCCGTATTGCCTTAAGGATGTGTGTCTTCCCGTCGACCTCAAAACGAATCTCCATATCCTTGAGACGAAGTGTTACCTCCTCCAATGAGTGTAACCACTTCATTCCCAATACCAAGTCAATGTCTCCCATATTAACAACATAATAATCAGCCTTGAACTCATAGTTGTTCAGGCGTAAGGGGAGATCTCTGATCATGCGCTCACATCTCAAAGTGTACCCATCTGCCACTTTGACTCTGATGCCCTCGAAGTCCTCAGTGATAAGTCCTCGTTTCTCAACGAATCTAGCATCTATAAAATTATGCGTGGCTCCTGTATCCAATAGGGTGATAACCCTCTGACCTGCTAATACACCACGAAGCCTGAAAGATCCCTCCTGCTGGATGCTAGACAAACGGGCCTCCTGTACCTGAAGCTCGGGCTCAATCTCTGCTCTCTGCTCTGGAGCCTCTGACTCTGAATCATCTGTATGCTCTGGCTGATCAGAATTTTCTGATTCTGAGTCCTCATAGTATGCCCACATAACACGATTTGCCTTGCCCTTAGGTCTTAGAGGACAATCGTGACTGGCATCATACGGTCCCTTGCAGTAGAAGCAAAGCTTCTTCCTGCGAAGGTCGTTCAGGGCCTCACGATCTAAAGGTGGGAACGCTGATTTTCCTTTAGAATCGTTTTTATAATCTGATTTGTCCTTGTTATAATCAGATTTTTCCTTGTTTTTATTAAAGCCCTTATTGTCTCGGAACGATGAAGAACCTCTGGAGTTAAATTTATTTGTCGGGGCTGCAAACTCCATGTTACGTGCTTTCTTCATCGCCTCCTGTAATGATGGAGGATCAAAGGCTTTGATCCAGCCTCTAAGTGGCTCGGTCAAACCCTCCATAAAGAGAACTACCAACCGCCTCTCTGATATGCTCGAGACCATGACGGATAGTCTCTGGAAATCACTGATATATGCCTCGAGACTGCCACTCTGCCTCAACTGTGCTAAGTCTCGGAAATAGGTTTCCGGATCCTTCCGGTCAAACCTCTCTACCAATCTATCCACGAACTCCTGGTAGGTAGTAATCCTGTCGTGCTGTAAGGTGACCATGCCATGGTGCCACCAGTCGTATGCTACTCCCTCGAGGTGCAGTGTAGCATATCTAATAGCGTCTCGCTCAGCCATCGGACGCAAAGTGAGGAATGTGTCAAGCTTGCTAATCCAAGCTTGGGCAGTCATCTTCCCACTACCATCAAACATCGCCAAATTAAGTCTGTTAGTTGCATGTTTGAGGTCATTATTCTGCTGCCGGGGTCTCCAATCCTGTCGAGCCCTGTTATGTTCTCACCTCTGTGTAACAACAAAACGGTCAAAAGAGATCCGCTTCTGACGCAGGAGGTATCAACTCCCACTCCTCGTTCGCTGCCATAAGGTTATCAGCAAACAAATCCTCGTGCTCATCACCTGCTATAGCCTCATCGGGCTCCTGTCTCGTGAAAGTAGGCCTCGTAGGCCTATCTGCTGTCCGTGACACTGTCCTAGGAGCTCTCCGTGACTTCGGCCACTCCGCCATCACACGATGTGCGGTGACGGCCTCCTGAGTCCCTAATCAGAGCCACTGGCTAACCCGCTGCACACTCACGATCGGCTCTCGACTCCGCATATATATCCCCTCGAAAGTGCGCAGTAAGACCTCAAGATCATCCCCGGGATCCCTCAAGTATTCTGTGGATCTTCGCCCCTGTGATATCAGATCTCTTAGCTCCGGTTATTCCCGCTACCATGATATCCGCCGTCAGCTCAAACTGCCTTCAACTGCTGCACGTCTACGTGTATAATACCTGTATGTGTCAAATTCCTCTGGCTGCATGTGATGGCTAAACCCTAAGGATGGCAGGATTTAGCTCTGATACCACTGTAGAAACCCTAGTTTCCCCCTGACACTGCTCCTGACTGATTTTTAGGTTTTTCTGATGGTTTTTGGTTTTTTGCAATTTGTTTTGTATTTTGATGCAATAAATGAAAGGTACGATTTTGACAATAAATTGAAATAAATTCACTAAAATTTAAATAACTCTGGAAACTGAAGGAAATGGATGCCAGTACGTTTATTTGATCTTTTCTACTGATTACAGAAATACCCAGATACATGCAATGAATTAAATAAAGAATTTTCAGTATTTTTGGAACCTGGTATTTGCTGCTACAGAAGTACAGAAATGTACGGCTGCATTAAATGAAGTCTCCTCCCTTCTGTTTGATGATGCCAGATGCCTCCAGCAACCCCAGCGCTTGAATTGATGCCAACTGGAAACTCCAATCAAAGGCGTTGCTTTTGATTTGATGAGTACGGCTTAATGACAGAAGTACGGCCCTGACAGAAGTACGGCCTGTCAGAAATCAGAAATTAATGTGGTACGGCCTCCTCCCAAATCACTGTCTGATGCTCTGTAAATGGTGCGCCAAGTTGTATGATGGTCTCTGAATGCAATCAACTGACAAGAACTGAAGATATGAATTTCTCTGAAGCTCTGTAGTTTACTCTGAATGAGAAAACCTCTGCTGGCAATAGATCAAGTGATATTGCACACTCTCTGAATTGCTTTCCGCTGGAGATGGCTCGTTCCCCAAGGAATTCGAACGCGAAACCCTAAAGTCTCAGGCTCAGATCAATTTGATCAGTTTCACAAAACTCAATATTCACATAATGGCACAAATCCCAATGCAAAACCCTCTTAAGGCTGAAAAGTGCGATTTCCTCAAGAATAGGGTTTTAATTAATATTTGACTCTTAATTTTCTTATTTCTCCATAGTTCTCCGTCAAATATTTAAATCATAAATTAAATGTGAAACTGGCCCCTTCTGATGATGGGCGCACCCCTCAAGGCAATCACTTAAGTTATAATTTTAAATTATAACTTTATAATATAAACATTAAATAATTAATATTTAATCAATACGATCAAATATTAATATCTTCCTCGTTTCTAACCCGATGACTGATCCGTCTGATGCTGACGAACTCTGAAGTGATTCCCGATGCCGCCAAAGCCATACTGCTAAAAATAGCAGTGGTCCCACACTGCCTGCCAGGAACTGCTAAAAATAGCAATTTTGCAAATAGTCTCCGATCGAGCCAGAACGAAAGACAACTGATCAAACTCCGCTGACTGAAGCTAAGCCAAGCTCCGAAGTGACCCTCCATCCAGTCTATCGGCCTACGAGGGTCGTGTTATAGGCCAATCCTGTCCTCTGAGAGATGTCACTGAGAAGGGGACATGACAATATCATATGTAGATTTGTCCTGTCTCTATTTTGTCCTGTATCGTCATAGGATAAAATGCTTTCAAAGACTCCTTTTTGAGTATGTATACTCCATGTAGGAAGTAAGAAAGGGACGTGAGTATTATATAATCCTTAGCGCCGATGGTCAACTGTTATCGCCCAGAATAGAGGATACGTTGACACCCGAAATGAACCTGTAACACTCAAGAATTCTTCTAATGGCATTCAGTTTGCTCCTGATGCGTGAACAGAGTATTATCGGGGATAGCTTCTTCCCGTTCAACTTTGAACACGCTCAAGTCTCCAAGAATTCTCCATGAATAAGAATATCGATGGTAGCAATGATGTTAATGAACATATGCATACCCGATAAGTCTCCAGATTATAACTGAAAGCTTTGCTGAAAGGAGACTCATGAACTCACGACAACATTGAATATTAGTTCCCGTGATAATGCATTTACTTTCCGCACTTCTTTACATGGCCCGATTCAGGCTTGAATGCGGAACTCTTATTCTGATCAATGAAAATGTCCACTAATACAAGCAATCGAGTATATCAATAGACTTGTGCAAATAGAAAGAGCGCCCAAAGTAGACGCGTCATAGTAAGCACACCCCTGATTCTCCACCAAATATAAATACAGATGTGATAAAAGGGAAATGAAGGCAATGTTGATCAACCGATATGGAAATATCTGCAGAGAAGAGAAATACCGGCCACCTCGACTGTTAATTTTTCAACACCATAGTATATGAATCTGATATATCATGAAATATGATACTTCTTGTTGCTCATAGAAGAAATGCAACCTCAATAGATTCGAGCACTTGTATTTGTCATCTATATTCTATAATACATAAACCACATCAGGGGCTACGTCCTTCTGTGGCTCAGAATTCTTGAGATTCTTCTGTTCTTAGAAAATCCCAATGTAGAAAATCCATTCAAATCTTCGTGATATTTCTGAGTTCACCCAAATGCCTTAATAAAGACTACCTGTAATGTCCCCTTCCTAGGCAGTACAGTTGATTTAGGGGTTAGCCTATTACGTAGACCTTCGTAGGCTGACAGATGTGATTAGGTCACTTGAAGCAGTTATCCAGCATTTGGGAACATCACTCCAGCAGTTGATTCAGGTTTGGGCCTTTGCGGACACTTACAGAGTGATTTATAGATACTTACTATTTATAGTAAGTCAGGCACACAGGAGTTGCTATTTTTGGCAGGGCACTTGATTCAATTGGTTAGCTCAGTTTCGACCCGGTTTGATGATTTGATGAGCAAACAAGGATTATTAGAGCATTTAATAATAATTAAAGAGATTATTAATTTGACTTTATAATATAAAGTCATTTTAATGAAATATTAAAGTTATTATTAAAATGGCGAATTATAAATTATTTTAATACTTTATAATGAAGGGGAAAATTTAATATTTAATGAGTTTAATACTCATTAATAAAAAGGACGCCATTTATTAATAATTGGCCTAAGTATTTCAAAAGGGCGAATTATTATATTATTAAATGCAATTGAGCTGATTTTTGTTGAAGGGTCGACTTTTTGAGAGAAGATATATATTTCTCCAAGACAAATCGAACTCATTATGTTATGATTATTCTAATTTGTCTTTATTTCTCTCTGAGATCATTGGGGTTTGCGAAACTAGGGTTTTTGCAGATCATCAGGTTTTGAAGAACGTTCCCTCTTCAGAATCAGGCATACTGAGACTGTGCAATACCAGTTTAAGCTTGTCAACAGCGTGGCTTCATTCAAAAGTCAGACAGAGCTTATTGTGAAGATTTTTTATCAGGGATTTGGGTCGAACTTTTCCAGAAGGGCTTCATATTCAATGGTGACTATCTCTTGATTATTTGGCACACTTACCAAGAAAGTATGGATATCTCACTTGAAGGTACAGGCTGTACTTCTGCTGCAGCAAAGGCCGCACTTCATCTCCAGACCAAAACGCCTTGCTTTTTCATCTTCTGGTTTCATCACTTTGGACGCCTAGGGTTTCTGGAGCATATGCATTGATTTCTGGATCAGAGGATTGCTTATCTCATTCAGCCGTACCATTTCAGGCTCCTTCATAGGCGACTGCAAGCTTATTCAGGTTCCTTAATAAATAGCTTGCCTTTTTATTGTATGTCTGAATCTCGCAGTTGTATTTATTCTGGAAGGTCAATAAATCATCTAGAATCAAAATCTAACCTGTATTCTGTAGTTTTTAATCATCTGGTATTTTATTTTATTTTTTCAAGCATTTCCTTGCAAAATCGCAATGTCTTTTATTGCAGAAGAAACCACCAAAAACATCAAAAATTACAAAACAAACAAAAAAACGCATTCACAGTCAGAAGATTTGGGTTGAGAGACGCCTGGTCTCTTACAGTGGTATCATTGCACAGTTTTCCTACCATCCTGTGCTTTTTCAGTTATATGTGTGGTTTTTCGATGCTTTTTCATGAGTAGAGATATTATTTTCTACAGTAAGGGTAGAGGAACAGGCAGAATCGAGGATTGGACAGGTCCACCTATTCCTAAAGGTGAGACAGTATCAGGGGTTCTGGGTATTCACAGATCCAGTTCCAATAGTAGTGAGAACAGTGTCACTACACTGATGGCAAATCGTGAGATTCTTGCAGAGACACATAGGGATCCAGGGAAAGAGCATGTTGGAGGCGATATTACTGATGAGGAGTTTAGACGCAAGCATGATAATATGATGGACATGATGTCTCAGTTGATGGGCATGATGAGGCAATACCTTCAGCCTCAACAGCACTATATTTAGGTAGGACAGACGAGTGGGCATAGACCAACCATTGGTGTCAGTACAGCGGCAGTCGTCACCTATCTTGCATGAGCGTAGGTCGGGACAACCTGCATTCATATTTAGAGAGGCACCTTCGACTCTGGAGGCAGAGTAGCAGGGTCATTATCATGAGTTTCAGCCACACCATGGCATGTCAGTGGCAGATGTGACTAGATTTTATGGAGAGTATTCGACATTGGCACCTGAGATCAGGCAGTCTTTAACTTTTCATGAGTTTATGGACGTGCGTAAACCCAGAGGGGGAGGTAGATTTGACCGCAGAGCTCCTCAGCACCAACAGCCACAGCCACAGCCATAGGTGAACAGGGATCTTCAGTATGCAGTCAGCAAGATTATCTTGCCTTACTTTGATGGTTCTGATAAGAGTTCAGCGAGGTCTTGGGTACATAATTTAGACAATTACCTATCATTGAGACCTATGCAGGAGGACGAGGCCATTAAGTTTGCTACATTGCATCTTGATGGGTTGGCGCATGACTGGTGGCATTACGGCATGTACACATTTGGTCATCACGCAGTTACTACTTACCAGGAGTTCACCAACAGGCTCATAGAGCGTTTTGACAAAAAGGATCCAGAACTTTATTTTAGAGAGGTAGCTCTGCTCAGACAGACAGGTAGTTTGGATTCCTACATCGGTGAATTTCAAAGGGTTGCAGTCATGGTGACAGGCATTTCAGAGAGGAGACTTGTTATTCTCTTCGTCGAGGGATTGTTGGAGCCGATGAGAGGTTGGGTCAAGGCATTTGATTCTCCTACTTTTCAGGAGGCCATGAGGAAGGCACGCAATAAGGAGCTTGCAACACCTCGCAGCAAGTTCTCTTCAGACTCAACACCTTATACGAGGCCTAATAGATCATTTGACAGGAAGAGGACATTTGACAGGAAGAGGGATCCACCTGATCCTAAGAAACGAAATGCACCACCATTTGACAGGGAAACATTAAATGATTTACGCAAGAAAAAGTTGTGTTTTTGGTGCAAGGCACCTTATGAGGAGAAGCATGTATGCCCTCTTCGTCCCAAAGTGAAAAATAACCAGATGGAGTGGTTTTATGAGGGTGAAGAGCAATCTAATCTGTTAGATCAGCAAGCTGATTCAGAGCATTCAAATGATGAAAGGCCTGAAAATGATGGTGAAAATGGAGGAAGAAAGTTATAGGAGGCACATTTGACTAGTCTTCAGAGAGATGGATCTTTTAGACTACGTGGGCTCCTAGCAAGTCAGAAAGTGATCACTCTACTTGACATCGGTGCTACTCATAACTTTATTGATGCACGTTTGGTAGAGAGACGGGGTATACAGACAGAGGAGTTTGAGGGTATTCGAGTTAAGGTGGCTGATGGGTACACCCTCAATGTGATAGAAAGATAACAGATCTTCTGATGCGGCTATGTAATGTCCCCAATTTTGCGAGCATCAGAGTTTAGTGGTTTTAGCCTATTCCTGGCCCTCGTAGGCTAATATGTCTAGTTAGAGGGTCTCTTTTGGCGGTGATCAGAGGAATCTCCCCTTCAGCATCTCGTGTGGGTTCAAGTAGCCTTCAGTTGATTCAGTTTCATATACTTACTATTAATAGTAAGTCAACCAGCAAGCAATTCTATGTATAGCAGGGCACCTAAAGTTCACATGTTGGCAGTGTCGATTCCCAAATTTAGTTGAGTTGGTGAAATAAGGAGTTTTGCCTAAGTTATAACGTTTAATTATTATTAAAGGTGACTTTAATAATAATTAATATTTTAATATTATATTATAACATTATATTTGCACTTTATGACTTGAGGGTCCATTTATCATTAAAAAGGGCGCCATTTTAATTAATTACTTGGGCACCAATTTCAAGGACATATTTTAATATTCCAAAGTGCAAACATTATATTATTTTAAAATGATTTAAAAGGCAGATTGGAGGGGATTTGCCTATTATCTTTTATCCCACATTGGTGAGAAAAGTGTATGAGCTCCTCCAAAAAAAATATAAAAGAATCTTAAGGGGCTCATTTGGAGATATTCAAAATTGATTATTTGATATTTGTTTGATAATTTCTCATTGGCGTTTGGGGAAGGGAGCCCAAGGGTTTCTGCCAGCGTATCGGCTTTGGAGAAAGAAAACTCTCCATTGTATCAACATTCTGAGATTGTGGAATATCAGTTGAAGGTGCTCACTGTTGGCTTCATCCAGAAGTCAAGTCTATGCTTCATCAGATTTATTGCTTCAGATCTAGAGGACATTGTACTTTTGGGTATGCACATATTTGTAAAAGCTTTGAAAGAAAATCAATAAATTAATTGCATTGTTGCAGTAGGGTTTATGTTTACATTTCTTGTATTTGTTTTCTTGACTGGCAATCTATGAGAAAATACGAAAAAATTACAAACCCTTATCATTTAACATAAAAACAAAAGTAGAGACAGGTAGGTCTCTTATAGGCTAAACAACTATGAGTTCAAGACTGAATTCTATGTTGTTAGTATGGGAGATACTGATGTGGTACTTGGGATGGCATGGCTTCACGATTTGGGTGAGTTCACACTCAATCTTCGAGACATGGCGATGAAGTTCAAGGTAAACGGGAAACCACCTGTCATCAAAGCCATCAGAGAGAGTAATCTGAGGATGGTATCTTACAGACGGATGGAGAGACTCATTCGACATGATATGGTAGATTGGGCTGCAGAGTGTATGTTATTACCAGCACATCAGGAGCAGCAGAAGGTCGAGTACCATCCTGACATTCAGATACTGAGGACTAAACACTCTAAAGTGTTTAGTGACATTCCACCTAGCAGACCTCCAGACAGAGGCACTGAGGATATCATCGAGTTGGAGGAGGGCGCAAAGCCCATTATGATCACACCCTACAGACATCCGAAACGCCTCAAGGATGAGATAGAGAAAACAATCAGTGAGTTGTTGGCTATGGGGCATATCAGACCTAGCAAATCACCTTTTGCTTCATCGGTCGTATTGGTGAAGAAAAAGGAGTATTGGTGAAGAAAATGATGGATCACTTCGAATGTGTATAGATTAACGCCAGCTCAATAAGAAAACAATTAAGAACAGGTACCCGATACCTCGCATCGATGAGTTGATTGATGAGTTGCACGGTGCTATCTTCTTCACGAAGATTAACTTGAGATCTGGGTACCATCAGATTCAGATGAGGGAGCAGGACATAGAGAAAACCGCTTCTAGATGCCATTGCGGTCACTTCGAGTTCTTGCTTATGCCTTTCGGTCTAACCAATGCACCTGCTACCTTTCAAGCTACCATGAACAGGGTCTTTAGTTCTCAGCTACGGAGATTTGTGTTGGTCTTCTTTGATGACATTCTGGTGTACAGTAGATCATGGGAGGAGCATTTAGCTCATTTGGATACAATTCTGGGTATCTTGGCTGAGGAGTCCTTTTATGCCAAGGAGTCCAAGTGTGAGCTAGGCATGGTTGAGTTTTATCTTGGGCACATCATCAATGCCAAGGGAGTTAGTATGGACCCTGAGAAGGTCCGAGCTATAGTTGAGTGGCTAGTACCAAAGAACCTCACACAGCTCAGAGGATTCATCAGGTTGTGTGCTTTTTATAGGAGATTTGTTAGTGGGTTCTCACGTCACGCCGTACCCCTTACTGGTTTGACAAAAAAAGGGGCTTTTTCTTGGTCACCATAGGCTCAGGAGTGCTTTGACAGGTTTAAGGTGATAATGACTTCATGTCCGGTGTTAGCATTACCAGACTTTACGAAGTCATTTGATTTGTACTGTGATGCTTCAGGAGAGGGCATTGGTGCCGTTTTGATGCAAGAGAGACACCCTATTGCTTTTGAGAGTAGGAAGCTTAGGAGACCTGAGAGGTTTTATAGCATCTATGACAAGGAGATGTTAGCCATTATGCATGCTTTGGCGAAGTTCAGGCAATATTTGGTGGGCAGCAAGTTCAATGTGCGTACAGACCACAACAGCTTGAAACACTTCCTTGGATAGCGAGAGCTAAATGAGAGATAGCAAAAATGGGTCAGCAAACTGCAGTCATATGATTTTGACATCACCTTTATTAAGGGGAAGCAAAATGTTGTAGCCGACGCCTTGTCTTGAAGACCTCAATTGAATGCTATGGCATAGATCTCCGAAGATTGGAGGCATCGGATTATTATAGAGTATGCTAAGAACCCATGGGCTTCTAGCATTGTTGATGGGACAGAGCAAGATAGTAGGTATACCGTTGTGAATGACTTGATCATTTATAAGGGGCGGATTTTTCTGGTTCCTGATTTAGAGTTGAAGGATACAGTTCTGAGAGCCTTTCATAATCTTCCTATGATGGGCCATCCTGGTTATTTCAAAACATATAAGTTGGTACGGGAACGGTTCACTTGGAAAGGGCTAAAGACTGATGTTCTTCAGTATGTATGAGAGTGTTCTGTGTGTTAGCAGAACAAACAGGAACACACATATCCTGTTGGATTGCTTCAGCCACTTCCGATACCTGATAGGAAGTGGGAATGCTTATCAATGGACTTTATCACGGGCTTGCCGAAAGCCCAAGGTAAATGATAGGGAGGCTGCAGGAACTCAATCACACTGTTTTGGAAGCTGCAGGAAGCAATCACAGTTTCCTGCGCTAGGCCTTGTCATAGACCTCCTTGGTGAAATTACTGTTCCACCTTAACCTATAGGAGCTCTACCTTGTCTAAGTTCCCCTGGTTCTCCTGCCAACCTCACTATCTTAACAAATTTTGAACCACCAAATCAATCCCTGGTTCAACGCTTAATTCTCCTTGGCCCTTAATTTGCCCTAAAGACCAAATAAACTCAACCTTCTTCTAGGTTCTTGCAGGGGTTAGAAAAGGTTACAAAGACTTCAAAATGGCTTGTCTAGGGTTCTTAGATAGCCACAAGTTTCTACCTTACCATCGCTTTCACAAGATATTCTCTTAGGGTTTGAAAGGCTAGTAGCCTTTGAGCCCCTATTAGGTCTTTGAACAAGGGTAAATTGCTTTTCCCTCCTAAACCCACCAAAGGACTTAGGTTCTTTACTTAGGTAATGTGTTTCCCCTGTCTACACCTTCAAGATTTCTAGGGTTTTAGTCTTCCTAAGGCCGTGTGCTGTCCAAACACCAAATTGGTCAAGCAGCTAGGTTTCTAAACTGCTCAGAAACAGTTTTAGGACTGGTGAAAAGTTCTCTTAAATGGATTGCTGGGCTCTCTTCCTTATCACCATACATGGCCAAGACCTTCCTCTAAATTCTCCAAAAAGAATTTTTCAAAAAGCTCTTCTCCCCTGCAAGTTATTAACGTTGTCCTGCAGCCCTTCCTAGCCGGGCTCTCTACTGGCTCGCCTAGGGCAAGGCGTTTCTCCTAGCTCCTGCAACCAAAGAAAACCTAACACCTACCATATTTATACCTACCATATTTACAAGCACGGAGCCTAGGCACATTTCCCAAAAGGCCTTACAATTTGTACGGTGGGAAGGCGCCCTAGGACTCCATTATTAAAACAGCTTGCTACAGGACTGAAAATGACAGAAAAACAAAGTATTTACAATCTACAGATGGAAACAATCTACCAAAGCAAAAGAATGGTACACTAAGCTTGTATATGACTACTACTACATTCTACCACAAAGAAACAGTAAGATTCAATCCATTGAAGCTCAACAAGAATGCAAAGAACAGGAAAACTGTCTTTTTGAATGCTTTTTCACCAGCTTCACAAAATGCCACTTCAAAAATAAAACATCTAACCTCTTTCCAAAGTCGAGGCATGCCTTAAATAGGCCTCCGAAGCAGTTTAGATGCTTGGGTCGGGCTTCAAGATGACCTAAAAACAACCTTTGTAAAACCCGCTGTGTTTTCAGACACCTTGCCAACACTAGACAACTTAACATAATGATGTTGTACAACTATTTAGCCCTTGTTGCCTTCTTTCCCAAAGTTCAAAAACACCCTAAGCACCTAAAATAATGGTCAACATGACCTTATGATAGCACAAGAAAATTTAGACTTCAAGTAAAACTCCAGCAATAGACCTTTCCCAGGTGCTCCTGCACCAGTAAAGATTGTATTTACGTAGTTGTTGATCGGCTGACAGAATATGCACACTTCTTTCCGATCACCACTACATTCACAACATCGCAGACTGTAGAGCTTTTCTTCAGAGAGGTATTCAGGTTACATGGTTTGCCTCAGACTATAGTTAGCGATAGAGACAGTCGGTTCATGAGCAACTTTTGGCAGGAGTTGTTAAGACTTTGTGGGACCAAACTGACACCTAGTACCAGCTACCATCCACAGACAGATGGACAGACGAAAATTGTCAATAAGTGGGTGGAAGGATATCTGCGCAATTATATAGCTGGACAGCAAAGAGTTTGGGTGAGGTGGATATACCTCTAAGTATTGTTATAACTCTACTCACCACATGATCAGACAGATGACATCCTTCATGGCGTTGTACGGGTATGAGGTGCCCAACCTTTTGGATTTGGTGTTGAGTGATAGCAGAGTGCCTAGCGCAGGTTATATGATGCAGGAGTAGCAGGACATTTTGAGGTCTCTCCTAGACAATATCCAGCGGGCACAGAATCAGCAGAAGCAGTATGTTGATCAGAAAAATGTTGAGTGTTCCTTTGCAGTGGCTGACATGGTGTATCTCATCTTACAGCCGTACCATCAGTCCACTCTACAAAAGAGTGGTGCAAAGAAGTTGAAACCTCGTTACTATGGTCCATTTCGAGTTATCAAACGAGTGGGCGAGGTTGCATATGAGGTGGATCTATCGGCGGATACCAGGGTTCATAACGTGTTTCACGTTTCACACCTAAAGAAGGCGTTGGGTCAACATGTGATTCCCTCTCCAGTACTGCCACCCCTTGATGAAGAGGGGAAGTTGATATTAGTGCCTAAGGCCATCCTTGCTGTTAGAGAGAGACATCTTCGGAGGCGGGTCATCAGAGAGTATTTGATTAAGTGGAGAGACTTGCCAGTTGAGGATGCTACATGAGAGTCAGAGGAGATTTTACAGCATCCAGAGCTGAGATTGGTTGAGGACAAGCAATTTCAGGGAGGGCGGACTGTAATGTCCCCTTCCTAGGTAGTACAGTTGATTTAGGGATTAGCCTATTACGCAGACCTTCGTAGGTTGGCAGATGTGATTAGAAGGTCGCTTGAAGCAGTTATCCAGCGTTTGGGAACATCACTCCAGCAGTTGATTCAGGTTTGGGCCTTTGCGGACACTTACAAAGTGATTTATAGATACTTACTATTTATAGTAAGTCAGGCAGGCAGGAGTTGCTATTTTTCGCAGGGCACCTGATTTAGTTGGTTAGCTCAGTTTCGACCCGGTTTGATGATTTGATGAGTAAACAGGGATTATTAGAGCATTTAATAATAATTAAAGAGATTATTAATTTGACTTTATAATATAAAGTCATTTTAATGAAATATTAAAGTTATTATTAAAATGGCGAATTATAAAGTATTTTAACACTTTATAATGAAGGGGAAAATTTAATATTTAATGAGTTTAATACTCATTAATAAAAAGGATGTCATTTATTAATAATTGGCCTAAGTATTTCAAAAGGGCGAATTATTATATTATTAAATGCAATTGGGCTGATTTTTGTGAAAGGGTCGACTTTTTGAGAGAAGATATATATTTCTCCAAGACAAATCGAACTCATTATGTTATGATTATTCTAATTTTTCTTTATTTCTCTCTGAGAGCATTGGGGTTTGCGAAACAAGGGTTTCTGCAGATCATCAGGTTTTGAAAAACGTTTCCTCTTCAGAATCAGGCATACTGAGACTGTGCAATACCAGTTTAAGCTTGTCAACAGCGTGGCTTCATTCAGAAGTCATACAGAGCTTATTGTGAAGATTTTTGATTAGGGATTTGTGTCGAACTTCCCCAGAAGGGTTTCATATTTAGTGGCGACTATCTCTTGATCATTTGGCACACTTATTAAGTGTTGTACCCAAAACCAAAATTTTTTCTTCACTAAGGCATTTTGCTTAATTGAGTCTTAATCTTGTTAAAGTGATGTCAGAAGGTCGTTTTTGGGGTTTTTAAACATGGAGTTGGTGTTAGTGTCATGTCAGTCTGTTACTGAAGAAATTTAAGAAAAGTGAAAATTTGAAGGAAAATCATCAAAATTTTCTATCTCTGGAGAGGGGAGCACATTTTTAAAAGGGCGCCCTATCTTTTAGGGGCTCAGATCCTTTTTTTAGGGTTTGTCACCTCCAACAGACATTTGTCCGGTATCACGTCAGCTTCACAATGGGCTATTCAGCCTGCCAAACAGACTTGTTTCGTGCAAGTTATGGAAGATATAGCGCAAAACGAGAGGAGAGCCAAAATTGGCTAACATTGGAAAAAAGAGCAGCTTTTGAAAAAGGCGCCCATCTTTTTGAGGTGTCAAATGAAGGTTTTTGACTAAATGCCACCCAAGATGTTTGTCTCACATTTGTTCAGGCTTCGCGACGCATCCGTCAGTGGGTGAATCTGAGTTGCAGAAATGCCTAAGCCGGAGGTCAAACATGGGGTCAAATCTTAGTCAAAATATGAAGGAATGAGCAAAAGAGCACTTTTTCATAAAGGCGCCTGAGCTTTTCAAGCCTTTAATGCCTTCTTTTTTATGATCTCAGATATTCAATTTGTCCGTGTTACGTTCAACTTTCCGTTGCCTATCTCTGTCAGATCAGAAGATGACTCAGCAGCTTACAGTCGGAGTTTTAATGTTATTTTGGTCAGTTCCAGAAATGGCCATCTCTGGAGGAAAAAGAGCAACTTTTCAAAAAGGCGTCCTTGATTTACACCACTTAGATGATGTTTTCTGGAGAAATGTGCCTTTGCAGCTGTCATGCAGAATGAAGTTAGCTTCGCAGTGAACCTGTGATCTAGTCCTGAAAATTGGTTAATCAGAAGTTATGAAGGATTTGTTTTTCCCTTCGTACGAGATGGAGATGTGAAAATATGGCTAAGTCTGAGGAAAAGAGCAGCTTTTGAAAAAGGTGCTTGGATTTTTGAGCCTTCAGATGTTAGTTTTATGATGTTCAGTCTAAAGGTACCTTTTGATCAGTTTTTGTCCTGCTCTGCAATGCACCTGTCAGACAGCCAATCGGTGGAGTCAGTCAACCAGGGTCAGAGGATGAACAGAGGTCTCGAAAGAGGTTTAAGTCCAAATTTTCATGAAAATTGGTTAAGTCTGGAATTCGCCTTAAGAGGTCAAAGTTGATTTTTCGAAAGAAGTTGACTGGTGCACCTTAACTTGAGTTCTGACTTCAGTTAGACTGAACGATTTCTAGGTTGTCATTTCCAGTTCATATATTGGCATGTTGAGTGATCTTTCAGTTCGCATGTCAAGTTAACTAGTTTGCATGTCCAGTTAACAACTTTGCATGTTGAGTTAACTTGTTTGCATGTTCACTTAACTGAAGTTTATGCTTGAAAATCAACTTGAGTTTGCATGCATGGCGCAATTGGTTGGAATTGTGAAGACTTTGTGAAGTTGGCGCTTCATTCATTGTTAACTAAAGTTTTCAAAAGGGACGCCATATTTAGAATTTTTAAAGATTTAAAGCATAAGCATGAAGTAGGCGAATTCACTTCTTGTTGTCAACTTCAGTTCTGAAAAGGGACGCTTTAATTCTTAGTTGTGAATTTAGTGAATTTTGAAGTATGGCGAATTCAACAAGGATTGTCAACTGAAGTCAAATTCGCATGGTGCTTTAAATAAATTTGCAACTGAAGTCTTGGTAAGGCGACTAAAGCATGATGCCTTATTTAGCTCATTTTTGCTTCAGTTAACTAAAATTGGGGTCCAATCATAAGCCAAGCGCATTTTTCAAGGTTTAATGCTTTTGTACGAATTTCAATGATGAAAATCTATTTATTCAAGCATTGGCGTCCATTATTTCTTCATCACAAGTTTCGAAATATACATTCTCCTTGAGCGAGCAGCAATTTAAAAGTGCTACAGGTGTCAGAATTCAGCATTCTTCATAGCAACGGATTCAGATTGTTCAGAGGAAGAAGATTCAAGACTTTGTTTTCACTTTGCATGCAGGTTTCATCAAGTTACAAAAAGAGATTGGCGAATTCTACAGAAGCAGAGCAAACAAAACTTTCTATCTTCTGTCTTATTTCTTCTATTTCTCATCTTAGGTACTTTCTTCGCATGTCAAAGAAATTCAACATATTTTCAGAGTTTGATCATTTGGGTTCACATATTTCAGTATTTGCAGCAAAACCCATGTCTTAGATTTTTTTGAGAAAATTGCCCCGTAGTCTTCATTCTGAAGCTCTGTGCCTTTTTCCGAGAATTTCTTTGCATGTGGGCCTAAAACACATTTTTTCGAGAATCAAACTATCTAGGTTGTCTTAGAATTTGATTCTGCATAAAACCCACGTTTCAGAAAAATTTCGAAAATTTCTCCTGCCTTAGGCTATTTTTAGCCTTGTCCAGAGGTTTTCGGTTTTTCCAGAAAGTTGTTCAAGTATATTCAACTTTACAGTCAAAAGTCTTCATTTTCAAAATGCAGTTCAATCTCATTGATTATAAGATCAAATCGGCCCTTCTGCATAATTTTGTCAAAACTTCAGATACAGACCTAAATCATGTTTATCCAGTGGTTAATTTGAGCAGTTTGGAGGGTGTTAGCAGCAATTCGTTGAGGAATCTTGATCGTTCCGGATTGCTGGCAGTGGCATCTATTCCTTTTACCACTTTTGATCTCGAGTTCGTTCTTGCTTGTATCAAGCATTATGACTCATCTTCACGACAAATCAGATCAGTTGATGGGAGGGTTGTCTGCAGTCTCAAACCGAAAGATATAGAGAAATGTTTTGCTATTCCTCCGCGTTCAGATAACTTTACTATGGTTATTGAGGCTTGTGAGAAGATATGGGATGGAGATCAAGAACGTTCACAGAGAAAGGTGGCTCAGAGATGGCTGAAAGTTCAGAAGACTAACATGCCTAAAAAGATTGGCCGTGGTGAATTCAAGGATGAAGTTGTTGTTTTGATAACTTTGCTCAATCGAGTTACAGGTCAAGAGGATGCTAGCACTTTCCGATCATGGATGTTTTACCTTATTTCTAGAATTCTTGATGGCACATAACATTTTGACTGGGCAATGTTGATTAGTGATTGCTTACATCAGTAGATTACTAATTTTCTCAAGTTTTATGAGTTTCATATGATATCTTACTTGGTCTACTTAGTTGCATTCCAAGGCAGCTACAAGCATCTAAAAACTAATGGCACTCTTGGTGTTCAACGTGTTCACGAGTTTTATCCTCAGTTGGAGTTTTCTAAGTCTGAACAAGATTTCCGAGCAGTGAATGATCACTTTTCTATGAGGACAGTTAGAGATCTTGACAACAAAATGCACATTCTTTTTTTTGCCGAGGTAAAATCAGCAATGGAGACTTGGGCGGATTGGTTTATCCAATTCCCTACTTTCACATACATCCGGGTTTATGGATATGTTGGAGAGCCTCTGATGTTGCCGAGGTATCCTTCAGACAAGATCATCTTCATGGAGTTTCTCAGGCAAATGCAACATGTTCATTTCTTTCTTCGCAATTGTCATAAGACTGCGGCTACTTTTCCATTTGCATTAGGGATTTTCACATGCAGTGCGGCAACAGATGCCAAGCTTATGTCAACTGAGATAGAAAGATTCAAGCTTAAAACTCATACTGAGAGGCGTTCCTATGATCCTTTGGGTCATTATGCAACCAGGTTAGAGTGAGGGATTGCACATAAGCCAGCACTTGAAGATTTCTGGGCTAATTGTGAAGATGAATTTGAGGTTCGTCGTCGTCACTATTGTAGACTCACTATCACTCAGCTCTCTGATTACCTATCAGAGGATGTTGATGGTCTATCAAATGATGATGGAGAAGTTCTTCTCAATTCATATGTCAGAGATCAAATTGCTCGGCAGCCACTTCGTTCACCAGATTGGTATGCTAAGGAGAATACTTCTATTGAGGAGGTTTCTAGATCGGTTATCAAGACCAGCAAGCAGTTCTTGGAGAGTAAACGGAAGCGAAAGTCAGTTGCTGTGACAGATGTTAGTCGGATATTTTACTTGTTGTCGTTTGCTTGTTGTCGGCCGTAGTTGGCCTCGGTCATTCTCAGCAGTTGTCAAATAAAACAATAGTTAGTAAAGAATAATAATGTCATGTGATGTCATGTACTCTCGGCAAAACATGTTCAGATTAGTGTTAATGTAATGTTGTTATGAAACGTCGTGTCGGTTGGTTGTGTAACCACCGCCGAGCGTTATATGTAGTCGGGTGGGAATAGTCAGAAGATATACTGATGCTGCTATTGAGTATGATGTTATATGACTATGCTATTGATGATTCCACTCTTTGTACATGATATTTCCTGAGAATGAATAAAGCTTTGGCATTTTACTATGATATCTTTTAGTTACTGTTGATCCTATGTTCTGCATATTACACGTTTGCCAGTAATTAGAATCCTATTCCGTAGGCAAACATTTGGCGCCGTTGCCTGAACGGACTAGGGCATCATCCACCATGGCAGCGTAATGGGTCAACCAGCGGAAGAACCTATAAATGCTAATGAGGAACGAGAAGACTCATTGACAGAAGATTTGGTAAATTTGTGGAAAATCTCGCTCCGTGACCACGTACGTAGGGAATCCCTCGTTCGGGAGATCCCTGAGGAAGTCATCTGGGATCGGCTGGAAGTGAACGACGAGGTGAACCACCTCCTGAACCGCATGCCCAGGTTGCTGGCCCGCCATTTCATTATTCTGCAAGACTTGCGAGAGGAAGAAGCCCGTGAGCGCCGAAGGCAGCAAATCGTGCAACGTTGTGAAGACCGAAACAAACGGGAAGAGGAAGAACGTGATACTAGTCGGCGCCGCACTTCCGGCAACCAGCAATGATCGCTTGAACAACTAAATGCCCGTACGGCCGAACAAAGATAAGAATAGAGTACCTGACGGGCACGGGACTTCGGAAGAGCAAGTTCGGCGATCACTCAGACTACAAGAGCAAGAAAATCGGCGAAGACGACTAAGGCAAGTCGGTAAGGAACTAGATGAGGACTTAATTGAAATCAATCAGAGCATAAAAAGAACATATGAAAATTTGCAAAAAATAGACACATCTATTGAACGAGCACACTACAGTTTGATAGAAGGAAGGGACGAAGACCCCTTCAGCAGCACTCCTTACACAGAAAAATATAACTCTATGACAATGAAGATGAATTGAATAGTAGCATCAGACGATTTCGAGAGTTGTCACTCTCGGACGACGACACAGAGTTACGGAGGGGAAGGCCAGAGCTTAAGACCCCAGGGCAGAGAGAGCATCGGCGGGATCCTGAGGAGACCCACGGTGTTGCGGACGCTGACGGAGGACGTGGCAGTGACTCGTACGTGGCCGAGAGTGCTGGTGACGCACAGGGACGTAGCGAGGAATCCACTAGTCTAATCGGGTCCAAAACACAAGGAGGTCAACAAGGAGGTCAACCGGTGAAGATGGCTCAACCGGATCGGCAAAAGTTGCCGAAATTCATGGGGAATGGCTCTGAGGATCCCGTACGGCATTGCAAGACATGCGAGACTATCTGGATAGCCAGCGGGCAGGATGACCCCGACCAGTGGCTAAGGCATTTCCAGCAACACTCAGGGACAGTGCCATTGACTGGTACTCGGAACTGGATCAAGCACAGAGAGCCACATGGAGGGTCCTGAAGCAAAACTTTGAAGCGGAGTTCAAACTTCTGCGGGACGATAGTGAGATCGTCACTGAAATATATCATACCAAACAAGGGAAGCATGAAAACGTACGGACCTACAACAGGAGGTTGAAAGACTTGATCGGGAAGCTGGAGGCACAGCCAGCCGATGGGTTAAAGAAACGATGGTTCATTGAGGGACTGATTCCCTCACTTCGGCGAAAGATGAAAGTAGTACCGCCGTCCTCGTACACCGAAGCATACAATCGGGCGATGGATATTGAAAGTGAAAATAGGACTTCCTCGAAGGGAAAGAGGAGGGATGACGACGAGAGTGCGAGGACAGTGACGATGAATCGGCAACCGTACAGGCCCTTCGGCGGGATATGATGCGGATAATGAAAGAACTGAAGGCCGACAAGGACGGATCCAAAGAGGCCAATGAATTATGGTGTACGGACTGTAAATCGGAAGGTCACACAAAGGCAAGTTGCCCAAAAAAGTTATTCTGTGACATCTGCCAGGTCATGGGACACTCCGTCAAGGAGTGCCCATACAATCTAAAAACTAAAAGTTCGCAAGTATTCTTCACTCAAGGCGAACAGTCAACACCGCCAACCACGCCACCGAAGCCACAGAACAATAATGCATCCCCTGGAGGCTACCGCAACAATCGGCGAAATACGCCGAGAAGTAAAATTCAGTATGACAGCAAAGGACGACCGATGATTCAGTGCCGGAACTGTAACGAATGGGGTCACTTTGCAAGGGATTGCCAGAGTGGCCAAGGCAGCGGGGGAAAATTGTGCAAGTGGTGTGGACCTGGTGACCATGAAGACACCGACTGTCCGAAGCAAAAAGGAAGTATCAATATGCTGGAGGTAGCCGACGAGGAGGTCTTGGCGATTACAAGAGCACAGTCAAAACGAGCAAATTATCCAGATCCCCGTACGGAGAAAGAAAGATTTCGGGAGGCCAAGACAAAAGTAGCCGAGGCAATGGCGAATGAAGGCAAGAACTATAAAGCTACCAGTACGTTGCTACAGTCGGAGTCGGAGAAGAATATCGTACGGCAGGTGCTTCACACAACCGTACCCATTAAGGTAACTGATCTTTTGCAAACAATGCCTTCTCTCAAAGTAGCACTTACCAATGCTATTGGAGAAAATCTTCCGAAGAGTTCACCAGAACGTACGCCAGAAGTGGTAGCCGAGACTTCGGATCCAATGCTCCTAGCAGTAAGCATCGGGAGGAAACCAGCCGTCGTCGAGATGGAAATCTTGGGCATGAAACTATCTAATACTATCGTCGATGGTGGTTCAGGAGTCAACGTACTGCCAGAAGAAACTTGGAAGTGTCTGGGCAAGCCGACTCTTTGGCCCCCGACATTCCACCTCGTGGGAGCAGATCAACATGGCATCAGGCCGTTGGGTATACTAATGGAGCAGAAGGTCTCGATCGGCACGCAACTATTCCTGTTGAATTTTGTAGTCATCCCAATGGAGAAGAAGGCGTACGATGCACTCTTGGGACGAGGATGGCTGATTGCTGCCAAGGCAACCCTTAACTGGAAGCGGAATACACTCTCAATAGAAAATCGGGGGAGGAAATACACCATTGATCTGAAGAACCAGGCCGTCAGCGAGGATTTGGCATCCTCGGCATCTGAATCCGGAGGAGACTCGGACGACGAGGAGAGAAAGACAATGGAACCAAATGAAGAAGGGGTATTGGAGATCGGCAGTTGCTCCGAAGATGAGACCAGTTCACTGAGCGGATTGTTTCACTGGCAGATGGAGGATTATGAAGTCTTCCACCCGGATTGCCACATGCTGCAGGTCAAGGAGGGGGAAGAAGAAAAGGATAATGGCTCGACCAGTGAGACATTCCCACCTGAGTACGGAGAATATAAAGAAGGTACGGCCGAATTGGATGTAACTCCAGCCCACAAGTTCGAGCAGGACAAAATCATAAAGTACGAGGAACCAACGTTGAAAAAAGTCAACCTCGGGGAATTAGCCAAACCGAAGGAGATTTTGGTCGGTGATGACTGGGACCCTGTCCTGAAAGCGGCAGCATTCAGAATTTTCATGGAATACAAAGATGCTTTCGCCTGGACGTACAAGGATTTGAAAGGCATACCGCCGGAACTATGTGTGCACAGGATTCCTCTCGTACCGGGAGCCCAGCCCGTACGAAAGCGACCGTACAGAATGAACAAAAATTATGCCGCCAAAGTACAGGAGGAGATCGAGAAGATGCTGGAGGCCGGCATTATTTTCAAGGTGGAAGTCAGCGAGTGGGTATCGCCGATCGTCATATCATTGAAGAAAGAGAAGGAGCAAATTAGAATCTGTGTTGACTTCCGTAGCCTGAATGCAGTGACTATCAAGGATCCATTTCCCATTCCTTTCACCGACTCGATTCTGGAAGAAGTTGCCGGGCACGAAATGTACTCCTTTCTAGATGGCTTCTCGGGTTACAATCAGATCAGTATCGCCGAGGAGGACAAATTAAAGACTACATTCGTCGTCGAGGATGGGGTGTACGCATACAACCGTATGCCATTTGGATTATGCAACGCACCAGCTACATTCCAGAGAATAATACTCCACATCTTTGATAAAATGTCGGTAGGTAATTTCAAAGCCTTCCTGGATGATTGGTCGATTTATAGCGATAAGGAAAAACATTTGAAAGCTTTAGGCGAGTGCATGGAACGGTGTAGAGCGGCCCGCCTTGCCTTGAATCCGAAAAAATGCAGATTTATGGTGCCGCAGGGGAAGTTGCTCGGACACATCGTGTGCAAAGCTGGGTTGAAAACGGATCCCGACAAGGTGCGAGTCATCGTACAGATGGAAGCCCCCGAGAATGTCACTGGAGTAAAATCTTTCCTCGGCCATGTGGGATACTACCGGAGGTTCATTAAAAATTTTGCCCAAGTATCGTACCCTCTCGACCTACTGACGAGGAAAGGTCAACCATTCGTGTGGGCCGAAGAACAGGAAAGGGCATTTCAGGAACTGAAGGATCGGCTGATCAGCTCACCCATATTGATGTACCCGGACTGGGACAAGGAATTCCACGTACACGTAGACGCTTCTAATTTTGCCATCGGAGCAACCCTAGCACAAGTGGGAGCGCACGGGCTGGATCAACCAGTATTCTTCGCCAGCCGGCTACTCTCAAAGGCAGAAAGGAATTATAGTACGACCGAGCGTGAGGCACTGGGAATGGTGTACGCCGTACAGAAGTTCAGGCATTACCTCCTCGCCACACCGTTCACATTTTACGTGGACCACCAAGCTCTGATGTACCTGGTAAACAAACCGATTATCCAAGGACGGGTGAGTAGATGGTTACTGCTATTGCAAGAATTTACGTTCACCATCATCGTACGGCCAGGGAAAAGCCATGTTATTGCCGACCAACTATCTAGGATCCGGTCGGGTGAACCTGCAGAGGATGGGGTGAACGAAGACTTTCCGGACGCACATTTATTTCAGATTGCAATATTGCCGTCATGGTACGAGAAGATTGGCGACTATCTGTCCACATCCACATTCCCAAGTGATATGCCACCAGCCGAGAGGAGGAAGATCGTACTGAAAAGCAAGACATTTCAATTGATCAATGGGCTACTTTACAAGATGGGACCCGACCAGATCCTCCGGAGGTGTGTCGTCGAGGAAGAAATACCCGGCGTACTAAAAGAGGCGCATGAAGGACTGGCTGGCGGCCATATGGGACCTGATGCTACAGCAAGGAAGATCCTCTTGGCAGGTCTATGGTGGCCGACGATGCACACTGACGCCAAAGAATGGGTGGTAGGCTGCGACACCTGCCAAAGGGTCGGAAAACCATTGAAGCGGGATTTCATGCCACTGCATCCCTCACAGCCTCAGGAGTTGTTCGAACGATGGGGTTTGGACTTCATCGGACCGCTGAAGGTGAGTCACTTGCATCGATGCCGATATATTGTGGTCGCTACAGAGAAGTGGGCTGAAGCTCGAGCGTTGCCAGACAATACAGCACAAAGCACGACAAGATTCATCTATGAGCAGATAGTAACAAGGTACGGCATCCCCATGCGGATCACGAGTGATCGGGGAGGGCACTTTGTTAATCATGTTATCAGGTTGATGACGACAGAGTTCCGAATCTTTCACAACCTGTCCAGTCCGTACTACCCGAGAGCTAATGGCCAGGCAGAGTCGACAAATAAGGTGCTCGTGTCAGTGATTCACAAATCATGTGGTGTGGAAGAAGCTGACTGGGAAGAAAGGTTACCAGCCGTACTATGGGCATACCGTACGACGTACAAGGTAACAACTGGCCACACGCCCTTCCAGTTAATGTACGGTCAGGAGGCGGTGATGCCGATGGAATATATGGTACCAAGTCTGAGGATAGCCGTGGAGAACCGATTGGGCGATACCGAAAGCTTGAAAGAAATACTTTACCAACTGAATAAGTTGGACGAGCGAAGAGTGATGGCACAGTGGGCAACGGAAAACATGCAACGGCGACGGAAATATTGGCACGACAAGCATCTCCGGCGAATGAATTTCCGACCAGGATAGTTAGTTCTGAAGTATAACGGCCGCAACGAGATCAAGCCGGGGAAGTTTAAAGTTCGTTGGTTGGGACCGTTCCGAGTTCGGGAAATAGGTGACAATGGGTCTATAAAATTGGAAAATCTCGATGGGTCATTGATATTGGAGGCAATCAACGGATCGAAGCTAAAGCCATACCAGGAGAGAAAAGAGAAGAATACAATTGCCATAAACATGTTGGGATATGCAACAAAGGAAGATTGGCCTGTACAAAGTGAAGGGCCGAGAAAACAAGACTGGGGACTAGGAGGTCCTGGTTATGTCGCAGACAATGTCTGGGCAGAATCAGGGCGAGATCAAATAAATGAAGAGAGGTTGGCGGAGAAGCGGGTAGAAGGAATTGCAGTACCACGAATACACAAACACTTGACCAATGCAGTATTCGGAACACCTGCATTGTGGCGTCGGATGGGGGGACATTGGCATTATGTAGCCCCTTCTCAGTGGGTAATTTTCTTTGTGGCCAGATTGGCCTTTTACGGAAACGAGGCTAGTCGGAGAAGATAAATTAGGGTTTCTTTTTGAGGAGATCATTGTTGGGGTAACGTTCTATTGGCGGATTTCACATACGGGTTTCGAGGAGAGCCATGAGGGTATGTTCATCGGCATTGAACATTTTAAGATTTACTATTTTTAGTAAATTCTATTTTTTAGCGATATGAGGATGAGTAGCGAGCGGGTTGACCACTGAGTTGACTCAAGTGAAAAGTAGTGAGTTTGAACTGAATGCGATTAAGGAAGTCGAGCTCATTTCACTTAAAAATAACATTATAATTAAAATGTTATTTTATCACCTTGGCCTAGTCGAATGACTTAATGTCGTTTTAAAAGGTGGACTCAAAGGGTGGCGCCTTCATTAAGGTTATATTTACTATTTGGTGAATTTTCCAAAGTCAAAGGAAATTAATGTGGGCGCATTTATCAAGGTGATGTTTTAATTAAAATATAATTATTGAGCTAAAGGTGAAAAGGACGCCTTATTGAAGGAAAAGTTAGGGTTTGAGCTTGAGTTGGATTTTAGGGTTTCGTGAAGTCAAACGAAACTTATAAAAAGGAGTCTTGTGCATCATTTCATCATCTTTGGACGACTATACTGTTATGCTGCCGGATTGGCTCTGGAATCGCTTCGAGGAATGAAGGCCTCCTAGTATTGGGCATCACTTCGTGTTTGCAAGACAACATCAAGTGGTGATTTAAGATAGATTTGTGAGTTCTTTGTTTTGTGCATTGTAATCATCATTGTAATTCGTCAGATCTGATTTCAGCATATTAGAGGTATTTCTAAAGTGCAGTTTAGCTACAGCAGATCCACGTTTATATTCATAACTCAAAAAATACAAAAGAGTTAGTTCTGGGTATTGCATTGATAGTAGTGTCTAGGAAGGGCAAATATTTGTCTCCAATCTCAGATTTTAATGTGTGGTATTTAATTTTTAAAGACAAGTCGAACTTTCCAGCAGGCCGTACCATTGCTGATTGCATTGATTTCCGTGCAAATTAATTGTTAGCTTTTCAAAGCTGTTTCTTGCATTTGATTTAGGCGCCTCTTCATTATCAGCAGTTTGCATATAAGATTAGGCCATTTGGGTGAACATCGAGGGAGTTACGAACTATTTAGTGAATTCTTATGTTGCTGTTTCAAAGAGTTTAAAGTACAGATCTGTCAAGAACAGTACACAGAAATCTGCATTTATGATTTGGGTTTTGGCATTAAGATTTACTTAACGCTTGTAGCAGATTTATAATTGAAAGTATTCTTTGCAAAGTGTTGATATCTTGACATTGCAGGCAATAATTGTCAAATGTAAACTGGCAGTAGTACTGACCAGTATTCTCAATATTGCTTTGTCATTATTTGTAATACTCTTCATGCTTTCAGTTTTAGAGCAAAATAGTGATAACTCCGCCCTATGGTCGCTACTGTCCATTTTGGATAAGCAAGCACATTCTGGGTGTCGAGAAGTTTCCTCTTTCAGCATTATTTCTTTCCAGCATTGCTTTGTAATTCACTCCGTCATATGGTCGCCCCTCACTCCGCATTGGATTGGGTAGCACATACTTGACGTTGAGTTCCTTTCTGCAATTAGAATAGAAGACCCTCTGACCAATGCTCACCATCATCGGTGCCATTCTGGTTAGAGTTACTTTCTTGCACGTTTTGGTTTTCTCATCTAACCTTAACGGGTGCACTGCTTTGTAAATGGTTAATTAAAAAAAAAACAAAAAAAATTGGCTCGGAATATTTCAATTATGTAGCCCCTTATGAAGGAATAAGACGGGGATATATAGCCAAGGAATTGGATGCGGAAGCCTAAGCAGAAAAGGAGAACCAGGCAGAAGAACACGATGAACTGCAAAAAGATGACGAGGAAGAATGGACTGATGAACAATGGGATGCTTATTTCGAGAAGAAGGCCCCTTGTTTAAAGACGGTGTTGAGGACAGAAGATACGTTCGTGTCAACGGTGGATGGATATACAGACGATCTCCTGAAACAAATGCGTCAAGAAAGAAGAAAAATACCAAGGGTTAGGAAGATCGCAACTCAAGATGGACTCTGGAAAATAATTCCTAACTTGGCGGGACCGCCGACAGTACAAGGTGACGATGTTACGTGGTATCAACAGTATGGCGGAAGATACATCGACGGAAGTTTTCGAGGTATTGGTCCTACCCCTTTACTGGATAAATGGTTTGATATAGAATATATAGGAACCTGTTGCGAGGAAGAATGTTATAAACGGCCACCACACACATGTAAATGGTATTACACGTTAGAATTAAAAGTCTCGACACACAGTGAAGTCAGAGGAATAAAGAGAAAAGAAGAGAGAAGGGAGGAGAGAGAAGATGAGAAAAAGGGGAAAAAATTAAAAAGAAAAGAAGAGAGAGAAAAAGAAGAGAGAAAAAGAACGAAAGTTGAAAAAAATAAAAATAAATAAAAAAGAAGCTGTGAAAATAAAAGAAAATGACGGAGTAAGTAAAGAGCAAGGCGTATGGGAAGAAAAAGAAAAAGACGAGAGAATTAAAAGAAATCAAAGAGAAGTCAGGAAAAAAGGCAATAAATTAAATAATAAATTAAAAAAGTCAGCCATCAGAAGAAATATTAAATTAAGAAAAGTATGGAAGATTAAAATACACGCCTGGAGTATTAAAAGGCAAAAAGGGAAATTAAATGAGGAAAGTAAAAGGCGCAAAAGTGAAGGGAAGAATATTAAAATATGTCAAAACACGGAAAGGAAGCAAGGCGTATGGCCAAGGGCGAAGGAGAGTAAGGAAAGAAATAAAATAAATACAAAACCTCATACCGTACGGCCCATTCAGGAAGCCACAAGTCGAAGACAAGAGCACAGAGAAGAAGGGAGGACAAGCTTGCACGAGTTTAACAGTTGCCGAGGCGTACAGACAGCAGAGGAAGAAGATGTACGGCAACAGAGAGTAGAGGAAGAAGACGTACGGCAACAGAGAGCAGAGGAGGAAGACGTACGGCATCAGAGAATAGGGAAGGAAACCGTACGGCACCAAAGATCTTACACTCAGCACGATTCGCCAGGAAAGGAAATCGTACGGCGTCTAAGAGATTTCAAGGACGTACGGCATTCAAAACCTGGCATCGTACGGTCTTTTGAGAAGTTCCCAGTCGTACGGCCTTTGCAACCTGAGAAATTGCCAGTAGAATCCGTACGGCCAATGCAAGTGAAGAAATTCGCCAAGGTTAAAACCGTACGGCCTTTGCAACCTGAGAAATTGCCAGTAGAATCCGTACGGCCTCTGCAAGTGAAGAAATTCGCCAAGGTTAAAACCGTACGGCCTTTGCAAATTGAGACGTTGTCAGTGGAAACCGTACGACCCTTGGCTCTGGAAAAATTTGGCAAGTCTTGCATCGTACGGCTCTTCCAGAGTGAAATTGGTGCCAAAAGTGAAACCGTACGACATTTCAGCCTCAGAGAAATCCGTACGAAATTAAAACTCAGAGAAATCCGTACAAAATTAACACTCCAGAGAAGTCCGTACGGCACAAATTGCCTCAGAGAAAACCGTACGGCAGCAGCATTACAGGGGGATCCGTACGGCATCAGTTGTATCAAGAAATTCCGTACGGCATTGGCACTGCAGAAGAATCCGTACGGCATCAGCTGTTCAGATTCAGAATATTTTCAAATCGT